>JANAVB010028197.1:9957258-10004048 GCA_029216955.1 Iris pallida
ATGAACACTATGGGTCGTGGTCTGCAGCCCACTAGCATATATGTCCGATAAGACTCTAAAGAAAAATAACAAGAGTCTAAACTGAATCAAGAAACAGGATATCTCATGATAATGAAGAAAAGTATGAGCGGATAATAAACATAATAACGATACCTGAATCTTGCAAGCGTATCATCACGTCTGCCATCCAGAGCTGCTAACTAACTCCACGCAATAACTAACCTGAAGAGATCATCAGGTCCTCAGGGGACATAGCAAGATACATAAAAACATGCCTATCTAGCAGTTTATCATGCAATAAAAAAATACAGAAAATAATGGAAAAAGACTAATCAGCACGAAAACACGACTATACACGACTGGAAGAACTACTACGCCTAAACGAACTGCTGGAGAAGAACAAGAAAACACGATATTACGATGTCAATGGATAACCAATCGAATACTCAAACCCTCGTCCCTAGTGTGGACTCGCAGGTTTGAACAACTACTAGCCCTCGTTCCTAGTGTGGACTCGCAAGCTAGCATCACCCTCGTCCCTAGTGTGGACTCGCAGGTGTGAACCATATACTACTAACCCTCGTCCCTAATATGGACACGCAGGCTAGCATCACCCTCGTCCCTAGTGTGGACTCGCAGGTGTGGACCAGTAACTACTAACCCTCGTCCCTAGTGTGGACTCGCAGGTTAGCATCACCCGCGTCCCTAATGTGGACTCGCAGGTGTGGACAGATAACTACTAACCCTCGCCCCTAATGTGGACTCGCAGGTTAGTTTAACTACTAACCCTCACCCCTAATATGGGCTCGCAGGTTAGCTTAACTACTAACCCTTGCCCCTAGTGTGGGCTCGCAGGTTAGCTTCAAGAATTTCAAGACAATGAGGTAAAGCAGTTCCGTTATGACTTATTCATCCTATGACACGATACGACTCAGTCCAAGTACAAGTGATGACACGACACGACTCAATCACGATACACGAGAAAACTAATCCAATATAAACTACAAAGGTAACTATGAACAAGAACTATATATACGTATACCCAATATGAACTTCAAAGCTAATTATAAACAAGGCTATATATACACTAGCAGACATGATATACAAATCACATATAAATAATCAACTAGTAAAACTGTATAATAATATAGATATGCATGTAAATAAACTGTAGAGGGAGGCAAGATATCTTGCCTGGAGGTTGCACGCAGATCCAACAAAATATAGTCAACCGGTAAGCTGATAAGTCCCAATCATCATAAGTGTCTCCGAAAGCTGTAACAGACAATGCCAACAGTCTCAGAATAGTCAAATTAGCTAGGATTGCCTGTCCTTAAGTCCAATTATGGACACAGGGGCAAAACGGTAAATTTGGGCAAAAACGATGTCCGTCGTTGGACCCGCTTTGCACCGAAAAATATGTCAGAGTCAATGGTCTCTAAAGTCGTCAAACTATATGTCTACAGATTCATTTTTCCGATACGAATCCAACCGTATGTCCAAAGTTGGATTCCGGCGGGCCGTGCACAAAATCACCAGTTGAGTCGGACCGTGGGGCCCACAAAACGGTGATTTTACCAACTGTCTCAGAATCGGACCAAACTTGGCATACAGGACCAGAAAAACGATACGGTCCTGTTGGCGTAAGTTTCGTCTCGATCTGACGAACGTGCACAAAGTAATTAAAGTTTGTGCAAAGTGGTCGATACGGTGAATTTCGACGGATACGTATCAAATTCGTTCGCGCACACGCGACCAATTTGAATTCCGTCAAAGCTCACACGACCACGAAGCCGTTACGCACCTTTCGATGCTTTCGGTTCGCGACCACGTCGCCCGGATTGGCAGAACGCACGTCGTATCGGACAAATTTCTAGTTTTAAAACAGGTTTTTGGGAAACTTTGGGATTCGATTTCTCGACGCGTAGTCGATGATTTCTGAATCCACAAAAAGGATTATGAAGCCCTATATGTTGTTTAAAAGTGTCTTCAAATAGTTTTTCTAATATGGCATTAGATCGATCAGAATCGATCTTCAAACAAGGAGGGTTGGACTGCACTAGTGTTCTGTTTTCTACAGGTTTTCGACCAACTTCGGGTCGATCTCATGGACTGGTCGTGCATCCTATACGAAATATAATTACTGGGATTTCAAGGCGGTCATGTTGGCTTTCCAAAATAATTTACGGGTCGACAATCGGTTAAATATCCAGGGAGAAAACTCGATACGAATATGGTACCTGTGCGGGGTATTTGTTGCTGTTGTATCGCGAATGCCGTGTGCGCGGCGGCTCTGGCGGCGCTCTGGCCGGTCGCCGGCGCTGTGTAGGGTGGCGCGGCACTCGCCTGGTTGTCGGGGTCACCAGGGCGCACAGGGGGGTGGCTGTGTTAGGGTTTAGTCGACAACTCTCGAGCATATATAAGCACGGGTTCTGCTCGGTTGTGCAAACTATCGAGAGTGGCTCGACCTGGGAAAGAGCTGAGTTTGCTCAGCTGAAAGGTTGGGCTAGGCTCGTTGTGCCCTGGTCCGCTCAGCTGTATTGGGTTATATTCGGGATGGGCTTTAATGCATGGCCTGTGGGCCGGGCTGAGGGGAAAGGCTGGGCTCGACCTGGCTGAAATTGATTTGTTCTCTATTGTATGTGTATATGTATATATACACACCTATATATATATATATATATATTTTTTTTATACACACCTATATATATATACACACCTATATATATATATACACACCTATATATATATATATATATATATATATATATATATATATATATATATATATATATATATATATATATATATATATATATATATATATATATATATATATATTATACACACCTATATATATATATATATATATATATATATATATATATATATATATATATATATACAACACGTATATACGTATATACATTTAATAAATTATAAAAGCTTATTTATAGGCCTATATAATCAATTATATATATACCTATAATTTATATCTATTTGCACACAATATATATATATATATATATATATATATATATATATATATATATATATATATATATATATATATATATATATATATATATATATGTATTACCCTCCATAAAATCTAAATAAAATCTTACTATTGTCTATTCTTAATATAGAGCCCATTCATAGAAATATGTAATTTATACATATATATCCATCAATCAATAACATAAAGTAACCAATAATAATAAATGATTATATTTAGTAACAATAATATTATTAATAACAATGGCCCTAATAACAACCAAAATAGAACAGTAATATATTATATATTTAAATATACACACACTTTATTCTGTCCCAATGAATCGTATAACTATCATAAAATGCTATTTATATTAAAGATACTTATAATGTACATACAATAAATATTTACAAAGTCCTTCCCCATTCGAAAATAGATACAAAAATATTGGCATGTACATAAAGTACATCTGCATGGACATCCTTGGTCTCAATACATGCCTACATAGACTGGGACTTGGTTCGGTCCAGTCCAGGCTGGTTTGATGCAACCGGGTTCCCTAATAATTGATAACCTCCATAATAATCAATTAAAATATTTACAGTGGTCATGCCGCAACTTGGCCTGGTTTTCCTAGTTAGGACATCACTATGGCTCAGTCTTTCCCTACCATGGCTAAACACTAGTCAAAGCATGCCACTGCACTATCCGTGCCGTAATTCCTATTCACCTTGTACTCCAAATCCCAACCATAGCTAAAATCATCTACCGTGATAATTAACTAAATAATTATTTACAAAATTCTAAATTTACCATTTAAATCAAATAAATAAAAAAAATATTTTAAAATTTCGGGAAGGGAGGCTACAACACATGGGCATTGGAGAAACTGAAAATACTTTACACCGGTTATACAAAGCCGTCAGTTTTTGTTACCGACAGAGAGTATGCCCTAATTAATGCTATTCACATTATTTTTCTCCGGCGGATACATTGCTATGCACTTGGCATGTCAATCATAATATTCAAGCCCAATGTAAGTTAAAGTTTCGGAAGGAGGATGGTAAAATTGATATACAAATTTTTGACGAATTCTACAATGATTAGAATTGTGTGTGGCGAGCCTCTACGATTGCCAGTTACGACGCCATATAGTACTTGTTCAAGAAAAAGTGGGAGGCGAGGGAGCCGGCATGCATTTCTTACATCAAAGATACATGGCTTGAACCGCACAAAGAACAATTCGTCTTAGCATGGTCGAATGTGGTGAAGCATTATGGCACGACAACTACCAACCGTGTCGAAGGAGCACACTCTTTATTGAAGAGACACCTAAAATCATCTCTCGGCAACTTTGTCTCTGTTTGGCAAGCTATACATTTGTCACACCCCAGTACCGAAATACTGAGACGGACTAGGCCAGCTACTCCATATGAGGTATATAAACGTCATACGGCGATCGTAGCTGTCAAGAGACTAGGGGTGCATGCTACAATCAAGTCTCATATGGTCTCACAGAGCATCTATGTCTCAATCAATCAAAATAAGAAGCAGTAAATAATGATCATATAAGACAAAGCAGTAAGGCGTCCCCGACGCTTCATCAAAATAATTCATGAGCCTAGCTATACAAAATGATAAGCTAGTACCGAGAGTCATAGGTACATATCGTAGTCAGCTGCAGTCTGATTTAATTACAATTATGTAAGGAACTGAATGTCCAGAACTGCCGGCTAAACAGGTGTCGGTGGCTAAACGCCAAGTACAGAATAGAAGATATTAGAGCAGTAAAGAAGAAATCCACTCATCGTCCCTGGCGTCCATACTCCTGGTGTGCACCATTTTTCAGGTAGAAGGTTGTATCCTCTGGCGCTGCTACGAGATCTGGCCAAACAAAACCAGCGGGGTCAGGCCCCGAATAGCAAGTACCACAAGGAAGCACAAAAGAGTGAGATAAAACCCAAGCATAATAATAATACCTGATTCAAGAGTTATAGGCGTATACCATATCATCGAGACAATACGACACCCTTACAACCAAACAAGGATAAACGGTGCCAATATCAGGCCGAGACTTCGGTCCATAGCCTATCGCAGCACAATAGCCCAACCCAACAACCAAACAAGGACATGGGTTGGACCACGCACCACGATAGTCCATGTTCCTCAGTTGCTAACAGAAGAAAATATATCACAAACAAGTCGGCTTACAAGCGGCCAATCAATCCTATGGCTTTCTATGATTTGCCTGGGTTATCCCAGTAATGCAATATAGGAATCCTCAGATCGTATCAACCCAGCAGGGCTAGCCAAACCATTATAAATATATATATATATATACGTATAGCACTTTGATTATGCACCGGTCCTCCGTAAGGCCACCGTGCTAAAACATATAACACATACCACGTAGGATTCGGATATAGTCATCCGCTATAGGCGAATAAAACCATATCCGTGGCGGCCAACCCGACACATCAGGACTGGACCTGTGGTGGCTAGTATGGCACGATCTCGGGATTCTTTCCACCCAATGCATCTACCAAGTTGTTGCTTAGATTAACCCTATCTTGATATTGGAATTATATGTCGTGGCCACATGGTCATCCTCCTATATGTCGTACCATAGTACGTGTACCCTAAGTATGAATCCACATCGGCTCAAGGAGTCCCAAATCTAGATCCATGCTTAGTGTAATGCATCAAACAACAATCAATATACCACGATGCTATTACTGACCAATTACCATGACTGTGCTGGAAGGTACACATGTATTGACATATAATACGAATGATCACTTAGCACGTAGAGTCACACCTCAGTGCACTCATTAAATAGCACCGCAGTGCATACTAATATTGTATCTCAATACACACTTAGAATAGGTACCAGCACGTATACAAGTAATCAGGTCAGGAACACGGTCAAGTCAGGAAGTCACACGGACCCCTCGTGACATAAAAGTCACATGAATTCTAGTTAAAGTGAGACATGAATATTCTTGAAGCCAAGACAAAGATCTATAACTTTCATGTTGGGAGTTGGAAGAAATTCTGGCAACAAATCAGCCAAATAGGACATAAAATAGCCAAAAACAGCCAAAATAGGCACTATACGACACTATACAAGCCATACGGCACTATTCATCCTGCGACACTATTCATTCCATGCGGTACTATACAAGCCTGCGGCACTATGCAAGCCATACGGTACTATTCATCCTGCGGCACTATTCATTCCATGCGTAATACAAGCCTACGGCACTATGCAAGCCATACGGCACTATTCATCCTACAGCACTATTCATTCCATACGGCACTATACAAGCCTGCGGTACTATGCAAGCCATGCAGCACTATTCATCCTGCGGCACTATTCATTCCATACGACACTATGCAAGCCTACGGTACTATTTATCGTCCCTGCCAGAACCAGGACAGATGAACATAGAAAATGTCCAAATATTGTTTTGGGCATGACTTCCTCAAAATTCGACGGTTCAAAAGACAAAATTGGGTAAAATGAGATTTCCTACAACCTAGGACCATTAGTTTTCGAAAACAACCAAGTTTGATAGATCAAAATCATAAAAATCCTTAAAACCCTAGTTTTAGAAACTTAGATCTACACAAAACTAGCCATTAAAATCAAAAACTCTAAGAACTAAACTTGTAGAGGATGATGAGAAGAACAATATAGACAAATCAAATAAAAAAAATCAAAAAATGAAAAATACAAGAATCTCTCCATTTGGTGCAATATGTACTTGCCTAAATGTTGGTTGGAGGAAAAATGAAATGAAAAGTGAATGAGGAGAGAGAGAGAGGAAGAGAATATATATAAGGGTTGGGTTGACTCAAAGAAACCCTAACCTTAAGCATGCTCTTAACCATATGACTAATGACATGCTAAAGGCTACATGCAACAATTAATCAAATTAATTAAATAAATAAAACCCTAACCACAACACGGTCCAGAAATCATATCATCGAAATAGTGAACCACGCCTACAACCAAATAAGGACAAAAGGGTGGCACACTATTCCGCGATGAGATACTGTTCCATGCCATGGCCAGGTGCAAATACAGGATACATACAATAAAGATACAGGTGCCAGATACTATATACAGAAAAATAAAAAATTTACGTATTTCGGGAACGGGGAGTGACAATATTTATCAGTAGACCAGATGGTGAATGAAATTAAGGCATCATTTGAGATGAGTTTGAATATAGTCAAGCATGAGCATAGAAAGGAAGTACTCTTAGATGCTTTAATGCGCGTGGTATCTCACAAGGCGTTGGCATTAATATTTGATGAGATTGAAAGGTCAAAGTTTGTCGGGTTTGATCCCGAGGTTTGCGGGTGTGTATATCGACATATACTGGGCCTCCCTTCTGAACATCAGATTAATGAATATCGTCGTGAATCCATTCCTATTCCAGTAGATGCTGTCGATCAACGTTGGAGGCAGTTGTCTATGATGCCCCTGGTAAAGACGGAAGATAATTTCTTCTCTTTGCCACAAGTAAAACTTCTCCACGCAAGGTGGTGTGCCTCAGTAGGAGCGGAACGGATGTCCATTGAGCTTAAAATCCAAGAAATTGTATGTCCGGTGACTACTAGAATGCATGAGCCGTCCGTTGTTTCCAATCCTAAAGGCAAGCCTCAAACAAGATTGACTAGTTCACAGAAGAGAAGGTTGGACTCGACTAAGAGAGATCCATCGTCCTTTGAGCATGTTGAACGAAGGTTACAACAACCTCCGCCTGCAGGAAGGGCAAGCTTATCGTTCGCCGAAAAATAGAGAAAATAGACCTCCCAAGAGAATATACCATTGCAAGCCAAACACCGAGTTTGTATATTAACAAATTTTAACCTGAGCTTCGCAGTTACATTTGGTCTATTGTCGATGTCTCCGGTGATGACCATTGCGGATTTTATGTGCTTGCAAGACATCTTGGTTATGATGACAAAGACGGATGGAGACGGGTGAGGCAGGAGCTGTACGAGGAGTTAGAGACTCGTCTTCCATTCTACTCCTGCATCCTAAACGAAGAAACAGTTACAAATTTGTTGTTAAGTATCCCTTGCACCGACAGTGTTACCGAAAAAGACCACTACATGTCAGTCCTGTCTGTCGGCTATTTATTTGCTAATAGGTACATGATACCTGTTGTACTTATCTCATCGGGTATCAGCAATACATTCTTTCCGATGTGTGCTCCTCCGACAGACCACGGACATTCTAACCTATGTACTATAGGTCTAATCGGAGATCACTTCGTTATACTAAAGATGATCGCTCATTCTCCGATTCCTCCACCTTCAACAGTTTGGTACAAAAGAGCACCGGTCGAAGCCATCGTTTGGACCACACCTTTCGTTGATCAGATCAACTATTGTAAGAAGTTATTGAAGTTTGAGGAGCCAAGAGACTTACTTGCTGACCACTACGACGTCAAAATCGACTGAGTATAGACATATTTACAGTTTGACATTTTGTATATAAAAACCACTTTTGTATACAGTGAAATATGAAGTCCACTAATTATCTGTATGGAGTAAATTTTGTGTACAGTAAATTTCGCGTATTGGACTTACCTATATAGAGTACGACTTTTGTATACAGTGAAATATGAAGTTCAATATGTTATATGTATTTACCTGTGTGCTATCTGTGTTATATGTGTTTACCTGTGTGCTATCTGTGTTATATGTGTTTACCTATGTGCAAGTATGTGTGGCAAAATATACCAATTTGTTAAAGTATCCGATCCAGTATCAGGACTGCCACCCCCTGGCAGTCCTACATTAAATTAGGACTGCCAGGGTGCTGACAGTCCTAATTGAAACTTGCTGTTACAGCAAGTATTAATTAGGACTGCCAGCACCCTGGCAGTCCTAATTGAATGTAAGACTGCCAGGGAGGTGGCAGTCCTATTTGTAAGTCTCTGTGATGAGAGTTTTAAAACTCTCTATCACAGAGAGTTTTAACACTGGGAATGGCCATTCTTCGTGTAAATTAACACGGAGAATGACATTCTCCGTGTTATGTAACACGGAGAATGGCCATTCTCCGTGTTATGTAACACAGAGAATGGCCATTCTCCTGCATTTTAATACTGGAAATGGCCATTCTCCGTTTAACCCAGAGAATGGCCATTCTTCGTGTTATTTAACACGGAGAATGGCATTCTCCGTGTTTCTAACACGGAGAATGGCCATTCTCCTGCGTTTTAACACTGGAATGACCATCCTCCGTGCTAAATTATACGGAAAATGGCCATTCTCCATGTAAATTAAGACGGAGAATGGCCATTCTCCGTGTAATTTAGCACGGAGAATGGACATTCTCCGTGTAAATTAAGACGGAGAATGCCATTCTCCGTGTTACTAACACATAGAATGGTCATTCTCCGTGTAAATTAAGACGGAGAATGTCATTCTCCGTGTTATTAACACGGAGAATGGCCACCCTTATGCGAAATTAACATTCTTCGTGTTCTAACATGGAGAATGGTTATTCTCCTGCATTTTATGGTCAGTTGAAACTTTGGAGGGCCATAACTTTTGACTGAGAGGTCGAAATGAGGCCCGGTTTGTCGTAAAATGAGCGTATCTTCGAGGAGCCGGAGATTGACCACTTCTTCGTTAGACGGCCTTCCAAAATTTTAGAATCGCAAAAAAATGATGTTTGAACCTCCGTTTTAGCACTTTTGCCGTTTATCTCGATCTTTCCCTATTTATAAAGGAAAAATATGACTGCCACCCTCCTGGCAGTCCTACACTTATGTAGGACTGCCAGCACCCTGGCAGTTCTCCTTTTGTGTAGGACTGCCAGGGTCCTGGCAGTCCTAATTGAAACACTCTGTGACAAAGAGTTTCAGTTTCAAACTCTCATCACATAGAGTTATAAATAGGACTGCCACCCCCTGGCAGTCCTATACTTAAGTAGGATTGCCAGGGTGCTGGCAGTCCTATTTGAAACTCTCTATGACAGAGAGTTTCATTTTGAAACTCTCATCACAGAGGGTTTCAATTAGGACTGCCAGGGTGCTGGCAGTCCTGATACTAAATCAAGAATATCGAAAATTTGCCAACAACTTAAGTTTTCAAACGTAAATAATAACTACATATCAGACAACTACATATCCAACAAGTACATAAATATAAATAACAACATAAATCACAACTACATATCAGACAAAATATCCAAATTCAAAAAATAACATAAGTGTCAACTACATATCCTTCAAAAGTCTGTCCAACAACTTAAGTTTCCAAACAACAAATATATCCTTCAAGTTTCAAACAACAAAAACATCTTTACAAAAATATCCAGATTACATCCAACTAATGATCATTGCACATCTAACTACATATCATGTCGGGCCTTTGAACGAGACTCCCTATTATTCATGAAGGGAAACTCGACCACGTCATCGATGCGATCAAGCTCGTTCGCGACCGCGATACTAGTGTCACTTTGGCAACCTCTCCGAAGTGTCTGGGCCAATTCCTTCACCTTTTGAGACTGTAAATGAAAGTATAAGTGAATTAAGTCTACAAACATAAAAATCTCAGTCTAATTACAAATACGGAACTCACCATCCTCACCAACCCAACATACAAGACATTTTTGGAAGGAAGAGCTCCAATTGCTCCGACGACCACGGACCCGGGTTTGTAGGGTTCAACAACTTAGGATGTCCGACCCCCAAAAAGTACTGCATGTAGTCCTCGCTGCAGTCGGCCATCAGGGTGACCGGTCGTCTTTCACATTCCTGAAGTACATATCGTTGCCACTCGTAGTAAAAGTCGGTCATCCAGTCGAAATTTGCCGGTTTGTAATTTAAAGGTTGGAGGCCCCAACATTCGTAGTGTGCGCTTCGGCACAGTTTGCACAAAGCCAAACTGACGAAGTACTCTATCGGACATGTACGGCTCTGTGATATCATAGCTTGTGATCATGCCATGAAATAAAGAAACTGGTTGGACCTCACGATTCTGCTCACGTAAATCCCGGTATGGATTTCAAAAAATCTGTAGAAAAATAATTAACAATAAAACAAAATTAACATAAAAAGTAAGTCAAAATTTAGTACCTCTTCTGGCACCAAATTGTCTAGTACTTCACGAATGAAAGCCAGTGTTTGCCAATTTTTGGTTTCCAGTTGGGATGGCCTCCATCGAGACACTCTAGGAAGGTTTTCAACATACTCTGGGTTCAGGTCAACCCGTCTGAGCATCGAAAAGTGCTTGTATATCCATGCCTATTCAATTTTTAAATGAATAGTCAAAAAATAAACAACAAAATAAAGTATACAAGATTAAATTGTTAGAAGTTTTCTTACATGTAGCAGAGTCTGACAACCATTGTCTTAGTCCCGACACGGGATGCGATGCCGAGCTCGCGGTAAAGATTGGCTAGGATACCGCTTCCCCAGGATATATCAATGAAGTCATCCACTTCAGATAAATTGAGCATGTACCTAGCATGTATCGACGTTCCGGACATGTCCGGAATGCCGACCGTTCCTAGGACGAACAACATGTACGCACGGGCCATCGCATCGACCATATCATCGTCATCGTCATCCACCTCATATCCATGAAGTGGTCCACTAGAAATGACAGAGGAATTCCATATGACTTTTTGAAGCCTGACAGAGTTGTAAAACTGGCAGCCTGAAGTCCAAGGTGACTTGAGACAAACTTGACGATCTTTTCTTACCATTTCACGAATTTCTCATTGATATAATATTCTTTGGTCATGACGTACCCGGTCACTGGCAGCTCCAGTATCTGGTAGACGTCGTCAAGTGTAATGGTCATCTCCCCTGCTGGGAGATAAAATGTGTTGGTCTCCGGGTGCCATCTCTCCACAAAGGCGGATATGAGGGCACTATCCATTGTCCGATAGGCGTTTTGTGCCAAATTATGCAAGCCGCTCGGTATGATTTTGCTCTGGACGGCCTCCGATAAGCTTCCAAACTGCCAGGACACGGTTTTCTTCCCGTGACTTACAGCCCTAAGGATACGATATGTCCTCTGTATATCAAACAGCATAAAAACATAACAATTATGAAATACATATATAGATATATAGTATACTAAACAGGTAGCTTACAAATGTCATGTACATACCAGGTTCTTCCATATTTTATACGTAATGTGGTTCTCAAAAGAAACCAACATTGAGCAACCGGATGGACGGACAGGCAGCTCAGAAGGACCGGCCTCCTCAGATGGAGCAGAACCGCCTTGATGTGATAGGAGTCGGCCAATTGGCACATCGTCGTCGTCATCGAAAGAACGCGTAGGAGTAGGAGCTCGTTGCTTCGACCGAGCTTGACGTGCCGGTGGCGGCATCCAAGACCGAGCTTGGGGTGCCAGTTCGAAAATTGTAATCGGACGCTCGAGAGGACGTCCCTCACGTTCCTTCCACTTTGACGCGATGGGCCGTATTCTTTTGTTAGCGACCGGAGGACTGCAGGATAATGTACAATTATTAAATAATAGAAATAGAAATAGAAATAGGACATGCAGTTCCCCCCCCCCGCCGCATATGAGCGTCATGCAGTTACCCACCCCCTCTATATGAGCAACATAGAGTACCAACCCTCCCCCCCACCTGTCACACCCCGCTCCCGTAGGAGCGATCGTCCTCGCTAAGGCGTGATGCCGCACGAGCCTAGATTGCGCTCGTGCAAGGCAGTTCCATAACGGCCGATTTGCAGTGGCGGCGACGGGGTCGTCGTACAGAAGTCCCAAGCGGAAATATTGAACATTGCAGCGGAAATTTAGAACAAGCACACATGAACACAAGTCATTCCAAAAGAAGCTCTTTATTGATATTGAATACAAGATTACATTTGTGGGCGCAAGGCCAAATTACAAGTCTCTCGTGCTCACTTTTCTCTCATTTTACAATTCACTCTGCTCTCTCTCATCTCTCGATACAATACTTGAATCCAGCGGAAGCTTCGGAAGGCGATGTCCATACATTATGTCATGTATAAGTGTTCAATCCATGCGGCCGTACGCTTCGAATCGCCAAGGAACTCTGTGCCTCGACGCATCCAAGCGAGCTCCGCGCCATGAGCTTCTACCTGTGCCTGCACATGAACACTGTGTGGGTGTCAGTACTCAACTGTACTGGTAGAGTGAGCTCCTCGCCCACCCATGCTTAACCGACACGTTTTATTTACTTTGTGCAGCTTAAACCCTTTCAATTGTCTTTCTAGTCTTGCCTTAGGATGCATTTTAAACAAGACGTCTCGGCCTATACTTAGCGATGCAACGACAAAGTCGTGCAACGACGGGGTCGTGCTATAATACCAACGTGTGTTTCGATCGAGACAGTGCTTCATTACTCAAGTACTTGACCGAACTACAACTCGGGACGGTAGGGCCGTGCCACATTTTATTTGCGACTTAGACATATTCAAGATAATGCTATGCCAAGGAGCAACTTACGCGAACTCGGCCGTGCCAAGACTTTTACTTAAACTCAAGATCACTAGACCAATTCTCGTGCCAACGATTCAAGTGCCAAGGACGGCAATGGGACAACTCGTGCAGGCCGTGCCTCTTAGACTTTGCCTAGACTTGTCCGTGCTTCAAGATTAGGTCGTGCCTAACGACTCCTGACTTAGCCAACAATGCCGCTACGCAAAAGCCAATACGCGAATGCCAATATTTGATACGCAAAAGCCATGCTTTGTGCCGAAGCACGTATCTTGCTAATTTGATATATGTCGTGTTAGACTGTCTCATGATTCGACCGACGCCGTGCTAGTACTTGACGCTATCCAAAGGCAAACATGCGGTATGCCGCTATTCTGCCGACGCATCTACATGGGTGGTCACTAGCAATGTCAAGCTATCATAGACTCGGCTCGAGATCTCGGCTCGTCCCTTACGGGTAGCTAGCCCGAAGGCGCTTTGTATCTCCCATACGGTTATCCAGCATCCTACTGTGAGCTACCTCGTTCCTCCCGGGCCGAAATGGTCCCTTGGCCTAGGCAACCGCTCGAGGAAACTACACCTTGTCGACAAGTTGTCCAATGACCATGCAACTCGATCTACCAAGACCTTCCTTATTCATGACCATGTTTTCCTTCTTTCTATCAAGACTTATCAAGACTTAGCGAGACTTAGCGAGACTCCCAAGTAGCGGGACCGATCTCGGCGACAACAAGTCGCGTGGACTTCCGTTGTTCGTGGTAAGCTTTTCACTAAACCGACCATAGCTCGTGCCTTAGACGGACCTGGTTCTCTAGGCGACGCTAACACTTAAGTCATATACTTTGCACGACGAGCCTTATTCTCAAGGGGCTACGCGACTTGACAACCGCAGCTAGAGCGGGACAGTGCTAGAAATGGCTTCGATAGCCCAACGCAACACTTGTCTAACTTGTTCGGGCAACGACTCGACGAGCAAAGGCTACGCCGAGCTACGCATCGAGGGAACGTGCTAGGCACGGGATCGACTTGAACAACCAATTGCTGGATGCCTAGACTTAAGCCAATGAGCCGTGCAAGACGACTTAACTTGCGGGACGTGTGAAGGCTATGCCAAGCCTTGCGGGACAGGACCGTGCATACTTTATTAAGCTTTCATGCGGGCGACGCCTATAACTTAGGCTTATTCGAGTGTTGGGACGAAGTGACGGGACCGTGCATGCTTTACCAAGCATTCACGCAGGCGACGCCTATGACTTAGGCTATTTCAAGTGTCGGGACAACTTAGCAACTTAGGCCATCTTCCTTCTCCCAAGCCACGGGACCGAAGGATCGAGTGTCATTTGAAAGTACGCTGAGCCGACTTCTATGAAGACCGTAGGACCATTTCCCATGTTCTAAGACATTCCGACGGGTCGGGATTACTTCCTTAGCTATGTGCGTTCGTAGCTTTTAGATTAGCCTACTTGTATAAGTTGAAAACAAGCGAGTTATTAAGTGAAGGCCAAGATAAGGCAAGTTCACCGAAACTCCCCCACCTGTGCGAAGAGTCGCCTCGGACGAGCGAGCCTTTGAGCAGCCGTTGCAAGGCTAAGTTCCAACGCCGTCGGCATTTCGATTTCTCCGATTGACTTTGCGGGATGGGGCACTACAACATACACCACTCAGAACAAGTCTCGTCCTCGAGACTTTCCTGAAGACAAGCCATCCTACCATTTCTATGGCCAAGACTTAATCGTGCGCACTCCGCCTATGCGTTTCTTTAATTCCGAGCCACGCTCGTACTATATCAATCCTTTCGTTAACATGATTTCAAGGTCTCGACACACTCCCATCTTTCAAGTCTTGCTTGAACTCATTGTATCACTTGGCTAGATCGTACACGCATTCCAAGTGTCCCCAAAATACATGCATTCAGCCAAGCCGCATGATAGAGAATTTGTCATTCTCACTCGAGTCGCCTCGTGCACATACCCAGGCGTCCCTGAAATATATGCATGTCAGCCGAGTCTCGTGAACAGGGTTTCCTACGTTCGTGATTCATGCTATCCATTCAAACCAATCCTCAAGATCAATTCTTCGATTGATAACTCTTGCAACAGGGACGTTTCGCCTAACTGCTAGGCCAATCTTTGCGAGGCTAAGTCAATGTCAGGATTGGAATCATAGTTCCCGAACAATAATGCCAACACTGACCCCAATCCTAGGGTCAAACCATAGTCGATAGTACGGGGTTTTTTACCCAAGCTCGCGTCACTCAGATTTCTAAACATCGAGCACGATCACCTATTCGCATCAGTGCATTCGTTGTGCATATTCGAGTCCATTCAAATCATCAATTCTAACCAATTCATGTATTCAATCACGATGTCGTCTAGCTTTGACAATACGTTGTGCTCCAATCTCACGCGAGTCCGATTATCCACGGCGGTTCATGAATCACCATGCAACGCTCCCGCGGAATAATCATTCTCATCGGGGCGTAACTCTTGTTTGAGTTTAGACTAACTCATTCTCGATACGCGAATTGGACCTACTCAATTCACAAGTTCAATTCTTTAAGCACATAAATTCATTCTCGAGTCACCTTCGTGTCAAACCACAAGTCGAAGCATACAAATTGCCACGCCGTACAAGTTTGATCACCCCCGCTGTATGAATCACCATACCAGCGCTCACGCGGAGTGATCGCCCTAATCGGTGCGACGCATGTGCGAGGCTGGAGTTGCGCTCGCATAAGACAAGAATGTCGAAGTTGTGGTTATCGACGAAGCAAATCCAAACATGTCATTTTCATCCAATCCAAGTTCGATAGTCTGTTTGTCATCCGTTCAACTAGAAAAATCCTCGAGCCAAGTTTATCTTTTTTCCTCGACACGTTTCAATATCCCGAGTATAGCTTCCATCGAAATAATGACATTTGCACGATCGTCATTCGCCGAGTCAGAGTACCCCTGAGTTATCGCATATCGATCTTTGATACGCCTCAATATCATCGACGATATGCGTAACCTGACGATCTTCCTTTGCAACCAATTTCGAGTCGTACGACTGATGCTATTGTCCGAACTGGATATTCCATAATTTCTTCGATATTCAAGATCAAGTTCGATCGCTATTCCTCAAGCTCGATTTAAGATCGTGTTCAAACTCAAGTCACATTTTATTTGAATTAATCCGATATCGTACGCGCGATCCTCTAAGTTTCCTCGATCAAGACCATTCATTTTCATTCATCGTTTCGAATCACTTCGATATCATTTTCTAACTCGCGTTGCCTATTCGCAAGTTGTTCGAACGAGATACTCGTTCAGGACATTCGAAATCACGATCAACTAAACGTGACGCGTTCTAAGGCTCTGCGCGATCGCTTCGCCTCGCCGATATACTCGAAATCCTCAATATTTTCTCGATTGATTTCTAAGAAAATCCATACACCACTCGGATTTGAGCCATACGATCTAATCCTCAATCACGTTCGCGTCACTCGCTAAGACATCCATCAGATTCGTTCGACGAATCTCTAGCATAATCGCTCGCACCGCCTCGATGTACTAAGTCATTCGTACTATTTCCTCAAAATCTAAGTTAATCTTTCGCGTACGCCTAAGCGTTAGTTCGACACGTTCCTATCGATACACACTCTAAGTGCATTACCGTTTCCGACCGAACGATACTTAATATCGCTCGCGACCCGTTTGCACCAAGAGTCGAGGTGCGCGATACGCGACGCAACTTAGCCAAAAGGTCGTACGCATGGCTACCCCGTGTGGACTACATTCAAGTTTGCACGCTCACTTGCTAAGGTCATTGCAGGACTATTTGGGCACGCATGCGACTTGTTAACTTTTAGCACGTGTTATCTATCGAGTCATGTTTAACATTGTTCGGCACAAAGGCCTACCAATGAGTCCGGCAACGGCCTATCAATGCGTTCGAGCGAACGCATGAACGAGCTTTTGAAAATATTTAGACTTATTGTGTGGACGTGCCGAGGGACATTCGAGAGAGAGCGTGCACTTCTTTATCAACGACGAGCTTTCAAAACTGAGAATTTCGACGTGAAGTCCAAGGACGTAAAGCCGTGCTCTGATACCATTATGTCACGCCGCACTTCCGTAGGAGCGATCGTCCTCGCTAAGGCGTGATGCCGCACGAGCCTAGATTGCGCTCGTGCAAGGCAGTTCCATAACGGCCGATTTGCAGCGGCGACAACGGGGTCGTTGCACAGAAGTCCCAAGCAGAAATATTGAACATTGCAGCAGAAATTTAGAACAAGCACACATGAACACAAGTCATTCCAAAAGAAGCTCTTTATTGATATTGAATACAAGATTACATTTGTGGGCGCAAGGCCAAATTACAAGTCTCTCGTGCTCACTTTTCTCTCATTTTATAATTCACTCTGCTCTCTCTCTCATCTCTCGATACAATACTTGAATCCAGCGGAAGCTTCGGAAGGCGATGTCCATATATTATGTCCTGTATAAGTCTTCAATCCACGCGGCCGCACACTTCGAATCGCCAAGGAACTCCGTGCCTCGACGCATCCAAGCGAGCTCCGCGCCACGAGCTTCTACCTGTGCCTGCACATGAACACTGTGTGGGTGTCAGTACTTAACTGTACTGGTGGAGTAAGCTCCTCGCCCACCCATGCATAACCGACACGTTTTATTTACTTTGTGCAGCTTAAACCCTTTCAATTGTCTTTCTAGTCTTGCCTTAGGATGCATTTTAAACAAGACGTCTCGGACTATACTTAGCGATACAACGACAAAGTCGTGCAACGACGGGGTCGTGCTATAATGCCAACATGTGTTTCGATCGAGACAGTGCTTCATTACTCAAGTACTTGACCGAACTACAACTCGGGACGGCAGGGTCGTGCCACATTCTATTCGCGACTTAGACATATTCAAGATAATGCTATGCCAAGGAGCAACTTACGTGAACTCGACCGTGCCAAGACTTTCACTTAAACTCAAGATCACTAGACCAATTCTCGTGCCAACGATTCAAGTGCCAAGGACGGTAATGGGACAACTCGTGCAGGCCGTGCCTCTTAGACTTTGCCTAGACTTGTCCGTGCTTCAAGATTAGGTCGTGCCTAACGACTCCTGACTTAGCCAACAATGCCGTTACGCAAAAGCCAATAAGCGAATGCCAATATTTGATACGCAAAAGCCATGCTTTGTGCCGAAGCACGTATCTTGCTAATTTGATACATGTCGTGTTAAACTGTCTCATGATTCGACCGACGCCGTGCTAGCACTTGACGATATCCAAAGGCAAACATGCGGTGTGCCGCTATTCTGCCGACGCATCTACATGGGTGGTCACTAGCAATGTCAAGCTATCATAGACTCGGCTCGAGATCTCGGCACGTCCCTCACGGGTAGCTAGCCCGGAGGCGCTTTGTATCTCCCATGCGGTTATCCAGCATCCTACTGTGAGCCGCCTCGTTCCTCCCGGGCCGAAACGGTCCCTTGGCCTAGGCAACCGCTCGAGGAAACTACACCTTGTCGACAAGTTGTCCAATGACCATGCAACTCGATCTACCAAGACCTTCCTTATTCATGACCATGTTTTCCTTCTTTCTATCAAGACTTATCAAGACTTAGCGAGACTTAGCGAGACTCCCAAGTAGCGGGACCGATCTCGACGACAACAAGTCGCATGGACTTCCTTTGTTCGTGGCAAGCTTTTCACTAAATCGACCGTAGCTCGTGCCTTAGACGGACCTGGTTCTCTAGGCGACGCTAACACTCAAGTCATATACTTTGTACGACGAGCCTTATTCTCAAGGGGCTACGTGACTTGACAACCGCAGCTAGAACGGGACAGTGCTAGAAATGGCTTCGATAGCCCAACGCAACTCTTGTCTAACTTGTTCGGGCAACGACTCGACGAGAAAAGGCTACGCCAAGCTACACATCGAGGAAACGTGCTAGGCACGGGATCGACTTGAACAACCAACTGCTGGGTGCCTAGACTTAAGTCAACGAGCCGTGCAAGACGACTTAACTTGCGGGACGTGCGAAGGCTATGCCAAGCCTTGCGGGACAGGACCGTGCATGCTTTATTAAGCTTTCATGCGGACGACGCCTATGACTTAGGCTTATTCGAGTGTTGGGACGAAGTGACGGGACCGTGCATGCTTTACCAAGCATTCACGCAGGCGACGCCTATGACTTAGGCTATTTCAAGTGTCGGGACAACTTAGCAACTTAGGCCATCTTCCTTCTCCCAAGCCACGGGACCGAAGGATCGAGTGTCATTTGAAAGCACGCTGGGCCGACTTCTATGAAGACCGTGGGACCATTTTCCATGTTCTAAGACATTCCAACGGGTCGGGATTACTCCCTTAGCTATGTGCGTTCGTAGCTTTTAGATTAGCCTACTTGTGCAAGTTGAAAACAAGCGAGTTATTAAGTGAAGGCCAAGATAAGGCAAGTTCACCGAAACTCTCCCACCTGTGCGAGGAGTCGCCTCGGACGAGCGAGCCTTTGAGCAGCCGTTGCAAGGCTAAGTTCTAACGCCGTCGGCGTTTCGATTTCTCCGATTGACTTTGCGGGACGGGGCACTACACCTCCCCCCATTTCTACCCCCATATCTCATTACATTAGGACTGCCAGGCCTGTGGCAGCCCTAATATAAAGCAGGAGGACTGCCAGGACTGTGGCAGTCCTGCTTTACATTAGGACTGCCACAGGCCTGGCAGTCCTACTGTATTCAAATCCGACTGTTGCAGCCGAACGGCCAAAACGAGATGCTCGTTTGTCGTCTTTTAGGGTTAGGGTTTCAAGAAAAAATGTGGGTTTGTCGTGTTCGAAAATTTCTTTCATGAACCATAAAGAGATTCTAAACCTAATTTATCAAAACTTTTAGAGAATTAAAAATATTCTAGGGTTTTGAATAGTGTACAAAATTCTTGAAGAAATTAGGGAAGAACGTACATAGATTCTGGTTGCTTCGACTTGCGTGTCATCTCTTCGAATCTACGAATGTTTTTGAAAAAATCTTGGTGGAGGAATTGGGAGTGGAGTGGTGGAGGAGAAGAAAGTAGGATTTTGGGAGATGGAGAGTTCTCTTTTTTTTGGTGGAAAGAGAGTGTAGAATGGGTTATGGGAAGGAATGAAGGATTTGGGGGGTTGGGCTGCCCCATTGCCAAATGTGGGTGCCCCTAGCAAAATCTCCACCTCCTTGGGCTGCCCCCAAGTAAGGGTTGCCCCTAGCAAAAATGGTGGTGCCCTTAGAAAAAACCATAGTGTAACTATAAACCCCGAGTAAGCGTCGTTTGGATATATTTTTTGAAAATTTGTTCTGAAAACAGTTTTTGAAGAAATTATAAAGTTATATTTAGAAATGGAAGTTTAAAGATTACGTTTGGTAAAATATTTTTAGAAAATATTTTTGAAATAAAATTTTGTAGAATGTGTTTGGTATTTATTTTTTATATATATTTATCTCTCCCAAAAGTGTATTGTGTCCATAATTTTTGTGTCCAACTGGACATATTTTCTGTCCAGCCTCTAGGTCCAATACCAGGTGTCGATGATTCGGTGATTTCAAGCTAGGGGTCGATGACAAGTACTGCTGCAGCAGCTAGCAGTGGGGATCATGTGCTGAGCTACAAGCTTGGCAGCAACGACGGCGGCACCCCGAATAACAACCAGATTGGCTCCGGCTCCGTGCTTACCGGTGACAAAAACTACCCCATCAACGTTCCTGGACCCGCCATTTGCCCCATCGTAATTAACACGGCTCCGACCACGGATTCTACCACGGCTCCGGGAGGAGGCATCGCGGAAGGAGGCGGCCACGAGGTCAGCACGTGAGGACGCCTTCCGAGCCTAGGTGTCACGACCCGCTCTCGAATATTTGGATATTAGTCGGACACATCCAGCCTACGCTATGAGACACAGCGTAGTCAGCTGTTCTAAACCTCTAATTATCTTCAAAATGATATTTATATTGAATCAGTTTGATCACAGCATCTATATCGAGATAAACTAGAATATGTCACAAAGATGTCATTTAGTGACATTTCCAAAGCTAAAGTAAACTGGAGACAAATCCAGTCCAAACAAATGTTCACTAATTATTACAAACAAAGTTCAAATAAGAAATGTAAGCTAAGCTATAGGGTATTCCCCAGCATGATCATTCTCTGGGATGTGAGCTAAATCCGCAGTACGACCATAGTAAGATGTGAACATAAGTTCCTCCTCGGTCAACTCACCTGCAACGATCCAATCAGAAAATGAGCAAAGTACAACCCTATAACTTACAGGTACTACAACATGGAATTGACAGTAGGAAAATAAGGAAAAGACTACAAGAGAAATGTAGTTGCAACAAAAAATAGCAGTTAAAATATGTCAAGTGTTATGAAACATGTAAAGTGATTTGAAAATCTAGTAGACATATGATCGGCTATAATAGGAGAACATGTAACATATAAAAAATAGACAACTTGGGGGTACGACATTGACTACACGTGCAAGAGGTGCAGTCAAGCTCGGATACATGTACTACACTACGGACTTTGATCACATGTTAACTAGACTTTTCCCCAACCCATGCAAGTGTAAGAAAAATACAACTTGGAAACATGTAAGAACTACAACTTGAGGAATACTAAATACAACTTGAGAAACTTGTAAAGAACAACTTGTAGAAAAAGTAAGAAACATGTAATGAAAGTCTACTATGCAACTAGAAATCATGAACAAAACGTAAAGTTGTAGTGTACTTGCCTTCTCCAAGATAGGTTATGTAGCTAAGAAGAGATAATGTCCTGAGTCCTCTCACTGTGTTCAAAAAGAGGATACAACTTAGGTTTCAATTCTAGATAATGTCTAAACTATTTCGTCTACCCTTAACCCTTATTCAAATATTCTACAATCTATCTTAAATTTAATAATAACTAAACACTAGTTTATTTATATGTATAAATTTAGCTAATAAAAATATTAAAGACAAAATAATAATTTGATTATAGATCGAATGACAAAATAATAAATGACTTGATTATAGATCAAGCCATTCAAGACAAATGAACTTGATTAAAATCCAAAACACAACTATATTGCCAACCCAAAATGTCACAACAATAAACCATAATTGAAAAGCATTCAAAACCCACATCCTTTACTAGAGTCATATTATAATTGAATACAAAAGTTTCCAAAACTTAAAATCAGAGACTGAATTCTAACTCGGACTTTAAGCTAAAGAAAATCTATACTAACATATAATTAGAAACCAAAGCTGGTATATATACCCACTCTAAAATAGAACACAGTATACTGCCAGAACACGAAACTCAATAATTCTAATTCACATGGTGAATCACCTTATCCATACTATCAACCTACTACTCATAGATTAATACATAGTGAGGCAACTTCAATACTATTTTACAAATGGAAACTAAAATCTGCAACCATATATTCTGTAAATTCCTAATGCAAAACCAACCATCTCTAACATAACTAGCTTATGAATCTCAACCAAAGATAGCATTCCAGTTTATAAGTCAAAAGTTATAACATTTATCCAATTCATAGAGATCTATCACTTAACCATAACATTAACTCAAAATATTAGAAAAAATCACAAAACTCACATAAATAGTAGCTAAACCCACACTACCCGGTACACTCCCGACACAATACAAACACAAAGTTGGACACGATTCATACCCAAACTTTAGCACTGCACTTATCGAGTCATGTCACGTCCAAAACGGGTCGACTCAAGTCCTACGGACACAAGGGACATGGATCAGGAATTACAACAAATAGTTGGTGTTTATTAATACCTCGAAAATAGAGTAGTAGGGAAGAAGGATGGGGATCAAATGATCCAATGCAAGATTAATCCCCACATTTAAACACCATTCCAAAACAAATAAAATCTCCAACGAACTCCAAATCTAGATCAAATTCAGAGAAACTATGGTGAATAACTTCAAAAAAAGATACTAACCGAAATGGATTCGGTTTTGATTTGATCGAACGTCGACTTCGGTTCACGTCGAGCTCTTCATCCTCGTTACAGTCAGCTCATTGTCGTGCTCAGTCGTCGGTTCGTCCTCATCCGTGCGGCTCCGTCGGGATCGAAAAGATGGTGGATTCGGTAGGCTTTGCCGAGATGGTGAAGTGAAAAATTCGTGAAGGGGATGAGGTCTATGTAAAGGAAGGAGATGGAGAGAACACAATGGGTGTAGGAACGAATTGAACGGAAATGATGGGAACGGTTACATGAAATTTTTTAAATGGTGAGAGCTTCTCTCTCTCTCCCCTCTGCTATTTGGTTTAAAGAAAAAGGTTAGGAATGGTAACTTTGCAATAAGCTCCCCCAACTTAACCCTTATTACTCCCAATTACCGAAACACTATGCATTGGTAATATTGTATTTACGTATCTAAACCTTTTATTACAAGCAATAGATTGTACTTAAAGCAATAATAATAATTACCTATCAACATTTATCATATTAATTATTAATCTATATGTCATATCTAATTTACTTGATTTAATAATAACAATATTAATTCATTTAGAAATATAACTGAACACAATCAATTTGCAAATCCTCAATTTAATAATTAAAAAAAAATTTAAGGAGTTACACTAGGAGCGGGCTCTCGTCGCATCACGGGAGGCCACCATCGTCTCCTTCCTTGAGAAGATCATTAGATCGTCAAAGTTTAGAGTTTATCGTAGCCATAGTAGATAACATTTATCGCAGCCATACTAGCTAACGTGACAAGGACATAGAGCCTGATTTTGGATATACTTATCTTAGTTATAGAATTTAGAGTTTATCGTAGCCATACCAGTTGGCGTGGTGAGAATTTAGATAACATAATTATGAAAGTATATACCTTAGTTATGGACTATCATTTATTGCAGCTATGCTTACTAGCGTGGTAAATTTTTTGGGAAACATGATTATGGATAGACGTATATGATTATCAGATTGTATCTTAAAATTGATTTTTGACATATCATCTAAATCATTTCACCTCTATTATTATAGAATTTATTTCCATCATCTTCCCTCACTCAGGAGTAGGGATATCCTTAGTTCCTTTAGTCAAGTTTCTTTTTGAGTTTCATTCTTGTGGTTCCTTGGATAATGTAGTAGTTGGAAAACTTATAGATAGGTTTATGACATTGAGTATTAGTATTGATTGTTGGGAGTGTAGCTTGTAGTCTGTGAGTGATTCATGGTTGAGCATGTGAGCTATAGGCATCAATCTAGAGATAACTCATAGTATAGTACCTTTGTAGCAATATTCTATGGTAGGTGTTAGTAGAGTATGATGATTACCTCATTCTTCCCCTGTAAATCCTATTTTGATTGCTTACTATTGAAACCATCCTTTGATTTTCAATTACTAAATTTGATCCTATTTGATCGTGACTATAGTATCTTGATTATAATCTTAATCGTGCAAAATTTTTGATTCTTGATCATACTCGAATGGTTTTAATTCTGATCGTGCCTAGATTTTATTTCTATTATTACTCATGACTAGGCTTTGATCATATCTTAATCATGACTAGATCTAAATCATGACTATATTCTTAATCATGCACAAATTTTAATCTTGGTCATGCTTAGATGACTTTGTTTTGTGTCTCATAATCATGACTATATTTTGATCGTGCATAAACTTTATGGTCATGTCTAGATAACTTATATTCTATTGACCATGACCATATTTGAATTTATCCTTAATTGTTCCTAAGCTTTGATCTTTGATCGCACCTATATGACTTCAATTATGACTTTGATCGTGCCTATCATACTATACTTAAATTTTGATCATTTCGATTTGATCATGATTTTGATCTAAATGATCTGATTCTTTTTTTGTTGTGACTAGCTTGTTCCAAGAAATTAGAATTTATTCTTTTAGTCTCTATATGGTTTTGAATTATGATTTCAAATACCTAATCGTGCCTAATGATTTAAAATTGTACCATAATTGATAATTCCTAAATAATTTTTGACCATATTTTGATAATATTCCTAATCGTGCCAAATCAAGCTGTTCTACAAATTTTGAGGAACCAAGGAATAATGAAACACGGGACACTGGAGATTTGAAGGAATCAATTATAGTATGGTAGTGATACATTTTAGACTGGTTATAATACTTTGGACAATTAGATGAAATTGTTGGAGGAAATGTGTAATAGGAATAAAAGTAAAAGTCAAGAGGATAGTAGCATTATTGAATTTTAGAAATGGTTATGTTTAGGAAATTATTTCTAGTATGGATTATTTTCATATAAAGATAGAATGTGGAAGAATTCAAAAGGAGAAGAAAGTAGTTAATAAATTTTAGATAATTGAGGTTACGAGATATTTAATTGAGGTAAAAATATTATCTTGAAGAACCCAAATATATGGATTATGCGGTGAAGGACTAAGAACTGATACAACACATAATTTTGAATTTCAGAATACAAGAACTAATATTACAAATTGTGAACTTTCAGGAAGGTAATGATTTAAGGGACAAGACCGATTGATGGATATAGAGGAATAAAATTTTGGATATAGTGGTGAAATAAGTCGAGAAGTCTAAATTTGAACCATGATGAAGGATTATATAGACGAATGACAGTTTCAATTCAAAACACGGTGGTGGAATTTGAACTTTCACAACTAAGTTGATAGGGGATTACGAATGACTGAGAATTTATAAACAGAAATAGTATCATTGGAATAATGGTTAGAAATACCTTATGTCATTTGTGGAAAGTTTGATTTTTATGGATATCATAGCTTGTAATCATTACTTGACTTTTTCCCATAGTAGAGATCTCATTTTCCTATCCTTGTAATCACCCTTTGAATTCATTATTTGTAGAATCAATTTTATTCTGATCACGACTATACGCTTTTGATTATATTCTTAATCGTATTTAAAATCTTTTGATTTTGATTATATTCTTAAACACATCTAAACTTTATTTTTACTAGATTCATTCCAAATTGTACCCAAATTTTAATTTTTGTCATGACCTTGTGATTTAGATTCTACTGATTATACCTAATTTTTATTCTATTTGATCGCAGCTATGCTATAATTTTACTCTTAATCATGCCCAACTTCTATTCTTCGATCACGCCAATATGATTTAATTCTAATCATCCCTAAATCCCGATTATATACTTAATAATATCTAGATTCTATCTTGGACATAACCTTATTCTTGAACATGTCGGATTATTAGTCATGCCTATATGACTTCGCATGACTATCTGACTTTGATTTCATACATTGAATTTATTCTTCAATCGTGCTTAAATTCTGAATCTCTAAAACATGCCCATATGACTTTGACCATAAGTTGATGTGCCTTAACCATTCTATGCTTAAATTATAATTTGATCATAACTAATGATTTTGATTTAAACGGTTTTAATTCTATTGTGCTTAAGATTGAATTTATTTCCTCATCGTGCTTTTATGATTTTGAATTCGAATACATTCTCGATTGTGCCTAAATGGTTTTGACCATACTTTGATAATGATCTTCATTCTGCCAAATTGGTTTATTTGTGCATAAATGATTTTGTTGATTACCATATTTGATTATCCTAGTTGTGCCAAATCAAATCATTTTATTGATCATTCCTAAACGATTGATTTTTATTCTTGGCCATGCCTTAATCATGATTTGATTTGATCGTGCCAAACCGTATCATTCCTAAAATCATAATCGTGCCAAATTGCATCGTTCCTGCATCTGATCATGCCCAAGTAATTTACTTATATTAATTTTTGTACTTGGATTTTAATACTACCTTTGATCGTATTTAGATTTTAATTCTATGGATGTTAATTTTAAATTTCGAGGGCGAATTTTTTTTAAGGTGGATAGACTTGTAATTACCTAAAATCGGGTCACTATTTTTAAAAAATTTATGTTATTAATTTTTGAAATTTATAAATTTTCTTTTTAGAATTCATTCGTGAAATTACTTATTCTATTTATTATTATTTGAAAACCTTTTTAATTGTTGGCTTAATCTTTTTATTTTAAATTCATTTTAGCCTACCAAGCCTTTGGCTTGGATTGTGGGCTAGCCTAACCTATTTAGCCTACCAAGTGTTGAGCTTGGATTGTGGGCTTACTATAATATTGTATTCCTAATAATTTTGTACTAATTAGTGGACTTTGGGCTTAGATTAATAGTGTAATTAGTTATTAATTACTAATTTAGAGGCATTCACTAATTGTCTTTAGATCTATTACATATTACATTAGTGCCGTCATAGCTTGTGGAGCACTCCACTATTCTTTTAAAATATTGGGGACTCCCCAATATCTTTCTTACAATAATTTTCTATACTCTACACTCTAGTATTCACCGAGCACCCTCACCAGTCTTTGCTCCGTTCGTCGGACCACCATGGTTGGCCGAGCAACCGTTCCTTGTCTCAGCTACCGCCTCCCTGCTCTCTCTTCCTCCTCGGCAGCTTCCCTGTCTCGCTCGACCACCTCCTTCCTCTCTGCCTCCACTATCTCTCTCTCTCTGTTCATCTCCTCCTGTCTCTACACGTCCACCCAATTTGGCCACACCAGCACCATCTCGACACCCAACCACCACACCTGGCCATAGCTACCATCTCGTTCCCTCCGGCCACAGCACAACTTCAACTCCGGCCAGATCCCGACCGTCTCCGGTCATACTCAGACCACACTCGAAGCTACCACCACCGCCACCAATATTACGTCACGCTACCGACTTCCCTCTACACCGCTCCACGACCACCCTGTCTCCACCGCACGCCACCCACGACCCATCAACACCATAGTACTACCCCAATTCCCCGAACCACCACCGCCACCCCAACAGAACACCACCTCCACCAACACCACCACTATCCTCTGTGCTCCGCCGCCGAGCTCGTCCAGCGGGCTCCATCTTCGGCAACCCGGACCAGATCTGACCAGATCTGGCCGTGCTCATGTTCGAATCGAGCACTGCTGGTGAGCCGCCTCCAGAAATCCTCGAGTGCCTCACCGCCTCGAACCCTGGTCCAGCCATCGACCTATGCGTCGTCGCCTCCTCGGCCCTCCGCCTAGCCCTGCCACCTCCAAACATCTCGTCGGCAACTTCTTGATCACTTGCATCGCCGGCAACCACTTCTCCTTTGTGCTCAGCCCTAGGTTTTTCTCTCCAGCGTCGTGTCCTTCCGCAGCACCGCGTTCGGCCCATTTTCTCGACGAGCTTCGCCATCAACCACTGGAGGTGAGCCGCCACTTCCTCCTCCTTCTCGAACCCTCTCCCTCTCGATCTCTCTCCCTCTCTTCAGTGTCTCCCTCCTCGATTCTTCTTCCTCTTCCTATCTTATTTTTGGCAGATGTGTGTTCTATCTCCAATAGAGAGAGACACTTAAGTTTTAAACCTAATGGGTTTTGGGCTTTCAGCCCGTTAGTTAATGTATTTACACTAATTTTAGCATTTCTGGGCCGGGCTTTGAGCCCATTAGGTTATTGTCCTTAAAACTATTTTTATTATATTTTGGCTAGGCCTTAAGCCCATAGATCTATATTTTGGTGTATTAATATAGTATAATAAGTATATGTATTTATACAGTTTTATCATTATTTATATTATGTTATGTATATTAAATTGAATAGACTTTAATTTCAAAATGAGATTTGAAAATCTAAAATATGATTTTGCTTAATATATATTTTTACCTATAAGTTGTAATTGCCAAATGTAGCCTAAAAGGATTTCCTTATTATCAAATTAACTATCTCCAATATTTTTACTAGTAAAACTTAGCTTCTTAAAATATGAGAAATAATTTCCAAAAATAAATATATGTATTTCGTTTATATGTATAATAGCTTGTATAAATATTTAATAGTATTTGTATTTTGTGCTATTATAATTAGTAGTTGTAAATTTTGAGTAAATGATTTATTTAATATTATTGTAATACCTTTAACCTAAAGTAAAATTTACCAAATAATATCTTAGCGTATTCTCAAAATGTAAAAGTTTTGTCTAACTAGAAAACCTAAGTTCCAAATAGTATAAATATTTCCATAAATAGATTAAATATTTTCTATAATAAGTTATAGATTTTGGTCTGTGTATTTCTCTTCTATTATCAATTTCTGCCCAATCTAATCGTGCTTTCCTATGTTGTGACGTTGTGTTCAATCTCTTAAATCAATTATCGGCTTCATAGACTTATCGGGATAACTAGACATCTGTTTCGATCTTGGACATTTGGGATTTATTATTTTAGAGTTTAGACTGTGATACCTTCCATGTCGATACGTTCTTGTCGCGCACGTCGATGTCAGATAACCGAGGCAAGTACTCATGATGATCGCTTTTATTTCCTGATAGTTACTCTATTTCATGCTTATAAATGTACATTCCTGATTATCGACACGGCTCTTACACGAGATTAGTATTGTGGATTCTATATCATGATTTCTGTATTTTCCATGCTTCCGTGTTTACCTTGTTCACATTATGATTTAAATCCATAATTATTAGTCGAACGCGAAATACCTTAGTATATATGTGATCAAAACCTTGTACATTCCGTGATTCCGTGCCTGACAACTAATCATACACTACACGTATGATTGAGCCTGACCATGTAGATCCCTCAGCCCAATCACATATAGAACGTGGTATTTCAAACATACTTAGTGTAGTGATGACTTATGCATTTCATATTGTTTACGTCACATGTTTGATTTCATGCCATGATTAGTTTTACTTCTATTTTCATATTCGTCAGATCATGATTACCGTTATTTCAGTTTTGTTCTCTACTCTATTACACGTTCTACAGTTTCTATCATGTCGTGAATAGTGGATCATGAATTGTACTTACTCCAATTCTGACTGGATAACCACATTTTTAGGCGATAACTTAGAGCACTGATGTCCCACTTGTTATGGCACACCTGAGGCTGATCATGGTTTATCGGAGGATGCAGAGAAAACTGTAGCAGACTATCCACTGGAGGTTGCTTAGTTTAAATTAACATTTTTTACTTTTTGTTGATTGGATTATGTTGTCCGAACATTTGATGAGTTGTACTTCATTTTGAGGATTACTATATTTGACTCTCATTGTTGAACTCTGTGAACTTGTCATATCTATTTCATATATACCTACTAGTACTTGTGATTGAGTTAGAATCTGGATGTCCTGATTTACATTATGTTGTTGGATTGGATATACTTGAGGATTAGACAGCTTCCTGCCGTCGACTCTGCGGCTCAGGCTGGACGTGCTTCCACGTACTCGTGCCCGAACTTTCTGGTACGGGTCGTGATAGTAAGCCACCTCTCCAACTTTGCTAACTATAGTGAAGGGTTCAATTTATCTGGGGCTCAGCTTCCCTCCTCGACCGAATCTGATCGTCCCTCGAGTAGGAGATATCTTCACAAACACCATATCGCCCTCAGTGAACTCCAAGGGTCTTCGACTGCTATCGGCCCAATGCTTCTGCCTGACTTGGACAACCCTAGGTCTGTCTTTGATCATCTTGACCTTGTTCGTTGCATCCACAATCATCTCGGGTCCGAGCATGACTCTCTCTCTCCGACATCATCCCAAGAAAGCGGTGTCCTGCATCGTCGTCCGTAAAGCGCCTCGAACGGTGTCATCCCAATGCTAACTTGGTAGCTGTTGTGTAAGAGAACTCTACCAAGTGCAGATGATCCCCCAATGATCCGTCGAAATCCAACACGCAAGTCTGCAGCATGTCCTCTAAAGTCTGTATAGTTCTCTCCGACTGCCCATCCGTCTGTGGGTGATATGCAGTATTGAACTTCAACTGAGTATCAAGTCCTTCCTGCAGGCTCTTCCAAAAATGTGAAGTGAATCGGTTGTCTCTGTCATACACTATGCTCACTGGGACTCCATGAATCTACAATATCTATTTCATATACAGCTCTGCCAACTTCTCAATGGAAAGTCCCACTTTGAAGGGTATGAAATAAGCTGATTTGGTCAGTCTATCGACTATGATTCAAATGGCATCTGTCACAACCCGCACCCAGTGAAAGGGCACGAGACCGTAGGTACGTCCAGCCTATGCCGTAGTGTCAGCGGTAGAACGTTGTCCTAGGTCAATCAACATCTAACACAATATAATATATCTATCCAATAAAGATATACTCTCCAAACGAAGGACAATCTCAGAAGGATACAACTCAATCATAAAGTAATTAAGAGAGATAATAGCATGATATGGAATAGATAAAAAGATTTCAAAGTTTAATACAAAACCAAAATTTAAAAGAGCTAAGTTTTATCAACCCCAAACAGAGTACAAATCAAATACATAACAAGAAACTAAAAGACATAACCCAACAGTCCTAGCAGTCTACTCCAAGTACTACTGGTGTCTCCTCAAGGCTAGCTGGATCCTCCAAGTTCTCTGTAAAATTTTGTCAATGTATCCAGTCAGGATGGGAACGAGCACATCTTCTCTAGAAGATCCAAATAAATGACAAAGACTATAAAGTAATAGCAAGTAATACTTGATGAACATGAAAAATTTGAGACATGCAACGAAATAGAACAACACTTTAACTAAAGAACGGGGAAAGTAAATATAGTGAATCAGGAGAGCATGGCAATGAAAACTGTAAATAGAGATAACTAAACTAGAATAAATATGATGTGAATCCAGACAGTATAATATGAGTCAAGTGTGATTCCAGTGTGAGTCCAGTACAAGACATAAACCAGTGTGTTTTGAAATACTGCTTTCGACATATAAACGGCTAGGGGTAAATACGGCACATCGCACGCTTGGCAAGCGTACGACGGCTATCCTTCCATATTAGACCATTATGAATACGACATGTCGCGCTTGGCCTAGCGGCGACGGCTATCCTTTCATATTAGACTAGTAGGGTGGTTCCAGTATGATTGGGATTGTTTACATGTCTACTCGAGTATTTTCCCGCCTCGACAAGTATAAGTGAATCCATATCCCGCCACGTAAATTGAGTACAAGTCCAACCAGAACAATGTGATGCCAGTAGGTGATTCTAGTAGGGTGATTCAAGTGAGTGATTTCAGAAATAGAGGCTAGACAAGTAATGTATGTGTCGCATGCAATGGATCCAGAAATATCAATCCGTGTCATGCCAGAGAATCAAATAGAACTATACCAGAACTGAATCACAGTAATCATCAAATAAATGAAAGAACTATCAGAGAATGTACTCGCATGTTGTCCAAAGCTGTAAATGAGGATCGATGTCCAAGGTGGAGTCACAATGTCCTATTATGAGAAGTACATGTTACAATGTGTTCTAAATTGAATAATTGAATTAAACAATGAATTCTACATGCACTAGGCCTCTCTAGGTCAAAAGTCAACCCAAAGTCAACTCTGGTCAACTCTTAGTCAACTAAGTCAACCTAGACTATGGGGTCAAATCTTGGTCAAAGTTTAACTACCTAATCAAACTCTACCTATACCATATTTCATACCCTAGAATATCACACATGACTATAACATATCTATATATATAAGTAATGTATATATAGGCCTACAACATATCATAACATGTCCTAATATCACACATGTCCTAGTATCATATATATATATATATAATATATATTATTATATATAATATATATATATATATATATATATATATTAGGGTCAACACATATCCATAAGGTATATGCTTTATCCCTCAACCATACACCTTAACCCACACTCTAAGATACCTTACACCTACATATATACATATAGTGTAAGACTCAAATACATATTAATGAATATATAAGGTATAATATATGTCATATATTTATATATGCTAATAAAAGTATAACACATGGTTATAGGTTCTGTCCTCAATGGACAGTAAAGAAGGCAGTACAAGGTAATGTAGTAAAGAAGTTACTGTGATTTGAAATGCAAGGGAGTGTTAGGCTAATGCAGTGAATGATATGATGAATGTGTATGCAGTCAAAGATGTTAAAGTGCAGTGTAGTGTTTGCAGTTGGCCAATGTTTGCATGAATGCAGTGATGCATTTGGTCATGTGCAGGGCTTTTAAATGCAGTGAACTAGGAGATTTGGAGACCCAAAGACAGCACAATGAAACAAAAGAAGCACGACATATGATGAATGAACCCATGCAAGAGGTAAATGCAGCAACTGAAATGAAATGATTGGCAAAACTCCTAACTGAACTAAATGATACTTATCTGTACACTTTTAGGGGATGCAGGACAATCATACAGTGGGATGAACCAGGTCAAGTGGCCATAGGCAAACTCTACATGTATACACTCAAACTAACTAATCAAATGAAATGGTCATGAGCTAACACAACTCTAAATGCAAGGATTGAACAAATATATTTACTGTAGTGGACAGAACATATAATAGATGCAGGACAATTATTCCTCATCTATGATACATGAGGATACCTCCACTGGTATCAGAGAACACCACTAACCCAGGTCATGGACTGAATTTTAAATGGGACAGAATGTATTGAGATAATCATGGCAAATCAGAGGCATGGGCTACACAAATATTCAAAGGAAATGCAATGAAGCTACACAAGGATTGATGCTTATAGGTGGTGGGCTGAACAATATCCAAATCAAACCTGAGCCCCCCTCTCCTCTATCTGCTACTGCTGCACAGGGTTACCCATAAAATTAGACACTCAAACACACTCTAATTGACATACCCCATAGCCTAACTGATACTCACTAATATTCCTAACTGATACCAAATATCCTTCTCTCTCTGATACATACAGGTATCCTACTAAGATACTAGCTAGTCCCTTAATCTAGGCACTAACACTAACCTTCACATGATATGACACAAGTTCCCTAATGATAAATTCTAAATCCCATACTCTCCAACTGATTGATGCAAGGATGGCTCACTACTCTCATGCCACTTTCTAGCCTACATTCCTATTACACTGCTGCTACTTTCTGTTGTTCCTTACCTCTTCCCTCACATGTATATACACACTCATAGCCACTCTTAAACCCAAGCCTCTACCCCAGAGCACACTGCTATAGACCCAAACTCTTCCCTACACACTCATACAACCCATACCATGACCCAAGTATCTACTGTTACTAAGTATGCATGAACAAACCAACTGAACAAGTAAAATATGGGCAGGGCTATAGGATGGTCTACATCATTAAAGTTTTAAGGAGATACTTGAAGGACTGAACTCTATACTATCAACCCTGATCTTAGGATTTAATGTCTGAACCTTAATGGTTGCAATAACTGAGTCAATGGATATTATTTCGAATGTGCAGGACAATTTTAGTTGGACAGACATGTCATATAGATACCAACATGAATCCTAAGGGTAGGACATAAAAGATGGTCTGGTACATGGGTTGGGACAGGGCAGATATGAATGTTTGCAAGACATGTATATTGAATGGAAATGGGTGCAGTGACATACCTGGGCAGTACAAACATGAATGCAATATGTGATGCAGTGAATATGTTGAAGGTAGTACAGTGAATCAAATGTGTTGCAGATAAGTGCAGTGGTCTTTGTGAGGCATGGCAGATAGGTAATAGTGTAGTGCAGCATTTGTAATGTTTGTGAATGTAGTGCTCGACTGCACCTGCCAAGTTATGCAAGGTAATGCAGTTGGCTATATGCAAGTATACAGAACATGCTATGTAGGATAGTGTGCAGAACATGAATAAATGCAGGGGTTAAATAGCAGATGTGTGTGTGTGATGCTCGACTGCCAAGCTCCCAGATCTGAGCATGGGACATGAATGCAGATGATAGGCTAAGCTATTTAGATGATTAGGATATGAAAGAACATGTTATAGACTCAAACATACAGACTGCACAGACCAACAATCCCAAATCAGTAGACAGAACACAGGCCCGATCTCCCCATGATCAAATTACCCTATTAAACCATCTCCAAAACCCATAAAACAGTGCACACATCAAACACAACCTATTAACAACAATATTGTATAATTACATTTGAAAAATAAGCAAAAAAAGTCCTAAGAGACATTTCACCAAACACTTTGGGGTCACAATTCGTAGTCCTCTACAAATGGACACTAAACTCTTCAGAACTATCACAAAAGGACTCATTAGAACCTCAATCTACCTCCTACTAGTCATGGGTAGAGTCTCCTACATGAATGCATGAGTTTTAACCATGAAAATAGAAATTTAGAGGGTTATACCTATGTAGAATGTAGCCTACAACAAACTCCACGAATTTGAGGGAGATGGGTGAAAAAAGAGCCTTCCAATCCTTGCTAAAGCCTCTACCAAGCCTCCTTGAGCTCCTCCAAGTCTTTGTCCAACAAATGGAGGAAAGAGGAGACAATCTGGATGAGTTTTGGATAGAGAAATGGGTGAAAACCCTAAATGAGATGGTGGCTGCCATTTGGGGGGAAAAAGGTGTTTAAATAGACATTAGACAAACCCTAAACTCTTCTTTACACTTAGTATTAGGTAGGTCCTTAAGTGGGCTAAGTGGTTTGGTTCTAATTAAGGCTTGTATCCAACTTGGTCATGACTAGAGTCTAATTTATCAACTAGTTGGTCAAGTCAATTTAAATGGGGTCTACCATGACTAATGAATAAGCTAACCTACTAATAAGTACAACCATCATATTAAAAGAAAAAAGATACACTAATTGTGAAATGACAAAAATATCCTTGTTCTAGAAAAGTGGTAGTGACAACATCCTTCCCTTCTTAGGAACGAGGAAGCCCCGAGACGAAGTCCATTATGATGTGTTCTCATTTCCACTCTGGAATGGGTAAAGGCTATAGCAATCCAGCTGGCCTCTGCCTCTCTGCCTTCACCTGTTGGCAGATAAGGCATCGAAAAACGAATCCAGCAACGTCCTTTTTTATATCGTACCACCAGATAGGTTATGGCAGAGAGAGTATAGCGAGTCCGACGAGCGGCTAACGAGATAATCCCCGTGAAAACACTATCCTTCTATTAAAAATGAGCTATAAGCTCCATTTTTAATAGAGATAGGCATTCATACCTGAATAGGGGTATAAATCGATTATCGATTTATGACCATCTGAGATCGATTTATCGATATGCTCCCGTATGTCCTTATACATCTTGTTGGCACCAGGATATATGGAATACTACGACTGGTGAGCTTCCTGCATAATCTCCTCCCTCAAGCTGCTGTCAGGTACACGTAGTCGGGTGCCATGTCTCAACGATCCATCATCGACTATGCTGAAATCATCTAGAAGTCCTACATCTATCTGTGCTCTAAGTTGACGAAGCCTAATATCGAGGAACTAGGTCTCCTTGATCTTCTCCACCAGGCTGGACTGAATCTGCAATCCCATCGTCTGCATCTCTGCTCTAGGTAGAATAACCTCTATATCGAGCTTCTCCAAGTCCTCCAGTAGATGTCTATCTATAGTCAGATACATAGCCACCGGGTATCTACTAAGTGCATTCGCAATGACATTGAGCTTCCTAGGGTGATACTGAAGCTCAATGTCAAAGTCCTTCATCAGCTCTAGCAACCTCCGTTGCCTCATATTCAGCTTCTTCTGGGTAAACATATACTTTAAGCTCTTGTGGTCTGTGAAGATTTCTACATGCTCTTCAATAAATAGTATTTCTACAGCTTCAGAGTGAATATCACTATTGCTAGCTCCAAGTAGTGGATAGGCTGGTTCTTCTCATGAGTCCGTAACTGCCTAGATGTATAAGCAATTACTTTTCCATTATGCTGGAGAACATATTCCAACCCCTTCCCTGAGGCATCACTGTAGATAGAAAATTTTCCGCTGCCCGAAGGTAATGCTAATACTGGTGTGGTCGTTAGTCTCTCTTTAGCTCCTCAAATGCCTGGCACTCCTCTGTCCAGATGTACTCCTCATTCTTCCTTGTCAGCTTGGTCACAGGCTCAGCCACTTTTGCAAATTCCTTTACGAACTTTCTGTAGTAGCTAGCTAAGCCCAGAAAACTTCTGACCTTCGCAACTGACTTTGGAGTGGTCCACATCTCGACTGCTGCAATCTTCTTCGGATCCACTGCAATACCTTCTCCTTGTTGGCCCAATGATGGTTTCATGTTTTTGAATATGGTTAATATGTTAAGTTTAGCATTTCATTATCACTAATCTTCATACTATCGCTAGAGCATTTCTACTTATACTTATATCTTTGGTGATATGTGCCCATTGGTTTACATCTTAGTGATATGAGCTTATCTATCTTAAATTTAATTGGATTGCCAAAATCAAAACTATGTTTTTGATTGTGGTCATTCAATTAAGTTTAATCATTATGATATCACTAACATTTATGCCATCACCTTAGCACTTATACTTAAACTTTGCATAGTCCTAATGTGCTTTAACTTATCATACTTGCTACTATGTATATTGCTTTGTTCGTCTAACATGTACATGCAGAAAAGCAATAAGCAAGATCAATATGGACATATGCAATAAAGAAATCATGGTGGACCAAAGACGACGGATCCCACAAGATTTCTCTGAACCACCTGACGACATCTCTGGAGCCACGCACCGGGGGTTCCGCTGCCCGGTCAGCGGAGGGGTCGAGGGGGCAGCGCCCCTCGTCGGGGGTTCGGGGGCGAAGCCCCCGAAAGGTATTCAGTTTTTACAAACTGGATATCTTTGGACAGCTGCCGCCAAGGGAAAAGCCAGCACCTTTCAAAGGAAGAAGCCAAGCCATGCCATCTTCATTTCAAGACTCTGAAGAAGCCTGCACCTGTCTAAGTATATCTGGAGTCTGTAATGAGTCTTAGGAATAATTGTAAACACAAGAAATGGATGGCAAAATCGAAAGCTAGGACAGAAATAAGCCCAGGATCATTTTTGGTGGATAAGCGGCATACCGACGGTATACCGGGAGTATACCGACGGTATACCGGTTTTTGTTCACAGAAAGTTTCTGTTTACAAAACCGGCATACCGACGGCATACCGGATCATACCGATGGTATACCGCTTCCGAAACGTTGAAATTCCAACGGTCGGATTTCCAGCAATTAATGATCCCAACGGCTCTATTTCTAGCCGTTGTAATTCCAGACCGGTATACCGCCGGTATGCCGGATCATACCGGCGGTATGCCGGTTCGTGGACTGAAAAGTTGCCTTGAGCTCTTTTCAATGCTTTGGTTATAAATAGCCTTGAACCCCTTCATTCAAGATTGATGCTTTGAGCCTGAAAATTTCCAAACCACCAAAGCTTATCCACATACAACTCTACAAAGCCTTCATTTGCCATTCACAAATTGTGTTAGAGTTATTGAGTTGAAAAGTGAGATCTTCATTCTATTGTATAAGGAGATCAAAACCTATTGTGAAAGGTTGAAGTTGGAGAGTCTTCGTATCCAAACTCTCGGTTGAAGTTGGGGAGTCTTCGTATCCAAACTCTCGGTTGAAGTCGGAGAGCCCTTCGGATTAAAGCTCTTGTGTAAGAAGTTGGCGAGTTCTTCGGATCCAAACTCGTGTGTAACTATTTGCTCAAATAGTGGATTAAAGCCGGAGAGAGTTCCGGGACTGGACTGCCTCTTAGGAGGATACCAGGATATATCGGGTGTCGGTATTGTGTTTGCTTCTCTCTGCACTTATATTTTTAAATTGCCAATTAGCTTGTGCTAAGTGCTTGATTAGTTAGCTTGACCCTATTCACCCCCCTCTAGGGTTCCTACAATTGGTATCAGAGCGAGGACTCTATTGTTAGGCTTAACATCCTTAGAGTAGATCTTTGTTTTTTTTTCTATGGCATCGTATTCCTCCTACTCCTCCTCCGATAAAGGGGTTTTATTTCTAGTAGCATAGACAATCCTGTTTCTTCTAAATGCAAGAAATGCTCTAAGTGGAAAGCCATGGCTAAACAATCCTTAGAGATTCTTGACAACCTTCATTCTACAAATGAAGAATTTTCTGAAAAGGTTGTTCATTTAGAAGAAGCTAATGAGTTATTGAGAAATGAAAACAATGTTTTATTATCTAGACTTGATTCTCAAAACTCATCATGTGTTTCTTTAAAGAGTTTGAATGAGGCTTTAATTTTGAAAATCAAATCTCTTCCTCATCAATAGAAGATCTTAAGAGGCAAACTCATGAGTTAAATCATTTGCATGATTCTTCTATTGACTCTTTAAAGAAACAAAATGATGATTTTATCTCTAGAATTGCTTTATTTGAAAAAAAGAATTATGCTTTAAATGCTAAATTTGATTCTCTTACTTGTATGCATGATGATTTGAGATTAGAACATGATATTCTTAAGACTAAATCCATGTATGCTCACTCTAGAGACATTCATCATTCTAGTATGTCACATGTTCATAACCATGCTCATTCTGATACATGTGCACACACTAGCATTAGATGCTTCTATTGCTCTCGCATTGGACACATGAGCTTTACATGCCCTATTCGTAGGACCTTCACTACCAATGCTAGAGTAAGTGCTATATGGGTCCCTAAAGCTAATAAATGTGGATCCAAGTTTATTTGGATACCAAAGTCTTCATCTAATGTTGTAGGTGGAGCTTCTTATACCGGGACATAGCACCAAGGAGTGTGTTGGTGGTTGCAAAGCTCAAAGGTCATCTTTCAAGCAATTGTACCAACACAAGTGTGGCCACTAAAGTCACTTTGGTAACATGCTAAACGATTCTCTTCAAATTGTTTATATTTGTAGAATCTAGCATGTTTCTCTTGATGTCTTGCTACTAGCTTACATTGATGTCCTTTAGTTGCCTTTTATATAAATCAGTGTGAGATATAATACTAGCATGCTTAGTTAATTCTCTTATTATTCTTTTTTCTAGCATGACTAGTTACTCGGCTTAAATGATTAGTTCACACTATGTAGTTTATCACTCATTTTCTATTAAGTGTGACACATTTGATTTATGCATGCTTGTTTTTCTTAATCTCTTTATTATGAAGCATGTATATCACTCTAGTCCATAGGAGCTTGGTTTTGATTTGAGTTAATATGATTTTAACTCTCCGTCTTTAAAGTTTTTGAAATAATTATTTCTTGCCGGTTTGTATTTAATGTGTCTTATTTACTTTAAATCGGTATTTGTGAATATATGTTTAGCACAAGCTTCTTATCACTTGATAAGTATACACTTATACTTCCTTTTAATCTTGTGCTTACATAATATATTCATTATTGATTCTCATACTTTATCTTGATTATCTTCTTGAGAATCAATTATGTCTTTGCCTAATAAAGTTTATTTATACATGCTTTTGAATTTATGATAGTTTTTCAAATATTCATTAAGGATACATGACTATTCATTAAATTTCTATTTACATGTAGATCATGTATTTCTTATGTTTATATATTTTTTGTATAAATATTTATGTGGGCATATGAGTTAAGCTAAAGTTTTATATTGACTTGAAGAGTATTTAAATATACTTTTTACCTTCAAACTTGTGCTTATCTCATACCTTAGCTATTGATTCCTTTGACCAAAATTTATTCTTCTTGAATCAATTAGCTTCTTCCTTAAAGTCTTCTTTTAATGATATCTTCTTTTTTGGTTGGCATTATGGATACATGTTCTTAATTGGTTTTTGATCTTTTCATGTATGCCTATTCGTGATATATATAGTTTCTTATATATTAGTGATTCCTAACTTTTGACATTTATTTGTTTTATACCTTTAAGTTAGGATGTTGAGAGAGAATATTTGTTTATGCCTTGCACTTGACTATTTATGGAAGTTCTTTTAAGAATCACATGGTTTTTGTTTTGTCTTGTTTTTATATTTACCTCCATTTTTAGTGCACATTTTCAAATCGATATCTTCTATATTTACTATGGTGTACTATGAAAGCTCTTTGAAAAATGTACTTCTTGATATCTTTAGCATTTAGCTTTCTTGATCTTAATGATCTTTCTTTGCTCATTCCTTGGGTTTATACTTCTTTTGAATTATTGTTGCCCAATAGTTTTTGTAGCACATGAGAATACTTGTAATTTTTACATCATATTTCTCATGACTTTAGCTACTATGGTTTGAGCTTTTATGTTGAGATTTTCCCTTTTCTAGAGAATACATTTATTTCATAATGGCTATAATATTTTGCATTCTCTAGATCGATCTATTATTTTATTATCTTGGGTTAATCTCAATACTTGGCAAAAAGATTTACTTTATTACATTTTTATGAATATCTCTTTTGGCCTATACTTGATAAGAGTCTAATTCATTTATTTATCATCTTATGCTCTTATCCTTGCTTAATAAAGAGTCTCTAAATCATTTTGATAATTCAAAATGTATTCCCTTAATTGTGAACTCTATGCTTAAGTAAGTATTTTTTTTGTGTTAGTGACTTAAGAATTAATGAGCACATTTATCTTGTTAATGGCTTCTCTAATCTTATTTGGATTATATAGTTTGCTTATTTGTGATATATTATTAAGCTATATAATTTTGGCTCACTTTCACACATTTAGCTATATTCCTATACTTCAATCTAATATGATATGCTAGTTTACAAAAACAAGATTTGTGATATGCTTAATCTCTAAAACTAGTTTTACAAATTCTTTATTAAATCTTGTTTTCTCTTAGAAGTTTGTGATTCCTTGTTTTAACTCTCTTCCATAACTAGTCATTAGCAAGTTTCTCTTAAATTTCTCTCACTTTTGAGTCATGATTTTATCGTAGTATCATTTACATCTCTTCTTTATTGAACTTGTAATTATTTAAATGAGATTGACTCTTTTCCATGTTAATCTGTGAGATTTTTTTGGATTTATGATTTTCTCTTGATGAGATTCATTAGATCATATTTATTCATTTGTTTTCTTTATGAATGATCCTAATGATTGAGTAGTCCTAAACTATCTAATTTTATAAATGTCAAGTTAATTTATTGCTCTACTTTGACTACTCATGGTTTATCACATATGACCTTTGCTATTTGAACTTTATTGGTCTTTCTTTTAAAAGTAGCAAAGTTTGGATGTTACCCGGTTGTTGGGTACACTTGTGATAAAACATATCTAGTCCATGCAAAGCAATAAATTGGTTGATTATTTCTCAATTAGATAATCATGGACATGATGTTTGAGTTTTATTTTTATTTTATTTTTGAGCTAATTATGTCTATCATCATGATTGTTCTTAATTGACTTTATTCTTTTTCATGATGACATTTTCTCAAAGGATTACATACATTGATCTATCATATTTAAATATGAGATTCTTCTATATAGACTAATGTATGCCATCTTTTGATATGTGCTTTATTGGAATATTTTTTTTATTTCTCATCTTTAGTGGCTATTAATTGGTTATCTCTTCTTGATTAAAGATGATTTTATTCGTCTTTTGACGATATTGTAGCCTTATATGCATCGAGCAAGGGGGAGAAATCCATAGTTGATTTACCCCTAGATCTTGTAGTTATCTATCTTATGCTATAAGTGCTTTGGAACTAGATACGCATATTTTGAGGGGGAGCAAATTAATTGATTCAATTCATTTATACCCTTAAATATGTCGTATACCTAGTTCATCAGGACCCATACCTTCTTCTTTTTCATATCTTAGTGAATGAGGTCATGATACTTTTATTTGTGAAGGGTTTATGAGAGTATATGCTATTGTCTTTATCTTTATCTCTCTTTATATGGATTAAATAAGTCATCTTCTTAAATATTAACTTTCATATAGTATCTTGATGACTATTGTGCTTTCGTTAGTTTGGCTTTTCTTTTATGATTAATTGATTTGGCTTTCCTTGTTGAGGACTTATCCAAAATTCATGATTTTTATCACCTTTGGTAGTACTTTGAGGGGGAGCATTCAAGTCGACTGAATTTCTCTTCTCAAGTTTTTCTCTTTTACCTTCATGTTTATGTAAAGGGTATTCATATAGCATGATAAGGTAATTGAGTTCAAATGCATGAACTTGGATAAGCATATAGATTTGCAAATAATGAGATTACTTTATATCAATTGCAATATTTTACATTGATCATTCTTTTATTTTGTTCCACTATTTATTTGTGGACAATTATGATTATTAATGGTTTCTTTGATCAATGTTTCAAGTTTACATCTTTTCCATTGGTTTCAAGTTTATTTAATGTCATATCTCAATTGGTATCTATTAGTTGCAATTATCTATTCCTCATGGCTCTTGTTTGAAATCCTTTATTTCATAGTTCTCTTCCAAAACTAGAGCAATATTTCATATCCTATTGTGTTTTGGATTTATTCCTTGGATTTCAAGTTGGTAAACTACTTATTTCTTATTTTTCAAATTCGTTTAGTTTTACCAACTATATTGTGTTTTGACAAGTTATTCTCTATTTGATGTTCTACATTGGCAATGTAGCTTTATAAACTTGTCATTACACCCTTCTCCCATTGTTTTTTATTAGTATATTTTGATCATGATTGTCTATGACTTCCCCATGCTCTGATTTCTATGCTTAAGATTGATGTCATTTTATCTCTTTGTACGGGGGAGCCTATTTTTGATCATGTCAAAGGGGGAGAAGTAAGTTTAAGTATGCTTTTATAAGTAATCTAAGTAGTATGCTTTTAGTGATATTGCTTATATCTTTTGTATATTAGTGATACATGCATCTATTATGTCCATACTAAACTTAACCGATTTGCCATAATCAAAAAGGGGGAGATTGTTGGCCCAATGATGGTTTCATGTTTTTGAATATGGTTAATATGTTAAGTTTAGCATTTCATTATCACTAATCTTCATACTATCGCTAGAGCATTTCTACTTATACTTATATCTTTGGTGATATGTGCCCATTGGTTTACATCTTAGTGATATGAGCTTATCTATCTTAAATTTAATTGGATTGCCAAAATCAAAACTATTTTGATTGTGGTCATTCAATTAAGTTTAATCATTATGATATCACTAACATTTATGCCATCACCTTAGCACTTATACTTAAACTTTGCATAGTCCTAATGTGCTTTAACTTATCATACTTGCTACTATGTATATTGCTTTGTTCGTCTAACATGTACATGCAGAAAAGCAATAAGCAAGATCAATATGGACATATGCAATAAGAAATCATGGTGGACCAAAGACGACGGATCCCACAAGATTTCTCTGAACCACCTGACGACATCTCTGGAGCCACGCACCGGGGGTTCCGCTGCCCGGTCAGCGGACGGGGGTCGAGGGGGCAGCGCCCCTCGTCGGGGGTTCGGGGGCGAAGCCCCCGAAAGGTATTCAGTTTTTACAAACTGGATATCTTTGGACAGCTGCCGCCAAGGGAAAAGCCAGCACCTTTCAAAGGAAGAAGCCAAGCCATGCCATCTTCATTTCAAGACTCTGAAGAAGCCTGCACCTGTCTAAGTATATCTGGAGTCTGTAATGAGTCTTAGGAATAATTGTAAACACAAGAAATGGATGGCAAAATCGAAAGCTAGGGCAGAAATAAGCCCAGGATCATTTTTGGTGGATAAGCGGCATACCGACGGTATACCGGAGTATACCGACGGTATACCGGTTTTTGTTCACAGAAAGTTTCTGTTTACAAAACCGGCATACCGACGGCATACCGGATCATACCGATGGTATACCGCTTCCGAAACGTTGAAATTCCAACGGTCGGATTTCCAGCAATTAATGATCCCAACGGCTCTATTTCTAGCCGTTGTAATTCCAGACCGGTATACCGCCGGTATGCCGGATCATACCGGCGGTATGCCGGTTCGTGGACTGAAAAGTTGCCTTGAGCTTTTCAATGCTTTGGTTATAAATAGCCTTGAACCCCTTCATTCAAGATTGATGCTTTGAGCCTAAAAATTTCCAAACCACCAAAGCTTATCCACATACAACTCTACAAAGCCTTCATTTGCCATTCACAAATTGTGTTAGAGTTATTGAGTTGAAAAGTGAGATCTTCATTCTATTGTATAAGGAGATCAAAACCTATTGTGAAAGGTTGAAGTTGGAGAGTCTTCGTATCCAAACTCTCGGTTGAAGTTGGGGAGTCTTCGTATCCAAACTCTCGGTTGAAGTCGGAGAGCCCTTCGGATTAAAGCTCTTGTGTAAGAAGTTGGCGAGTTCTTCGGATCCAAACTCGTGTGTAACTATTTGCTCAAATAGTGGATTAAAGCCGGAGAGAGTTCCGGGACTGGACTGCCTCTTATGAGGATACCAGGATATATCGGGTGTCGGTATTGTGTTTGCTTCTTCTCTTGCACTTATATTTTTAAATTGCCAATTAGCTTGTGCTAAGTGCTTGATTAGTTAGCTTGACCCTATTCACCCCCCTCTAGGGTTCCTACACTCCTGTGACCACATGACCAAGAAACTCCACTTGGTCTAAGAAGAACTCGCACTTGGATAGCTTGTCGTACAACTTCTCCTTCCTTAGGATCTCCAATACTATCCGTAGGTGCTCAACATGTTCCTCAGGAGTCTTCAAATAGATAAGTATGTCGTCAATAAATACTAAAAAAACTTATCTAGATACTCATGAAAAACCTTGTTCATAAGGCTCATAAAGGTAGAAGGTGCATTTGTGAGTCCGAAAGGCATAACTAAGAACTCATGTTGCCCATATTTGGTGTTGAATGCAGTCTTTGAAATGTCTTCAGCCCTCACCTTCACCTGGTGGTATCCCGATCTCAGATCTACCTTTGAGAACACCTTCGCCTCGCTCAACTGATCGAATAAATCGTCTATCCAAGGCAAAGAATATTTGTTCTTGATAGTAACATTGTTCAAGGCCCTGTAGTCAATGAACATTCGAACTATGCCATCCTTCTTGGGCATAAAAGGAACTGGTGCCCCATGGTGTGAGACTCGTCTCACAGTATCGGTATTTATATACGGATACGTATTTTGTAGTATATTTTGTATTTTCTTGGCTTTTGGAACACTTTAATTTTTTTCCCAACTTATAGATTTTCTCCTTCACCGTCATACTGCCAGTATACTGGTGTATATCGACGGCATACCGCCGCGGCAGATATTCCATATTTTAGATATTTTTGATTTTAGATATTTTGATGAATAGTATTTTCGATATTTTCGTAAATAGTTTTTTAGATATTTTGATGAATAGTATTTAGATATTTTCGTAAATAGTGCAGATGCACCTTTTACCCAATGGATATTTAGTTTTGTTTGAATGACCATGATTGACTTAGATTTTGACATGGATCACCATCCAATGGTCAAAATTAATTCTCCTCTCTATATACCCTTTCACTTCTCTCTCCTCTCTTTT
>JANAVB010028197.1:10004061-10142528 GCA_029216955.1 Iris pallida
TAAATGATTATATTTAGTAACAATAATATTATTAATAACAATGGCCCTAATAACAACCAAAATAGAACAGTAATATATATATTTAAATATACACACACTTTATTCTGTCCCAGTGAATCGTATAACTATCATAAAATGCTATTTATATTAAAGATACTTATAATGTACATACAATAAATATTTACAAAGTCCTTCCCCATTCGAAAATAGATACAAAAATATTGGCATGTACATAAAGTACATCTGCATGGACATCCTTGGTCTCAATACATGCCTACATAGACTGGGACTTGGTTCGGTCCAGTCCAGGCTGGTTTGATGCAACCGGGTTCCCTAATAATTGATAACCTCCATAATAATCAATTAAAATATTTACAGTGGTCATGCCGCAACTTGGCCTGGTTTTCCTAGTTAGGACATCACTATGGCTCATCTTCCCTACCATGGCTAAACACTAGTCAAAGCATGCCACTGCACTATCCGTGCCGTAATTCCTATTCACCTTGTACTCCAAATCCCAACCATAGCTAAAATCATCTACCGTGATAATTAACTAAATAATTATTTACAAAATTCTAAATTTACCATTTAAATCAAATAAATAAAAAAAATATTTAAAATTTCGGGAAGGGAGGCTACAACACATGGGCATTGGAGAAACTGAAAAATACTTTACACCGGTTATACAAAGCCGTCAGTTTTTGTTACCGACAGAGAGTATGCCCTAATTAATGCTATTCACATTATTTTTCTGGCGGATACATTGCTATGCACTTGGCATGTCAATCATAATATTCAAGCCCAATGTAAGTTAAAGTTTCGGAAGGAGGATGGTAAAATTGATATACAAATTTTTGACGAATTCTACAATGATTAGAATTGTGTGTGGCGAGCCTCTACGATTGCCAGTTACGACGCCATATAGTACTTGTTCAAGAAAAAGTGGGAGGCGAGGGAGCCGGCATGCATTTCTTACATCAAAGATACATGGCTTGAACCGCACAAAGAACAATTCGTCTTAGCATGGTCGAATGTGGTGAAGCATTATGGCACGACAACTACCAACCGTGTCGAAGGAGCACACTCTTTATTGAAGAGACACCTAAAATCATCTCTCGGCAACTTTGCTCTGTTTGGCAAGCTATACATTTGTCACACCCAGTACCGAAATACTGAGACGGACTAGGCCAGCTACTCCATATGAGGTATATAAACGTCATACGGCGATCGTAGCTGTCAAGAGACTAGGGGTGCATGCTACAATCAAGTCTCATATGGTCTCACAGAGCATCTATGTCTAATCAATCAAAAAAGAAGCAGTAAATAATGATCATATAAGACAAAGCAGTAAGGCGTCCCGACGCTTCATCAAATAATTCATGAGCCTAGCTATACAAAATGATAAGCTAGTACCGAGAGTCATAGGTACATATCGTAGTCAGCTGCAGTCTGATTTAATTACAATTATGTAAGGAACTGAATGTCCAGAACTGCCGGCTAAACAGGTGTCGGTGGCTAAACGCCAAGTACAGAATAGAAGATATTAGAGCAGTAAAGAAGAAATCCACTCATCGTCCCTGGCGTCCATACTCCTGGTGTGCACCATTTTCAGGTAGAAGGTTGTATCCTCTGGCGCTGCTACGAGATCTGGCCAAACAAAACCAGCGGGGTCAGGCCCCGAATAGCAAGTACCACAAGGAGCACAAAAGAGTGAGATAAAACCCAAGCATAATAATAATACCTGATTCAAGAGTTATAGGCGTATACCATATCATCGAGACAATACGACACCCTTACAACCAAACAAGGATAAACGGTGCCAATATCAGGCCGAGACTTCGGTCCATAGCCTATCGCAGCACAATAGCCCAACCCAACAACCAAACAAGGACATGGGTTGGACCACGCACCACGATAGTCCATGTTCCTCAGTTGCTAACAGAAGAAAATATATCACAAACAAGTCGGCTTACAAGCGGCCAATCAATCCTATGGCTTTCTATGATTTGCCTGGGTTATCCAATAATGCAATATAGGAATCCTCAGATCGTATCAACCCAGCAGGGCTAGCCAAACCATTAAAATAATATATATATATATACGTATAGCACTTTGATTATGCACCGGTCCCCGTAAGGCCACCGTGCTAAAACATATAACACATACCACGTAGGATTCGGATATAGTCATCCGCTATAGGCGAATAAAAACCATATCCGTGGCGGCCAACCGACATCAGGACTGGACCTGTGGTGGCTAGTATGGCACGATCTCGGGATTCTTTCCACCCAATGCATCTACCAAGTTGTTGCTTAGATTAACCCTATCTTGATATTGGAATTATATGTCGTGGCCACATGGTCATCCTCCTATATGTCGTACCATAGTACGTGTACCCTAAGTATGAATCACATCGGCTCAAGGAGTCCCAAATCTAGATCCATGCTTAGTGTAATGCATCAAACAACAATCAATATACCACGATGCTATTACTGACCAATTACCATGACTGTGCTGGAAGGTACACATGTATTGACATATAATACGAATGATCACTTAGCACGTAGAGTCACACCTCAGTGCACTCATTAAATAGCACCGCAGTGCATACTAATATTGTATCTCAATACACACTTAGAATAGGTACCAGCACGTATACAAGTAATCAGTCAGGAACACGGTCAAGTCAGGAAGTCACACGGACCCCTCGTGACATAAAAGTCACATGAATTCTAGTTAAAGTGAGACATGAATATTCTTGAAGCCAAGACAAAGATCTATAACTTTCATGTTGGGAGTTGGAAGAAATTCTGGCAACAAATCAGCCAAATAGGACATAAAATAGCCAAAAACAGCCAAAATAGGCACTATACGACACTATACAAGCCATGCGGCACTATTCATCCTGCGGCACTATTCATTCCATGCGGTACTATACAAGCCTGCGGCACTATGCAAGCCATACGGTACTATTCATCCTGCGGCACTATTCATTCCATGCGTACTATACAAGCCTGCGGCACTATGCAAGCCATACGGCACTATTCATCCTACAGCACTATTCATTCCATGCGGCACTATACAAGCCTGCGGTACTATGCAAGCCATGCAGCACTATTCATCCTGCGGCACTATTCATTCCATACGACACTATGCAAGCCTACGGTACTATTTATCGTCCCTGCCAGAACCAGGACAGATGAACATAGAAAATGTCCAATATTGTTTTGGGCATGACTTCCTCAAAATTCGACGGTTCAAAAGACAAAATTGGGTAAAATGAGATTTCCTACAACCTAGGACCATTAGTTTTCGAAAACAACCAAGTTTGATAGATCAAAATCATAAAAATCCTTAAAACCCTAGTTTTAGAAACTTAGATCTACACAAAACTAGCCATTAAAATCAAAAACTCTAAGAACTAAACTTGTAGAGGATGATGAGAAGAACAATATAGACAAATCAAATAAAAAAAATCAAAAAATGAAAAATACAAGAATCTCTCCATTTGGTGCAATATGTACTTGCCTAAATGTTGGTTGGAGGAAAAATGAAATGAAAAGTGAATGAGAGAGAGAGAGAGGAAGAGAATATATATAAGGGTTGGGTTGACTCAAAGAAACCCTAACCTTAGCATGCTCTTAACCATATGACTAATGACATGCTAAAGGCTACATGCAACAATTAATCAAATTAATTAAATAAATAAAACCCTAACCACAACACGGTCCAGAAATCATATCATCAAATAGTGAACCACGCCTACAACCAAATAAGGACAAAAGGGTGGCACACTATTCCGCGATGAGATACTGTTCCATGCCATGGCCAGGTGCAAATACAGGATACATACAATAAAGATACAGGTGCCAGATATATATACAGAAAAATAAAAAATTTACGTATTTCGGGAACGGGGAGTGACAATATTTATCAGTAGACCAGATGGTGAATGAAATTAAGGCATCATTTGAGATGAGTTTGAATATAGTCAAGCATGAGCATAGAAAGGAAGTACTCTTAGATGCTTTAATGCGCGTGGTATCTCACAAGGCGTTGGCATTAATATTTGATGAGATTGAAAGGTCAAAGTTTGTCGGTTTGATCCCGAGGTTTGCGGGTGTGTATATCGACATATACTGGGCCTCCCTTCTGAACATCAGATTAATGAATATCGTCGTGAATCCATTCCTATTCCAGTAGATGCTGTCGATCAACGTTGGAGGCAGTTGTCTATGATGCCCCTGGTAAAGACGGAAGATAATTTCTTCTCTTTGCCACAAGTAAAATTCTCCACGCAAGGTGGTGTGCCTCAGTAGGAGCGGAACGGATGTCCATTGAGCTTAAAATCCAAGAAATTGTATGTCCGGTGACTACTAGAATGCATGAGCCGTCCGTTGTTTCCAATCCTAAAGGCAAGCCTCAAACAAGATTGACTAGTTCACAGAAGAGAAGGTTGGACTCGACTAAGAGAGATCCATCGTCCTTTGAGCATGTTGAACGAAGGTTACAACAACCTCCGCCTGCAGGAAGGGCAAGCTTATCGTTCGCCGAAAAATAGAGAAAATAGACCTCCCAAGAGAATATACCATTGCAAGCCAAACACCGAGTTTGTATATTAACAAATTTTAACCTGAGCTTCGCAGTTACATTTGGTCTATTGTCGATGTCTCCGGTGATGACCATTGCGGATTTTATGTGCTTGCAAGACATCTTGGTTATGATGACAAAGACGGATGGAGACGGGTGAGGCAGGAGCTGTACGAGGAGTTAGAGACTCGTCTTCCATTCTACTCCTGCATCCTAAACGAAGAAACAGTTACAAATTTGTTGTTAAGTATCCCTTGCACCGACAGTGTTACCGAAAAAGACCACTACATGTCAGTCCTGTCTGTCGGCTATTTATTTGCTAATAGGTACATGATACCTGTTGTACTTATCTCATCGGGTATCAGCAATACATTCTTTCCGATGTGTGCTCCTCCGACAGACCACGGACATTCTAACCTATGTACTATAGGTCTAATCGGAGATCACTTCGTTATACTAAAGATGATCGCTCATTCTCCGATTCCTCCACCTTCAACAGTTTGGTACAAAAGAGCACCGGTCGAAGCCATCGTTTGGACCACACCTTTCGTTGATCAGATCAACTATTGTAAGAAGTTATTGAAGTTTGAGGAGCCAAGAGACTTACTTGCTGACCACTACGACGTCGAAATCGACTGAGTATAGACATATTTACAGTTTGACATTTTGTATATAAAAACCACTTTTGTATACAGTGAAATATGAAGTCCACTAATTATCTGTATGGAGTAAATTTTGTGTACAGTAAATTTCGCGTATTGGACTTACCTATATAGAGTACGACTTTTGTATACAGTGAAATATGAAGTTCAATATGTTATATGTATTTACCTGTGTGCTATCTGTGTTATATGTGTTTACCTGTGTGCTATCTGTGTTATATGTGTTTACCTATGTGCAAGTATGTGTGGCAAAATATACCAATTTGTTAAAGTATCCGATCCAGTATCAGGACTGCCACCCCTGGCAGTCCTACATTAAATTAGGACTGCCAGGGTGCTGCAGTCCTAATTGAAACTTGCTGTTACAGCAAGTATTAATTAGGACTGCCAGCACCCTGGCAGTCCTAATTGAATGTAAGACTGCCAGGGAGGTGGCAGTCCTATTTGTAAGTCTCTGTGATGAGAGTTTTAAAACTCTCTATCACAGAGAGTTTTAACACTGGGAATGGCCATTCTTCGTGTAAATTAACACGGAGAATGACATTCTCCGTGTTATGTAACACGGAGAATGGCCATTCTCCGTGTTATGTAACACAGAGAATGGCCATTCTCCTGCATTTTAATACTGGAAATGGCCATTCTCCGTTTAACCCAGAGAATGGCCATTCTTCGTGTTATTTAACACGGAGAATGGCATTCTCCGTGTTTCTAACACGGAGAATGGCCATTCTCCTGCGTTTTAACACTGGAATGACCATCCTCCGTGCTAAATTATACGGAAATGGCCATTCTCCATGTAAATTAAGACGGAGAATGGCCATTCTCGTGTAATTTAGCACGGAGAATGGACATTCTCCGTGTAAATTAAGACGGAGAATGCCATTCTCCGTGTTACTAACACATAGAATGGTCATTCTCCGTGTAAATTAAGACGGAGAATGTCATTCTCCGTGTTATTAACACGGAGAATGGCCACCCTTATGCGAAATTAACATTCTTCGTGTTCTAACATGGAGAATGGTATTCTCCTGCATTTTATGGTCAGTTGAAACTTTGGAGGGCCATAACTTTTGACTGAGAGGTCGAAATGAGGCCCGGTTTGTCGTAAAATGAGCGTATCTTCGAGGAGCCGAGATTGACCACTTCTTCGTTAGACGGCCTTCCAAAATTTTAGAATCGCAAAAAAATGATGTTTGAACCTCCGTTTTAGCACTTTTGCCGTTTATCTCGATCTTTCCCTATTTATAAAGGAAAAATATGACTGCCACCCTCCTGGCAGTCCTACACTTATGTAGGACTGCCAGCACCCTGGCAGTTCCTTTTGTGTAGGACTGCCAGGGTCCTGGCAGTCCTAATTGAAACACTCTGTGACAAAGAGTTTCAGTTTCAAACTCTCATCACATAGAGTTATAAATAGGACTGCCACCCCCTGGCAGTCCTATACTTAAGTAGGATTGCCAGGGTGCTGGCAGTCCTATTTGAAACTCTCTATGACAGAGAGTTTATTTTGAAACTCTCATCACAGAGGGTTTCAATTAGGACTGCCAGGGTGCTGGCAGTCCTGATACTAAATCAAGAATATCGAAAATTTGCCAACAACTTAAGTTTTCAAACGTAAATAATAACTACATATCAGACAACTACATATCCAACAAGTACATAAATATAAATAACAACATAAATCACAACTACATATCAGACAAAATATCCAAATTCAAAAAATAACATAAGTGTCAACTACATATCCTTCAAAAGTCTGTCCAACAACTTAAGTTTCCAAACAACAAATATATCCTTCAAGTTTCAAACAACAAAAACATCTTTACAAAAATATCCAGATTACATCCAACTAATGATCATTGCACATCTAACTACATATCATGTCGGGCCTTTGAACGAGACTCCCTATTATTCATGAAGGGAAACTCGACCACGTCATCGATGCGATCAAGCTCGTTCGCGACCGCGATACTAGTGTCACTTTGGCAACCTCTCCGAAGTGTCTGGGCCAATTCCTTCACCTTTTGAGACTGTAAATGAAAGTATAAGTGAATTAAGTCTACAAACATAAAAATCTCAGTCTAATTACAAATACGGAACTCACCATCCTCACCAACCCAACATACAAGACATTTTTGGAAGGAAGAGCTCCAATTGCTCCGACGACCACGGACCCGGGTTTGTAGGGTTCAACAACTTAGGATGTCCGACCCCCAAAAGTACTGCATGTAGTCCTCGCTGCAGTCGGCCATCAGGGTGACCGGTCGTCTTTCACATTCCTGAAGTACATATCGTTGCCACTCGTAGTAAAAGTCGGTCATCCAGTCGAAATTTGCCGGTTTGTAATTTAAAGGTTGGAGGCCCAACATTCGTAGTGTGCGCTTCGGCACAGTTTGCACAAAGCCAAACTGACGAAGTACTCTATCGGACATGTACGGCTCTGTGATATCATAGCTTGTGATCATGCCATGAAATAAAGAAACTGGTTGGACCTCACGATTCTGCTCACGTAAATCCCGGTATGGATTTCAAAAAATCTGTAGAAAAATAATTAACAATAAAACAAAATTAACATAAAAAGTAAGTCAAAATTTAGTACCTCTTCTGGCACCAAATTGTCTAGTACTTCACGAATGAAAGCCAGTGTTTGCCAATTTTTGGTTTCCAGTTGGGATGGCCTCCATCGAGACACTCTAGGAAGGTTTTCAACATACTCTGGGTTCAGGTCAACCCGTCTGAGCATCGAAAAGTGCTTGTATATCCATGCCTATTCAATTTTTAAATGAATAGTCAAAAAATAAACAACAAATAAAGTATACAAGATTAAATTGTTAGAAGTTTTCTTACATGTAGCAGAGTTGACACCATTGTCTTAGTCCCGACACGGGATGCGATGTCGAGCTCGCGGTAAAGATTGGCTAGGATACCGCTTCCCCAGGATATATCAATGAAGTCATCCCTTCAGATAAATTGAGCATGTACCTAGCATGTATCGACGTTCCGGACATGTCCGGAATGCCGACCGTTCCTAGGACGAACAACATGTACGCACGGGCCATCGCATCGACCATATCATCGTCATCGTCATCCACCTCATATCCATGAAGTGGTCCACTAGAAATGACAGAGGAATTCCATATGACTTTTTGAAGCCTGACAGAGTTGTAAAACTGGCAGCCTGAAGTCCAAGGTGACTTGAGACAAACTTGACGATCTTTTCTTACCATTTCACGAATTTCTCATTGATAATATTCTTTGGTCATGACGTACCCGGTCACTGGCAGCTCCAGTATCTGGTAGACGTCGTCAAGTGTAATGGTCATCTCCCCTGCTGGGAGATAAAATGTGTTGGTCTCCGGGTGCCATCTCTCCACAAAGGCGGATATGAGGGCACTATCCATTGTCCGATAGGCGTTTTGTGCCAAATTATGCAAGCCGCTCGGTATGATTTTGCTCTGGACGGCCTCCGATAAGCTTCCAAACTGCCAGGACACGGTTTTCTTCCCGTGACTTACAGCCCTAAGGATACGATATGTCCTCTGTATATCAAACAGCATAAAAACATAACAATTATGAAATACATATATAGATATATAGTATACTAAACAGGTAGCTTACAAATGTCATGTACATACCAGGTTCTTCCATATTTTATACGTAATGTGGTTCTCAAAAGAAACCAACATTGAGCAACCGGATGGACGGACAGGCAGCTCAGAAGGACCGGCCTCCTCAGATGGAGCAGAACCGCCTTGATGTGATAGGAGTCGGCCAATTGGCACATCGTCGTCGTCATCGAAAGAACGCGTAGGAGTAGGAGCTCGTTGCTTCGACCGAGCTTGACGTGCCGGTGGCGGCATCCAAGACCGAGCTTGGGGTGCCAGTTCGAAAATTGTAATCGGACGCTCGAGAGGACGTCCCTCACGTTCCTTCCACTTTGACGCGATGGGCCGTATTCTTTTGTTAGCGACCGGAGGACTGCAGGATAATGTACAATTATTAAATAATAGAAATAGAAATAGAAATAGGACATGCAGTTCCCCCCCCCCGCCGCATATGAGCGTCATGCAGTTACCCACCCCCTCTATATGAGCAACATAGAGTACCAACCCTCCCCCCCACCTGTCACACCCCGCTCCCGTAGGAGCGATCGTCCTCGCTAAGGCGTGATGCCGCACGAGCCTAGATTGCGCTCGTGCAAGGCAGTTCCATAACGGCCGATTTGCAGTGGCGGCGACGGGGTCGTCGTACAGAAGTCCCAAGCGGAAATATTGAACATTGCAGCGGAAATTTAGAACAAGCACACATGAACACAAGTCATTCCAAAAGAAGCTCTTTATTGATATTGAATACAAGATTACATTTGTGGGCGCAAGGCCAAATTACAAGTCTCTCGTGCTCACTTTTCTCTCATTTTACAATTCACTCTGCTCTCTCTCATCTCTCGATACAATACTTGAATCCAGCGGAAGCTTCGGAAGGCGATGTCCATACATTATGTCATGTATAAGTGTTCAATCCATGCGGCCGTACGCTTCGAATCGCCAAGGAACTCTGTGCCTCGACGCATCCAAGCGAGCTCCGCGCCATGAGCTTCTACCTGTGCCTGCACATGAACACTGTGTGGGTGTCAGTACTCAACTGTACTGGTAGAGTGAGCTCCTCGCCCACCCATGCTTAACCGACACGTTTTATTTACTTTGTGCAGCTTAAACCCTTTCAATTGTCTTTCTAGTCTTGCCTTAGGATGCATTTTAAACAAGACGTCTCGGCCTATACTTAGCGATGCAACGACAAAGTCGTGCAACGACGGGGTCGTGCTATAATACCAACGTGTGTTTCGATCGAGACAGTGCTTCATTACTCAAGTACTTGACCGAACTACAACTCGGGACGGTAGGGCCGTGCCACATTTATTTGCGACTTAGACATATTCAAGATAATGCTATGCCAAGGAGCAACTTACGCGAACTCGGCCGTGCCAAGACTTTACTTAAACTCAAGATCACTAGACCAATTCTCGTGCCAACGATTCAAGTGCCAAGGACGGCAATGGGACAACTCGTGCAGGCCGTGCCTCTTAGACTTTGCCTAGACTTGTCCGTGCTTCAAGATTAGGTCGTGCCTAACGACTCCTGACTTAGCCAACAATGCCGCTACGCAAAAGCCAATACGCGAATGCCAATATTTGATACGCAAAAGCCATGCTTTGTGCCGAAGCACGTATCTTGCTAATTTGATATATGTCGTGTTAGACTGTCTCATGATTCGACCGACGCCGTGCTAGTACTTGACGCTATCCAAAGGCAAACATGCGGTATGCCGCTATTCTGCCGACGCATCTACATGGGTGGTCACTAGCAATGTCAAGCTATCATAGACTCGGCTCGAGATCTCGGCTCGTCCCTTACGGGTAGCTAGCCCGAAGGCGCTTTGTATCTCCCATACGGTTATCCAGCATCCTACTGTGAGCTACCTCGTTCCTCCCGGGCCGAAATGGTCCCTTGGCCTAGGCAACCGCTCGAGGAAACTACACCTTGTCGACAAGTTGTCCAATGACCATGCAACTCGATCTACCAAGACCTTCCTTATTCATGACCATGTTTTCCTTCTTTCTATCAAGACTTATCAAGACTTAGCGAGACTTAGCGAGACTCCCAAGTAGCGGGACCGATCTCGGCGACAACAAGTCGCGTGGACTTCCGTTGTTCGTGGTAAGCTTTTCACTAAACCGACCATAGCTCGTGCCTTAGACGGACCTGGTTCTCTAGGCGACGCTAACACTTAAGTCATATACTTTGCACGACGAGCCTTATTCTCAAGGGGCTACGCGACTTGACAACCGCAGCTAGAGCGGGACAGTGCTAGAAATGGCTTCGATAGCCCAACGCAACACTTGTCTAACTTGTTCGGGCAACGACTCGACGAGCAAAGGCTACGCCGAGCTACGCATCGAGGGAACGTGCTAGGCACGGGATCGACTTGAACAACCAATTGCTGGATGCCTAGACTTAAGCCAATGAGCCGTGCAAGACGACTTAACTTGCGGGACGTGTGAAGGCTATGCCAAGCCTTGCGGGACAGGACCGTGCATACTTTATTAAGCTTTCATGCGGGCGACGCCTATAACTTAGGCTTATTCGAGTGTTGGGACGAAGTGACGGGACCGTGCATGCTTTACCAAGCATTCACGCAGGCGACGCCTATGACTTAGGCTATTTCAAGTGTCGGGACAACTTAGCAACTTAGGCCATCTTCCTTCTCCCAAGCCACGGGACCGAAGGATCGAGTGTCATTTGAAAGTACGCTGAGCCGACTTCTATGAAGACCGTAGGACCATTTCCCATGTTCTAAGACATTCCGACGGGTCGGGATTACTTCCTTAGCTATGTGCGTTCGTAGCTTTTAGATTAGCCTACTTGTATAAGTTGAAAACAAGCGAGTTATTAAGTGAAGGCCAAGATAAGGCAAGTTCACCGAAACTCCCCCACCTGTGCGAAGAGTCGCCTCGGACGAGCGAGCCTTTGAGCAGCCGTTGCAAGGCTAAGTTCCAACGCCGTCGGCATTTCGATTTCTCCGATTGACTTTGCGGGATGGGGCACTACAACATACACCACTCAGAACAAGTCTCGTCCTCGAGACTTTCCTGAAGACAAGCCATCCTACCATTTCTATGGCCAAGACTTAATCGTGCGCACTCCGCCTATGCGTTTCTTTAATTCCGAGCCACGCTCGTACTATATCAATCCTTTCGTTAACATGATTTCAAGGTCTCGACACACTCCCATCTTTCAAGTCTTGCTTGAACTCATTGTATCACTTGGCTAGATCGTACACGCATTCCAAGTGTCCCCAAAATACATGCATTCAGCCAAGCCGCATGATAGAGAATTTGTCATTCTCACTCGAGTCGCCTCGTGCACATACCCAGGCGTCCCTGAAATATATGCATGTCAGCCGAGTCTCGTGAACAGGGTTTCCTACGTTCGTGATTCATGCTATCCATTCAAACCAATCCTCAAGATCAATTCTTCGATTGATAACTCTTGCAACAGGGACGTTTCGCCTAACTGCTAGGCCAATCTTTGCGAGGCTAAGTCAATGTCAGGATTGGAATCATAGTTCCCGAACAATAATGCCAACACTGACCCCAATCCTAGGGTCAAACCATAGTCGATAGTACGGGGTTTTTTACCCAAGCTCGCGTCACTCAGATTTCTAAACATCGAGCACGATCACCTATTCGCATCAGTGCATTCGTTGTGCATATTCGAGTCCATTCAAATCATCAATTCTAACCAATTCATGTATTCAATCACGATGTCGTCTAGCTTTGACAATACGTTGTGCTCCAATCTCACGCGAGTCCGATTATCCACGGCGGTTCATGAATCACCATGCAACGCTCCCGCGGAATAATCATTCTCATCGGGGCGTAACTCTTGTTTGAGTTTAGACTAACTCATTCTCGATACGCGAATTGGACCTACTCAATTCACAAGTTCAATTCTTTAAGCACATAAATTCATTCTCGAGTCACCTTCGTGTCAAACCACAAGTCGAAGCATACAAATTGCCACGCCGTACAAGTTTGATCACCCCCGCTGTATGAATCACCATACCAGCGCTCACGCGGAGTGATCGCCCTAATCGGTGCGACGCATGTGCGAGGCTGGAGTTGCGCTCGCATAAGACAAGAATGTCGAAGTTGTGGTTATCGACGAAGCAAATCCAAACATGTCATTTTCATCCAATCCAAGTTCGATAGTCTGTTTGTCATCCGTTCAACTAGAAAAATCCTCGAGCCAAGTTTATCTTTTTTCCTCGACACGTTTCAATATCCCGAGTATAGCTTCCATCGAAATAATGACATTTGCACGATCGTCATTCGCCGAGTCAGAGTACCCCTGAGTTATCGCATATCGATCTTTGATACGCCTCAATATCATCGACGATATGCGTAACCTGACGATCTTCCTTTGCAACCAATTTCGAGTCGTACGACTGATGCTATTGTCCGAACTGGATATTCCATAATTTCTTCGATATTCAAGATCAAGTTCGATCGCTATTCCTCAAGCTCGATTTAAGATCGTGTTCAAACTCAAGTCACATTTTATTTGAATTAATCCGATATCGTACGCGCGATCCTCTAAGTTTCCTCGATCAAGACCATTCATTTTCATTCATCGTTTCGAATCACTTCGATATCATTTTCTAACTCGCGTTGCCTATTCGCAAGTTGTTCGAACGAGATACTCGTTCAGGACATTCGAAATCACGATCAACTAAACGTGACGCGTTCTAAGGCTCTGCGCGATCGCTTCGCCTCGCCGATATACTCGAAATCCTCAATATTTTCTCGATTGATTTCTAAGAAAATCCATACACCACTCGGATTTGAGCCATACGATCTAATCCTCAATCACGTTCGCGTCACTCGCTAAGACATCCATCAGATTCGTTCGACGAATCTCTAGCATAATCGCTCGCACCGCCTCGATGTACTAAGTCATTCGTACTATTTCCTCAAAATCTAAGTTAATCTTTCGCGTACGCCTAAGCGTTAGTTCGACACGTTCCTATCGATACACACTCTAAGTGCATTACCGTTTCCGACCGAACGATACTTAATATCGCTCGCGACCCGTTTGCACCAAGAGTCGAGGTGCGCGATACGCGACGCAACTTAGCCAAAAGGTCGTACGCATGGCTACCCCGTGTGGACTACATTCAAGTTTGCACGCTCACTTGCTAAGGTCATTGCAGGACTATTTGGGCACGCATGCGACTTGTTAACTTTTAGCACGTGTTATCTATCGAGTCATGTTTAACATTGTTCGGCACAAAGGCCTACCAATGAGTCCGGCAACGGCCTATCAATGCGTTCGAGCGAACGCATGAACGAGCTTTTGAAAATATTTAGACTTATTGTGTGGACGTGCCGAGGGACATTCGAGAGAGAGCGTGCACTTCTTTATCAACGACGAGCTTTCAAAACTGAGAATTTCGACGTGAAGTCCAAGGACGTAAAGCCGTGCTCTGATACCATTATGTCACGCCGCACTTCCGTAGGAGCGATCGTCCTCGCTAAGGCGTGATGCCGCACGAGCCTAGATTGCGCTCGTGCAAGGCAGTTCCATAACGGCCGATTTGCAGCGGCGACAACGGGGTCGTTGCACAGAAGTCCCAAGCAGAAATATTGAACATTGCAGCAGAAATTTAGAACAAGCACACATGAACACAAGTCATTCCAAAAGAAGCTCTTTATTGATATTGAATACAAGATTACATTTGTGGGCGCAAGGCCAAATTACAAGTCTCTCGTGCTCACTTTTCTCTCATTTTATAATTCACTCTGCTCTCTCTCTCATCTCTCGATACAATACTTGAATCCAGCGGAAGCTTCGGAAGGCGATGTCCATATATTATGTCCTGTATAAGTCTTCAATCCACGCGGCCGCACACTTCGAATCGCCAAGGAACTCCGTGCCTCGACGCATCCAAGCGAGCTCCGCGCCACGAGCTTCTACCTGTGCCTGCACATGAACACTGTGTGGGTGTCAGTACTTAACTGTACTGGTGGAGTAAGCTCCTCGCCCACCCATGCATAACCGACACGTTTTATTTACTTTGTGCAGCTTAAACCCTTTCAATTGTCTTTCTAGTCTTGCCTTAGGATGCATTTTAAACAAGACGTCTCGGACTATACTTAGCGATACAACGACAAAGTCGTGCAACGACGGGGTCGTGCTATAATGCCAACATGTGTTTCGATCGAGACAGTGCTTCATTACTCAAGTACTTGACCGAACTACAACTCGGGACGGCAGGGTCGTGCCACATTCTATTCGCGACTTAGACATATTCAAGATAATGCTATGCCAAGGAGCAACTTACGTGAACTCGACCGTGCCAAGACTTTCACTTAAACTCAAGATCACTAGACCAATTCTCGTGCCAACGATTCAAGTGCCAAGGACGGTAATGGGACAACTCGTGCAGGCCGTGCCTCTTAGACTTTGCCTAGACTTGTCCGTGCTTCAAGATTAGGTCGTGCCTAACGACTCCTGACTTAGCCAACAATGCCGTTACGCAAAAGCCAATAAGCGAATGCCAATATTTGATACGCAAAAGCCATGCTTTGTGCCGAAGCACGTATCTTGCTAATTTGATACATGTCGTGTTAAACTGTCTCATGATTCGACCGACGCCGTGCTAGCACTTGACGATATCCAAAGGCAAACATGCGGTGTGCCGCTATTCTGCCGACGCATCTACATGGGTGGTCACTAGCAATGTCAAGCTATCATAGACTCGGCTCGAGATCTCGGCACGTCCCTCACGGGTAGCTAGCCCGGAGGCGCTTTGTATCTCCCATGCGGTTATCCAGCATCCTACTGTGAGCCGCCTCGTTCCTCCCGGGCCGAAACGGTCCCTTGGCCTAGGCAACCGCTCGAGGAAACTACACCTTGTCGACAAGTTGTCCAATGACCATGCAACTCGATCTACCAAGACCTTCCTTATTCATGACCATGTTTTCCTTCTTTCTATCAAGACTTATCAAGACTTAGCGAGACTTAGCGAGACTCCCAAGTAGCGGGACCGATCTCGACGACAACAAGTCGCATGGACTTCCTTTGTTCGTGGCAAGCTTTTCACTAAATCGACCGTAGCTCGTGCCTTAGACGGACCTGGTTCTCTAGGCGACGCTAACACTCAAGTCATATACTTTGTACGACGAGCCTTATTCTCAAGGGGCTACGTGACTTGACAACCGCAGCTAGAACGGGACAGTGCTAGAAATGGCTTCGATAGCCCAACGCAACTCTTGTCTAACTTGTTCGGGCAACGACTCGACGAGAAAAGGCTACGCCAAGCTACACATCGAGGAAACGTGCTAGGCACGGGATCGACTTGAACAACCAACTGCTGGGTGCCTAGACTTAAGTCAACGAGCCGTGCAAGACGACTTAACTTGCGGGACGTGCGAAGGCTATGCCAAGCCTTGCGGGACAGGACCGTGCATGCTTTATTAAGCTTTCATGCGGACGACGCCTATGACTTAGGCTTATTCGAGTGTTGGGACGAAGTGACGGGACCGTGCATGCTTTACCAAGCATTCACGCAGGCGACGCCTATGACTTAGGCTATTTCAAGTGTCGGGACAACTTAGCAACTTAGGCCATCTTCCTTCTCCCAAGCCACGGGACCGAAGGATCGAGTGTCATTTGAAAGCACGCTGGGCCGACTTCTATGAAGACCGTGGGACCATTTTCCATGTTCTAAGACATTCCAACGGGTCGGGATTACTCCCTTAGCTATGTGCGTTCGTAGCTTTTAGATTAGCCTACTTGTGCAAGTTGAAAACAAGCGAGTTATTAAGTGAAGGCCAAGATAAGGCAAGTTCACCGAAACTCTCCCACCTGTGCGAGGAGTCGCCTCGGACGAGCGAGCCTTTGAGCAGCCGTTGCAAGGCTAAGTTCTAACGCCGTCGGCGTTTCGATTTCTCCGATTGACTTTGCGGGACGGGGCACTACACCTCCCCCCATTTCTACCCCCATATCTCATTACATTAGGACTGCCAGGCCTGTGGCAGCCCTAATATAAAGCAGGAGGACTGCCAGGACTGTGGCAGTCCTGCTTTACATTAGGACTGCCACAGGCCTGGCAGTCCTACTGTATTCAAATCCGACTGTTGCAGCCGAACGGCCAAAACGAGATGCTCGTTTGTCGTCTTTTAGGGTTAGGGTTTCAAGAAAAAATGTGGGTTTGTCGTGTTCGAAAATTTCTTTCATGAACCATAAAGAGATTCTAAACCTAATTTATCAAAACTTTTTAGAGAATTAAAAATATTCTAGGGTTTTGAATAGTGTACAAAATTCTTGAAGAAATTAGGGAAGAACGTACATAGATTCTGGTTGCTTCGACTTGCGTGTCATCTCTTCGAATCTACGAATGTTTTTGAAAAAATCTTGGTGGAGGAATTGGGAGTGGAGTGGTGGAGGAGAAGAAAGTAGGATTTTGGGAGATGGAGAGTTCTCTTTTTTTTGGTGGAAAGAGAGTGTAGAATGGGTTATGGGAAGGAATGAAGGATTTGGGGGGTTGGGCTGCCCCATTGCCAAATGTGGGTGCCCCTAGCAAAATCTCCACCTCCTTGGGCTGCCCCCAAGTAAGGGTTGCCCCTAGCAAAAATGGTGGTGCCCTTAGAAAAAACCATAGTGTAACTATAAACCCCGAGTAAGCGTCGTTTGGATATATTTTTTGAAAATTTGTTCTGAAAACAGTTTTTGAAGAAATTATAAAGTTATATTTAGAAATGGAAGTTTAAAGATTACGTTTGGTAAAATATTTTTAGAAAATATTTTTTGAAATAAAATTTTGTAGAATGTGTTTGGTATTTATTTTTTATATATATTTATCTCTCCCAAAAGTGTATTGTGTCCATAATTTTTGTGTCCAACTGGACATATTTTCTGTCCAGCCTCTAGGTCCAATACCAGGTGTCGATGATTCGGTGATTTCAAGCTAGGGGTCGATGACAAGTACTGCTGCAGCAGCTAGCAGTGGGGATCATGTGCTGAGCTACAAGCTTGGCAGCAACGACGGCGGCACCCCGAATAACAACCAGATTGGCTCCGGCTCCGTGCTTACCGGTGACAAAAACTACCCCATCAACGTTCCTGGACCCGCCATTTGCCCCATCGTAATTAACACGGCTCCGACCACGGATTCTACCACGGCTCCGGGAGGAGGCATCGCGGAAGGAGGCGGCCACGAGGTCAGCACGTGAGGACGCCTTCCGAGCCTAGGTGTCACGACCCGCTCTCGAATATTTGGATATTAGTCGGACACATCCAGCCTACGCTATGAGACACAGCGTAGTCAGCTGTTCTAAACCTCTAATTATCTTCAAAATGATATTTATATTGAATCAGTTTGATCACAGCATCTATATCGAGATAAACTAGAATATGTCACAAAGATGTCATTTAGTGACATTTCCAAAGCTAAAGTAAACTGGAGACAAATCCAGTCCAAACAAATGTTCACTAATTATTACAAACAAAGTTCAAATAAGAAATGTAAGCTAAGCTATAGGGTATTCCCCAGCATGATCATTCTCTGGGATGTGAGCTAAATCCGCAGTACGACCATAGTAAGATGTGAACATAAGTTCCTCCTCGGTCAACTCACCTGCAACGATCCAATCAGAAAATGAGCAAAGTACAACCCTATAACTTACAGGTACTACAACATGGAATTGACAGTAGGAAAATAAGGAAAAGACTACAAGAGAAATGTAGTTGCAACAAAAAATAGCAGTTAAAATATGTCAAGTGTTATGAAACATGTAAAGTGATTTGAAAATCTAGTAGACATATGATCGGCTATAATAGGAGAACATGTAACATATAAAAAATAGACAACTTGGGGGTACGACATTGACTACACGTGCAAGAGGTGCAGTCAAGCTCGGATACATGTACTACACTACGGACTTTGATCACATGTTAACTAGACTTTTCCCCAACCCATGCAAGTGTAAGAAAAATACAACTTGGAAACATGTAAGAACTACAACTTGAGGAATACTAAATACAACTTGAGAAACTTGTAAAGAACAACTTGTAGAAAAAGTAAGAAACATGTAATGAAAGTCTACTATGCAACTAGAAATCATGAACAAAACGTAAAGTTGTAGTGTACTTGCCTTCTCCAAGATAGGTTATGTAGCTAAGAAGAGATAATGTCCTGAGTCCTCTCACTGTGTTCAAAAAGAGGATACAACTTAGGTTTCAATTCTAGATAATGTCTAAACTATTTCGTCTACCCTTAACCCTTATTCAAATATTCTACAATCTATCTTAAATTTAATAATAACTAAACACTAGTTTATTTATATGTATAAATTTAGCTAATAAAAATATTAAAGACAAAATAATAATTTGATTATAGATCGAATGACAAAATAATAAATGACTTGATTATAGATCAAGCCATTCAAGACAAATGAACTTGATTAAAATCCAAAACACAACTATATTGCCAACCCAAAATGTCACAACAATAAACCATAATTGAAAAGCATTCAAAACCCACATCCTTTACTAGAGTCATATTATAATTGAATACAAAAGTTTCCAAAACTTAAAATCAGAGACTGAATTCTAACTCGGACTTTAAGCTAAAGAAAATCTATACTAACATATAATTAGAAACCAAAGCTGGTATATATACCCACTCTAAAATAGAACACAGTATACTGCCAGAACACGAAACTCAATAATTCTAATTCACATGGTGAATCACCTTATCCATACTATCAACCTACTACTCATAGATTAATACATAGTGAGGCAACTTCAATACTATTTTACAAATGGAAACTAAAATCTGCAACCATATATTCTGTAAATTCCTAATGCAAAACCAACCATCTCTAACATAACTAGCTTATGAATCTCAACCAAAGATAGCATTCCAGTTTATAAGTCAAAAGTTATAACATTTATCCAATTCATAGAGATCTATCACTTAACCATAACATTAACTCAAAATATTAGAAAAAATCACAAAACTCACATAAATAGTAGCTAAACCCACACTACCCGGTACACTCCCGACACAATACAAACACAAAGTTGGACACGATTCATACCCAAACTTTAGCACTGCACTTATCGAGTCATGTCACGTCCAAAACGGGTCGACTCAAGTCCTACGGACACAAGGGACATGGATCAGGAATTACAACAAATAGTTGGTGTTTATTAATACCTCGAAAATAGAGTAGTAGGGAAGAAGGATGGGGATCAAATGATCCAATGCAAGATTAATCCCCACATTTAAAACACCATTCCAAAACAAATAAAATCTCCAACGAACTCCAAATCTAGATCAAATTCAGAGAAACTATGGTGAATAACTTCAAAAAAAGATACTAACCGAAATGGATTCGGTTTTGATTTGATCGAACGTCGACTTCGGTTCACGTCGAGCTCTTCATCCTCGTTACAGTCAGCTCATTGTCGTGCTCAGTCGTCGGTTCGTCCTCATCCGTGCGGCTCCGTCGGGATCGAAAAGATGGTGGATTCGGTAGGCTTTGCCGAGATGGTGAAGTGAAAAATTCGTGAAGGGGATGAGGTCTATGTAAAGGAAGGAGATGGAGAGAACACAATGGGTGTAGGAACGAATTGAACGGAAATGATGGGAACGGTTACATGAAAATTTTTTAAATGGTGAGAGCTTCTCTCTCTCTCCCCTCTGCTATTTGGTTTAAAGAAAAAGGTTAGGAATGGTAACTTTGCAATAAGCTCCCCCAACTTAACCCTTATTACTCCCAATTACCGAAACACTATGCATTGGTAATATTGTATTTACGTATCTAAACCTTTTATTACAAGCAATAGATTGTACTTAAAGCAATAATAATAATTACCTATCAACATTTATCATATTAATTATTAATCTATATGTCATATCTAATTTACTTGATTTAATAATAACAATATTAATTCATTTAGAAATATAACTGAACACAATCAATTTGCAAATCCTCAATTTAATAATTAAAAAAAAAATTTAAGGAGTTACACTAGGAGCGGGCTCTCGTCGCATCACGGGAGGCCACCATCGTCTCCTTCCTTGAGAAGATCATTAGATCGTCAAAGTTTAGAGTTTATCGTAGCCATAGTAGATAACATTTATCGCAGCCATACTAGCTAACGTGACAAGGACATAGAGCCTGATTTTGGATATACTTATCTTAGTTATAGAATTTAGAGTTTATCGTAGCCATACCAGTTGGCGTGGTGAGAATTCTAGATAACATAATTATGAAAGTATATACCTTAGTTATGGACTATCATTTATTGCAGCTATGCTTACTAGCGTGGTAAATTTTTTGGGAAACATGATTATGGATAGACGTATATGATTATCAGATTGTATCTTAAAATTGATTTTTGACATATCATCTAAATCATTTCACCTCTATTATTATAGAATTTATTTCCATCATCTTCCCTCACTCAGGAGTAGGGATATCCTTAGTTCCTTTAGTCAAGTTTCTTTTTGAGTTTCATTCTTGTGGTTCCTTGGATAATGTAGTAGTTGGAAAACTTATAGATAGGTTTATGACATTGAGTATTAGTATTGATTGTTGGGAGTGTAGCTTGTAGTCTGTGAGTGATTCATGGTTGAGCATGTGAGCTATAGGCATCAATCTAGAGATAACTCATAGTATAGTACCTTTGTAGCAATAGTTCTATGGTAGGTGTTAGTAGAGTATGATGATTACCTCATTCTTCCCCCTGTAAATCCTATCTTTTGATTGCTTACTATTGAAACCATCCTTTGATTTTCAATTACTAAATTTCGATCCTATTTGATCGTGACTATAGTATCTTGATTATAATCTTAATCGTGCAAAATTTTTGATTCTTGATCATACTCGAATGGTTTTAATTCTGATCGTGCCTAGATTTTATTTCTATTATTACTCATGACTAGGCTTTGATCATATCTTAATCATGACTAGATCTAAATCATGACTATATTCTTAATCATGCACAAATTTTAATCTTGGTCATGCTTAGATGACTTTGTTTTGTGTCTCATAATCATGACTATATTTTGATCGTGCATAAACTTTATGGTCATGTCTAGATAACTTATATTCTATTGACCATGACCATATTTGAATTTATCCTTAATTGTTCCTAAGCTTTGATCTTTGATCGCACCTATATGACTTCAATTATGACTTTGATCGTGCCTATCATACTATACTTAAATTTTGATCATTTCGATTTGATCATGATTTTGATCTAAATGATCTGATTCTTTTTTTTTGTTGTGACTAGCTTGTTCCAAGAAATTAGAATTTATTCTTTTAGTCTCTATATGGTTTTGAATTATGATTTCAAATACCTAATCGTGCCTAATGATTTAAAATTGTACCATAATTGATAATTCCTAAATAATTTTTGACCATATTTTGATAATATTCCTAATCGTGCCAAATCAAGCTGTTCTACAAATTTTGAGGAACCAAGGAATAATGAAACACGGGACACTGGAGATTTGAAGGAATCAATTATAGTATGGTAGTGATACATTTTAGACTGGTTATAATACTTTGGACAATTAGATGAAATTGTTGGAGGAAATGTGTAATAGGAATAAAAGTAAAAGTCAAGAGGATAGTAGCATTATTGAATTTTAGAAATGGTTATGTTTAGGAAATTATTTCTAGTATGGATTATTTTCATATAAAGATAGAATGTGGAAGAATTCAAAAGGAGAAGAAAGTAGTTAATAAATTTTAGATAATTGAGGTTACGAGATATTTAATTGAGGTAAAAATATTATCTTGAAGAACCCAAATATATGGATTATGCGGTGAAGGACTAAGAACTGATACAACACATAATTTTGAATTTCAGAATACAAGAACTAATATTACAAATTGTGAACTTTCAGGAAGGTAATGATTTAAGGGACAAGACCGATTGATGGATATAGAGGAATAAAATTTTGGATATAGTGGTGAAATAAGTCGAGAAGTCTAAATTTGAACCATGATGAAGGATTATATAGACGAATGACAGTTTCAATTCAAAACACGGTGGTGGAATTTGAACTTTCACAACTAAGTTGATAGGGGATTACGAATGACTGAGAATTTATAAACAGAAATAGTATCATTGGAATAATGGTTAGAAATACCTTATGTCATTTGTGGAAAGTTTGATTTTTATGGATATCATAGCTTGTAATCATTACTTGACTTTTTCCCATAGTAGAGATCTCATTTTCCTATCCTTGTAATCACCCTTTGAATTCATTATTTGTAGAATCAATTTTATTCTGATCACGACTATACGCTTTTGATTATATTCTTAATCGTATTTAAAATCTTTTGATTTTGATTATATTCTTAAACACATCTAAACTTTATTTTTACTAGATTCATTCCAAATTGTACCCAAATTTTAATTTTTGTCATGACCTTGTGATTTAGATTCTACTGATTATACCTAATTTTTATTCTATTTGATCGCAGCTATGCTATAATTTTACTCTTAATCATGCCCAACTTCTATTCTTCGATCACGCCAATATGATTTAATTCTAATCATCCCTAAATCCCGATTATATACTTAATAATATCTAGATTCTATCTTGGACATAACCTTATTCTTGAACATGTCGGATTATTAGTCATGCCTATATGACTTCGCATGACTATCTGACTTTGATTTCATACATTGAATTTATTCTTCAATCGTGCTTAAATTCTGAATCTCTAAAACATGCCCATATGACTTTGACCATAAGTTGATCGTGCCTTAACCATTCTATGCTTAAATTATAATTTGATCATAACTAATGATTTTGATTTAAACGGTTTTAATTCTATTGTGCTTAAAAGATTGAATTTATTTCCTCATCGTGCTTTTATGATTTTGAATTCGAATACATTCTCGATTGTGCCTAAATGGTTTTGACCATACTTTGATAATGATCTTCATTCTGCCAAATTGGTTTATTTGTGCATAAATGATTTTGTTGATTACCATATTTGATTATCCTAGTTGTGCCAAATCAAATCATTTTATTGATCATTCCTAAACGATTGATTTTTATTCTTGGCCATGCCTTAATCATGATTTGATTTGATCGTGCCAAACCGTATCATTCCTAAAATCATAATCGTGCCAAATTGCATCGTTCCTGCATCTGATCATGCCCAAGTAATTTTACTTATATTAATTTTTGTACTTGGATTTTAATACTACCTTTGATCGTATTTAGATTTTAATTCTATGGATGTTAATTTTAAATTTCGAGGGCGAATTTTTTTTAAGGTGGATAGACTTGTAATTACCTAAAATCGGGGTCACTATTTTTAAAAAATTTATGTTATTAATTTTTGAAATTTATAAATTTTCTTTTTAGAATTCATTCGTGAAATTACTTATTCTATTTATTATTATTTGAAAACCTTTTTAATTGTTGGCTTAATCTTTTTATTTTAAATTCATTTTAGCCTACCAAGCCTTTGGCTTGGATTGTGGGCTAGCCTAACCTATTTAGCCTACCAAGTGTTGAGCTTGGATTGTGGGCTTACTATATAATATTGTATTCCTAATAATTTTGTACTAATTAGTGGACTTTGGGCTTAGATTAATTAATAGTGTAATTAGTTATTAATTACTAATTTAGAGGCATTCACTAATTGTCTTTAGATCTATTACATATTACATTAGTGCCGTCATAGCTTGTGGAGCACTCCACTATTCTTTTAAAATATTGGGGACTCCCCAATATCTTTCTTACAATAATTTTCTATACTCTACACTCTAGTATTCACCGAGCACCCTCACCAGTCTTTGCTCCGTTCGTCGGACCACCATGGTTGGCCGAGCAACCGTTCCTTGTCTCAGCTACCGCCTCCCTGCTCTCTCTTCCTCCTCGGCAGCTTCCCTGTCTCGCTCGACCACCTCCTTCCTCTCTGCCTCCACTATCTCTCTCTCTCTGTTCATCTCCTCCTGTCTCTACACGTCCACCCAATTTGGCCACACCAGCACCATCTCGACACCCAACCACCACACCTGGCCATAGCTACCATCTCGTTCCCTCCTCCGGCCACAGCACAACTTCAACTCCGGCCAGATCCCGACCGTCTCCGGTCATACTCAGACCACACTCGAAGCTACCACCACCGCCACCAATATTACGTCACGCTACCGACTTCCCTCTACACCGCTCCACGACCACCCTGTCTCCACCGCACGCCACCCACGACCCATCAACACCATAGTACTACCCCAATTTCCCCGAACCACCACCGCCACCCCAACAGAACACCACCTCCACCAACACCACCACTATCCTCTGTGCTCCGCCGCCGAGCTCGTCCAGCGGGCTCCATCTTCGGCAACCCGGACCAGATCTGACCAGATCTGGCCGTGCTCATGTTCGAATCGAGCACTGCTGGTGAGCCGCCTCCAGAAATCCTCGAGTGCCTCACCGCCTCGAACCCTGGTCCAGCCATCGACCTATGCGTCGTCGCCTCCTCGGCCCTCCGCCTAGCCCTGCCACCTCCAAACATCTCGTCGGCAACTTCTTGATCACTTGCATCGCCGGCAACCACTTCTCCTTTGTGCTCAGCCCTAGGTTTTTCTCTCCAGCGTCGTGTCCTTCCGCAGCACCGCGTTCGGCCCATTTTCTCGACGAGCTTCGCCATCAACCACTGGAGGTGAGCCGCCACTTCCTCCTCCTTCTCGAACCCTCTCCCTCTCGATCTCTCTCCCTCTCTTCAGTGTCTCCCTCCTCGATTCTTCTCTCCTCTTCCTATCTTATTTTTGGCAGATGTGTGTTCTATCTCCAATAGAGAGAGACACTTAAGTTTTAAACCTAATGGGTTTTGGGCTTTCAGCCCGTTAGTTAATGTATTTACACTAATTTTAGCATTTCTGGGCCGGGCTTTGAGCCCATTAGGTTATTGTCCTTAAAACTATTTTTATTATATTTTTGGCTAGGCCTTAAGCCCATAGATCTATATTTTGGTGTATTAATATAGTATAATAAGTATATGTATTTATACAGTTTTATCATTATTTATATTATGTTATGTATATTAAATTGAATAGACTTTAATTTCAAAATGAGATTTGAAAATCTAAAATATGATTTTGCTTAATATATATTTTTACCTATAAGTTGTAATTGCCAAATGTAGCCTAAAAGGATTTCCTTATTATCAAATTAACTATCTCCAATATTTTTACTAGTAAAACTTAGCTTCTTAAAATATGAGAAATAATTTCCAAAAATAAATATATGTATTTCGTTTATATGTATAATAGCTTGTATAAATATTTAATAGTATTTGTATTTTGTGCTATTATAATTAGTAGTTGTAATATTTTGAGTAAATGATTTATTTAATATTATTGTAATACCTTTAACCTAAAGTAAAATTTACCAAATAATATCTTAGCGTATTCTCAAAATGTAAAAGTTTTGTCTAACTAGAAAACCTAAGTTCCAAATAGTATAAATATTTCCATAAATAGATTATAAATATTTTCTATAATAAGTTATAGATTTTGGTCTGTGTATTTCTCTTCTATTATCAATTTCTGCCCAATCTAATCGTGCTTTCCTATGTTGTGACGTTGTGTTCAATCTCTTAAATCAATTATCGGCTTCATAGACTTATCGGGATAACTAGACATCTGTTTCGATCTTGGACATTTGGGATTTATTATTTTAGAGTTTAGACTGTGATACCTTCCATGTCGATACGTTCTTGTCGCGCACGTCGATGTCAGATAACCGAGGCAAGTACTCATGATGATCGCTTTTATTTCCTGATAGTTACTCTATTTCATGCTTATAAATGTACATTCCTGATTATCGACACGGCTCTTACACGAGATTAGTATTGTGGATTCTATATCATGATTTCTGTATTTTCCATGCTTCCGTGTTTACCTTGTTCACATTATGATTTAAATCCATAATTATTAGTCGAACGCGAAATACCTTAGTATATATGTGATCAAAACCTTGTACATTCCGTGATTCCGTGCCTGACAACTAATCATACACTACACGTATGATTGAGCCTGACCATGTAGATCCCTCAGCCCAATCACATATAGAACGTGGTATTTCAAACATACTTAGTGTAGTGATGACTTATGCATTTCATATTGTTTACGTCACATGTTTGATTTCATGCCATGATTAGTTTTACTTCTATTTTCATATTCGTCAGATCATGATTACCGTTATTTCAGTTTTGTTCTCTACTCTATTACACGTTCTACAGTTTCTATCATGTCGTGAATAGTGGATCATGAATTGTACTTACTCCAATTCTGACTGGATAACCACATTTTTAGGCGATAACTTAGAGCACTGATGTCCCACTTGTTATGGCACACCTGAGGCTGATCATGGTTTATCGGAGGATGCAGAGAAAACTGTAGCAGACTATCCACTGGAGGTTGCTTAGTTTAAATTAACATTTTTTACTTTTTGTTGATTGGATTATGTTGTCCGAACATTTGATGAGTTGTACTTCATTTTGAGGATTACTATATTTGACTCTCATTGTTGAACTCTGTGAACTTGTCATATCTATTTCATATATACCTACTAGTACTTGTGATTGAGTTAGAATCTGGATGTCCTGATTTACATTATGTTGTTGGATTGGATATACTTGAGGATTAGACAGCTTCCTGCCGTCGACTCTGCGGCTCAGGCTGGACGTGCTTCCACGTACTCGTGCCCGAACTTTCTGGTACGGGTCGTGATAGTAAGCCACCTCTCCAACTTTGCTAACTATAGTGAAGGGTTCAATTTATCTGGGGCTCAGCTTCCCTCCTCGACCGAATCTGATCGTCCCTCGAGTAGGAGATATCTTCACAAACACCATATCGCCCTCAGTGAACTCCAAGGGTCTTCGACTGCTATCGGCCCAATGCTTCTGCCTGACTTGGACAACCCTAGGTCTGTCTTTGATCATCTTGACCTTGTTCGTTGCATCCACAATCATCTCGGGTCCGAGCATGACTCTCTCTCTCCGACATCATCCCAAGAAAGCGGTGTCCTGCATCGTCGTCCGTAAAGCGCCTCGAACGGTGTCATCCCAATGCTAACTTGGTAGCTGTTGTTGTAAGAGAACTCTACCAAGTGCAGATGATCCCCCAATGATCCGTCGAAATCCAACACGCAAGTCTGCAGCATGTCCTCTAAAGTCTGTATAGTTCTCTCCGACTGCCCATCCGTCTGTGGGTGATATGCAGTATTGAACTTCAACTGAGTATCAAGTCCTTCCTGCAGGCTCTTCCAAAAATGTGAAGTGAATCGGTTGTCTCTGTCATACACTATGCTCACTGGGACTCCATGAATCTACAATATCTATTTCATATACAGCTCTGCCAACTTCTCAATGGAAAGTCCCACTTTGAAGGGTATGAAATAAGCTGATTTGGTCAGTCTATCGACTATGATTCAAATGGCATCTGTCACAACCCGCACCCAGTGAAAGGGCACGAGACCGTAGGTACGTCCAGCCTATGCCGTAGTGTCAGCGGTAGAACGTTGTCCTAGGTCTCAATCAACATCTAACACAATATAATATATCTATCCAATAAAGATATACTCTCCAAACGAAGGACAATCTCAGAAGGATACAACTCAATCATAAAGTAATTAAGAGAGATAATAGCATGATATGGAATAGATAAAAAGATTTCAAAGTTTAATACAAAACCAAAATTTAAAAGAGCTAAGTTTTATCAACCCCAAACAGAGTACAAATCAAATACATAACAAGAAACTAAAAGACATAACCCAACAGTCCTAGCAGTCTACTCCAAGTACTACTGGTGTCTCCTCAAGGCTAGCTGGATCCTCCAAGTTCTCTGTAAAATTTTGTCAATGTATCCAGTCAGGATGGGAACGAGCACATCTTCTCTAGAAGATCCAAATAAATGACAAAGACTATAAAGTAGTAATAGCAAGTAATACTTGATGAACATGAAAAATTTGAGACATGCAACGAAATAGAACAACACTTTAACTAAAGAACGGGGAAAGTAAATATAGTGAATCAGGAGAGCATGGCAATGAAAACTGTAAATAGAGATAACTAAACTAGAATAAATATGATGTGAATCCAGACAGTATAATATGAGTCAAGTGTGATTCCAGTGTGAGTCCAGTACAAGACATAAACCAGTGTGTTTTGAAATACTGCTTTCGACATATAAACGGCTAGGGGTAAATACGGCACATCGCACGCTTGGCAAGCGTACGACGGCTATCCTTCCATATTAGACCATTAATGAATACGACATGTCGCGCTTGGCCTAGCGGCGACGGCTATCCTTTCATATTAGACTAGTAGGGTGGTTCCAGTATGATTGGGATTGTTTACATGTCTACTCGAGTATTTTCCCGCCTCGACAAGTATAAGTGAATCCATATCCCGCCACGTAAATTGAGTACAAGTCCAACCAGAACAATGTGATGCCAGTAGGTGATTCTAGTAGGGTGATTCAAGTGAGTGATTTCAGAAATAGAGGCTAGACAAGTAATGTATGTGTGTCGCATGCAATGGATCCAGAAATATCAATCCGTGTCATGCCAGAGAATCAAATAGAACTATACCAGAACTGAATCACAGTAATCATCAAATAAATGAAAGAACTATCAGAGAATGTACTCGCATGTTGTCCAAAGCTGTAAATGAGGATCGATGTCCAAGGTGGAGTCACAATGTCCTATTATGAGAAGTACATGTTACAATGTGTTCTAAATTGAATAATTGAATTAAACAATGAATTCTACATGCACTAGGCCTCTCTAGGTCAAAAGTCAACCCAAAGTCAACTCTGGTCAACTCTTAGTCAACTAAGTCAACCTAGACTATGGGGTCAAATCTTGGTCAAAGTTTAACTACCTAATCAAACTCTACCTATACCATATTTCATACCCTAGAATATCACACATGACTATAACATATCTATATATATAAGTAATGTATATATAGGCCTACAACATATCATAACATGTCCTAATATCACACATGTCCTAGTATCATATATATATATATATATATATATATATATATATATATATATATATATATATATATATATATAGGGTCAACACATATCCATAAGGTATATGCTTTATCCCTCAACCATACACCTTAACCCACACTCTAAGATACCTTACACCTACATATATACATATAGTGTAAGACTCAAATACATATATAATGAATATATAAGGTATAATATATGTCATATATTTATATATGCTATATAAAAGTATAACACATGGTTATAGGTTCTGTCCTCAATGGACAGTAAAGAAGGCAGTACAAGGTAATGTAGTAAAGAAGTTACTGTGATTTGAAATGCAAGGGAGTGTTAGGCTAATGCAGTGAATGATATGATGAATGTGTATGCAGTCAAAGATGTTAAAGTGCAGTGTAGTGTTTGCAGTTGGCCAATGTTTGCATGAATGCAGTGATGCATTTGGTCATGTGCAGGGCTTTTAAATGCAGTGAACTAGGAGATTTGGAGACCCAAAGACAGCACAATGAAACAAAAGAAGCACGACATATGATGAATGAACCCATGCAAGAGGTAAATGCAGCAACTGAAATGAAATGATTGGCAAAACTCCTAACTGAACTAAATGATACTTATCTGTACACTTTTAGGGGATGCAGGACAATCATACAGTGGGATGAACCAGGTCAAGTGGCCATAGGCAAACTCTACATGTATACACTCAAACTAACTAATCAAATGAAATGGTCATGAGCTAACACAACTCTAAATGCAAGGATTGAACAAATATATTTACTGTAGTGGACAGAACATATAATAGATGCAGGACAATTATTCCTCATCTATGATACATGAGGATACCTCCACTGGTATCAGAGAACACCACTAACCCAGGTCATGGACTGAATTTTAAATGGGACAGAATGTATTGAGATAATCATGGCAAATCAGAGGCATGGGCTACACAAATATTCAAAGGAAATGCAATGAAGCTACACAAGGATTGATGCTTATAGGTGGTGGGCTGAACAATATCCAAATCAAACCTGAGCCCCCCTCTCCTCTATCTGCTACTGCTGCACAGGGTTACCCATAAAATTAGACACTCAAACACACTCTAATTGACATACCCCATAGCCTAACTGATACTCACTAATATTCCTAACTGATACCAAATATCCTTCTCTCTCTGATACATACAGGTATCCTACTAAGATACTAGCTAGTCCCTTAATCTAGGCACTAACACTAACCTTCACATGATATGACACAAGTTCCCTAATGATAAATTCTAAATCCCATACTCTCCAACTGATTGATGCAAGGATGGCTCACTACTCTCATGCCACTTTCTAGCCTACATTCCTATTACACTGCTGCTACTTTCTGTTGTTCCTTACCTCTTCCCTCACATGTATATACACACTCATAGCCACTCTTAAACCCAAGCCTCTACCCCAGAGCACACTGCTATAGACCCAAACTCTTCCCTACACACTCATACAACCCATACCATGACCCAAGTATCTACTGTTACTAAGTATGCATGAACAAACCAACTGAACAAGTAAAATATGGGCAGGGCTATAGGATGGTCTACATCATTAAAGTTTTAAGGAGATACTTGAAGGACTGAACTCTATACTATCAACCCTGATCTTAGGATTTAATGTCTGAACCTTAATGGTTGCAATAACTGAGTCAATGGATATTATTTCGAATGTGCAGGACAATTTTAGTTGGACAGACATGTCATATATGATACCAACATGAATCCTAAGGGTAGGACATAAAAGATGGTCTGGTACATGGGTTGGGACAGGGCAGATATGAATGTTTGCAAGACATGTATATTGAATGGAAATGGGTGCAGTGACATACCTGGGCAGTACAAACATGAATGCAATATGTGATGCAGTGAATATGTTGAAGGTAGTACAGTGAATCAAATGTGTTGCAGATAAGTGCAGTGGTCTTTGTGAGGCATGGCAGATAGGTAATAGTGTAGTGCAGCATTTGTAATGTTTGTGAATGTAGTGCTCGACTGCACCTGCCAAGTTATGCAAGGTAATGCAGTTGGCTATATGCAAGTATACAGAACATGCTATGTAGGATAGTGTGCAGAACATGAATAAATGCAGGGGTTAAATAGCAGATGTGTGTGTGTGATGCTCGACTGCCAAGCTCCCAGATCTGAGCATGGGACATGAATGCAGATGATAGGCTAAGCTATTTAGATGATTAGGATATGAAAGAACATGTTATAGACTCAAACATACAGACTGCACAGACCAACAATCCCAAATCAGTAGACAGAACACAGGCCCGATCTCCCCATGATCAAATTACCCTATTAAACCATCTCCAAAACCCATAAAACAGTGCACACATCAAACACAACCTATTAACAACAATATTGTATAATTACATTTGAAAAATAAGCAAAAAAAGTCCTAAGAGACATTTCACCAAACACTTTGGGGTCACAATTCGTAGTCCTCTACAAATGGACACTAAACTCTTCAGAACTATCACAAAAGGACTCATTAGAACCTCAATCTACCTCCTACTAGTCATGGGTAGAGTCTCCTACATGAATGCATGAGTTTTAACCATGAAAATAGAAATTTAGAGGGTTATACCTATGTAGAATGTAGCCTACAACAAACTCCACGAATTTGAGGGAGATGGGTGAAAAAAGAGCCTTCCAATCCTTGCTAAAGCCTCTACCAAGCCTCCTTGAGCTCCTCCAAGTCTTTGTCCAACAAATGGAGGAAAGAGGAGACAATCTGGATGAGTTTTGGATAGAGAAATGGGTGAAAACCCTAAATGAGATGGTGGCTGCCATTTGGGGGGAAAAAGGTGTTTAAATAGACATTAGACAAACCCTAAACTCTTCTTTACACTTAGTATTAGGTAGGTCCTTAAGTGGGCTAAGTGGTTTGGTTCTAATTAAGGCTTGTATCCAACTTGGTCATGACTAGAGTCTAATTTATCAACTAGTTGGTCAAGTCAATTTAAATGGGGTCTACCATGACTAATGAATAAGCTAACCTACTAATAAGTACAACCATCATATTAAAAGAAAAAAGATACACTAATTGTGAAATGACAAAAATATCCTTGTTCTAGAAAAGTGGTAGTGACAACATCCTTCCCTTCTTAGGAACGAGGAAGCCCCGAGACGAAGTCCATTATGATGTGTTCTCATTTCCACTCTGGAATGGGTAAAGGCTATAGCAATCCAGCTGGCCTCTGCCTCTCTGCCTTCACCTGTTGGCAGATAAGGCATCGAAAAACGAATCCAGCAACGTCCTTTTTTATATCGTACCACCAGATAGGTTATGGCAGAGAGAGTATAGCGAGTCCGACGAGCGGCTAACGAGATAATCCCCGTGAAAACACTATCCTTCTATTAAAAATGAGCTATAAGCTCCATTTTTAATAGAGATAGGCATTCATACCTGAATAGGGGTATAAATCGATTATCGATTTATGACCATCTGAGATCGATTTATCGATATGCTCCCGTATGTCCTTATACATCTTGTTGGCACCAGGATATATGGAATACTACGACTGGTGAGCTTCCTGCATAATCTCCTCCCTCAAGCTGCTGTCAGGTACACGTAGTCGGGTGCCATGTCTCAACGATCCATCATCGACTATGCTGAAATCATCTAGAAGTCCTACATCTATCTGTGCTCTAAGTTGACGAAGCCTAATATCGAGGAACTAGGTCTCCTTGATCTTCTCCACCAGGCTGGACTGAATCTGCAATCCCATCGTCTGCATCTCTGCTCTAGGTAGAATAACCTCTATATCGAGCTTCTCCAAGTCCTCCAGTAGATGTCTATCTATAGTCAGATACATAGCCACCGGGTATCTACTAAGTGCATTCGCAATGACATTGAGCTTCCTAGGGTGATACTGAAGCTCAATGTCAAAGTCCTTCATCAGCTCTAGCAACCTCCGTTGCCTCATATTCAGCTTCTTCTGGGTAAACATATACTTTAAGCTCTTGTGGTCTGTGAAGATTTCTACATGCTCTTCATATAAATAGTATTTCTACAGCTTCAGAGTGAATATCACTATTGCTAGCTCCAAGTAGTGGATAGGCTGGTTCTTCTCATGAGTCCGTAACTGCCTAGATGTATAAGCAATTACTTTTCCATTATGCTGGAGAACATATTCCAACCCCTTCCCTGAGGCATCACTGTAGATAGAAAATTTTCCGCTGCCCGAAGGTAATGCTAATACTGGTGTGGTCGTTAGTCTTCTCTTTAGCTCCTCAAATGCTGCCTGGCACTCCTCTGTCCAGATGTACTCCTCATTCTTCCTTGTCAGCTTGGTCACAGGCTCAGCCACTTTTGCAAATTCCTTTACGAACTTTCTGTAGTAGCTAGCTAAGCCCAGAAAACTTCTGACCTTCGCAACTGACTTTGGAGTGGTCCACATCTCGACTGCTGCAATCTTCTTCGGATCCACTGCAATACCTTCTCCTTGTTGGCCCAATGATGGTTTCATGTTTTTGAATATGGTTAATATGTTAAGTTTAGCATTTCATTATCACTAATCTTCATACTATCGCTAGAGCATTTCTACTTATACTTATATCTTTGGTGATATGTGCCCATTGGTTTACATCTTAGTGATATGAGCTTATCTATCTTAAATTTAATTGGATTGCCAAAATCAAAACTATGTTTTTGATTGTGGTCATTCAATTAAGTTTAATCATTATGATATCACTAACATTTATGCCATCACCTTAGCACTTATACTTAAACTTTGCATAGTCCTAATGTGCTTTAACTTATCATACTTGCTACTATGTATATTGCTTTGTTCGTCTAACATGTACATGCAGAAAAGCAATAAGCAAGATCAATATGGACATATGCAATAAAGAAATCATGGTGGACCAAAGACGACGGATCCCACAAGATTTCTCTGAACCACCTGACGACATCTCTGGAGCCACGCACCGGGGGTTCCGCTGCCCGGTCAGCGGACGGGGGTCGAGGGGGCAGCGCCCCTCGTCGGGGGTTCGGGGGCGAAGCCCCCGAAAGGTATTCAGTTTTTACAAACTGGATATCTTTGGACAGCTGCCGCCAAGGGAAAAGCCAGCACCTTTCAAAGGAAGAAGCCAAGCCATGCCATCTTCATTTCAAGACTCTGAAGAAGCCTGCACCTGTCTAAGTATATCTGGAGTCTGTAATGAGTCTTAGGAATAATTGTAAACACAAGAAATGGATGGCAAAATCGAAAGCTAGGACAGAAATAAGCCCAGGATCATTTTTGGTGGATAAGCGGCATACCGACGGTATACCGGAGTATACCGACGGTATACCGGTTTTTGTTCACAGAAAGTTTCTGTTTACAAAACCGGCATACCGACGGCATACCGGATCATACCGATGGTATACCGCTTCCGAAACGTTGAAATTCCAACGGTCGGATTTCCAGCAATTAATGATCCCAACGGCTCTATTTCTAGCCGTTGTAATTCCAGACCGGTATACCGCCGGTATGCCGGATCATACCGGCGGTATGCCGGTTCGTGGACTGAAAAGTTGCCTTGAGCTCTTTTCAATGCTTTGGTTATAAATAGCCTTGAACCCCTTCATTCAAGATTGATGCTTTGAGCCTGAAAATTTCCAAACCACCAAAGCTTATCCACATACAACTCTACAAAGCCTTCATTTGCCATTCACAAATTGTGTTAGAGTTATTGAGTTGAAAAGTGAGATCTTCATTCTATTGTATAAGGAGATCAAAACCTATTGTGAAAGGTTGAAGTTGGAGAGTCTTCGTATCCAAACTCTCGGTTGAAGTTGGGGAGTCTTCGTATCCAAACTCTCGGTTGAAGTCGGAGAGCCCTTCGGATTAAAGCTCTTGTGTAAGAAGTTGGCGAGTTCTTCGGATCCAAACTCGTGTGTAACTATTTGCTCAAATAGTGGATTAAAGCCGGAGAGAGTTCCGGGACTGGACTGCCTCTTAGGAGGATACCAGGATATATCGGGTGTCGGTATTGTGTTTGCTTCTTCTCTTGCACTTATATTTTTAAATTGCCAATTAGCTTGTGCTAAGTGCTTGATTAGTTAGCTTGACCCTATTCACCCCCCCTCTAGGGTTCCTACAATTGGTATCAGAGCGAGGACTCTATTGTTAGGCTTAACATCCTTAGAGTAGATCTTTGTTTTTTTTTCTATGGCATCGTATTCCTCCTACTCCTCCTCCGATAAAGGGGGTTTTATTTCTAGTAGCATAGACAATCCTGTTTCTTCTAAATGCAAGAAATGCTCTAAGTGGAAAGCCATGGCTAAACAATCCTTAGAGATTCTTGACAACCTTCATTCTACAAATGAAGAATTTTCTGAAAAGGTTGTTCATTTAGAAGAAGCTAATGAGTTATTGAGAAATGAAAACAATGTTTTATTATCTAGACTTGATTCTCAAAACTCATCATGTGTTTCTTTAAAGAGTTTGAATGAGGCTTTAATTTTGAAAATCAAATCTCTTTCCTCATCAATAGAAGATCTTAAGAGGCAAACTCATGAGTTAAATCATTTGCATGATTCTTCTATTGACTCTTTAAAGAAACAAAATGATGATTTTATCTCTAGAATTGCTTTATTTGAAAAAAAGAATTATGCTTTAAATGCTAAATTTGATTCTCTTACTTGTATGCATGATGATTTGAGATTAGAACATGATATTCTTAAGACTAAATCCATGTATGCTCACTCTAGAGACATTCATCATTCTAGTATGTCACATGTTCATAACCATGCTCATTCTGATACATGTGCACACACTAGCATTAGATGCTTCTATTGCTCTCGCATTGGACACATGAGCTTTACATGCCCTATTCGTAGGACCTTCACTACCAATGCTAGAGTAAGTGCTATATGGGTCCCTAAAGCTAATAAATGTGGATCCAAGTTTATTTGGATACCAAAGTCTTCATCTAATGTTGTAGGTGGAGCTTCTTATACCGGGACATAGCACCAAGGAGTGTGTTGGTGGTTGCAAAGCTCAAAGGTCATCTTTCAAGCAATTGTACCAACACAAGTGTGGCCACTAAAGTCACTTTGGTAACATGCTAAACGATTCTCTTCAAATTGTTTATATTTGTAGAATCTAGCATGTTTCTCTTGATGTCTTGCTACTAGCTTACATTGATGTCCTTTAGTTGCCTTTTATATAAATCAGTGTGAGATATAATACTAGCATGCTTAGTTAATTCTCTTATTATTCTTTTTTCTAGCATGACTAGTTACTCGGCTTAAATGATTAGTTCACACTATGTAGTTTATCACTCATTTTCTATTAAGTGTGACACATTTGATTTATGCATGCTTGTTTTTCTTAATCTCTTTATTATGAAGCATGTATATCACTCTAGTCCATAGGAGCTTGGTTTTGATTTGAGTTAATATGATTTTAACTCTCCGTCTTTAAAGTTTTTGAAATAATTATTTCTTGCCGGTTTGTATTTAATGTGTCTTATTTACTTTAAATCGGTATTTGTGAATATATATGTTTAGCACAAGCTTCTTATCACTTGATAAGTATACACTTATACTTCCTTTTTAATCTTGTGCTTACATAATATATTCATTATTGATTCTCATACTTTATCTTGATTATCTTCTTGAGAATCAATTATGTCTTTGCCTAATAAAGTTTATTTATACATGCTTTTGAATTTATGATAGTTTTTCAAATATTCATTAAGGATACATGACTATATTCATTAAATTTCTATTTACATGTAGATCATGTATTTCTTATGTTTATATATTTTTTGTATAAATATCTTTATGTGGGCATATGAGTTAAGCTAAAGTTTTATATTGACTTGAAGAGTATTTAAATATACTTTTTACCTTCAAACTTGTGCTTATCTCATACCTTAGCTATTGATTCCTTTGACCAAAATTTATTCTTCTTGAATCAATTAGCTTCTTCCTTAAAGTCTTCTTTTAATGATATCTTCTTGACTTTTTGGTTGGCATTATGGATACATGTTCTTAATTGGTTTTTGATCTTTTCATGTATGCCTATTCGTGATATATATAGTTTCTTATATATTAGTGATTCCTAACTTTTGACATTTATTTGTTTTATACCTTTAAGTTAGGATGTTGAGAGAGAATATTTGTTTATGCCTTGCACTTGACTATTTATGGAAGTTCTTTTAAGAATCACATGGTTTTTTGTTTTGTCTTGTTTTTATATTTACCTCCATTTTTAGTGCACATTTTCAAATCGATATCTTCTATATATTTACTATGGTGTACTATGAAAGCTCTTTGAAAAATGTACTTCTTGATATCTTTAGCATTTAGCTTTCTTGATCTTAATGATCTTTCTTTGCTCATTCCTTGGGTTTATACTTCTTTTTGAATTATTGTTGCCCAATAGTTTTTGTAGCACATGAGAATACTTGTAATTTTTACATCATATTTCTCATGACTTTAGCTACTATGGTTTGAGCTTTTATGTTGAGATTTTCCCTTTTCTAGAGAATACATTTATTTCATAATGGCTATAATATTTTGCATTCTCTAGATCGATCTATTATTTTATTATCTTGGGTTAATCTCAATACTTGGCAAAAAGATTTACTTTATTACATTTTTATGAATATCTCTTTTGGCCTATACTTGATAAGAGTCTAATTCATTTATTTATCATCTTATGCTCTTATCCTTGCTTAATAAAGAGTCTCTAAATCATTTTGATAATTCAAAATGTATTCCCTTAATTGTGAACTCTATGCTTAAGTAAGTATTTTTTTTGTGTTAGTGACTTAAGAATTAATGAGCACATTTATCTTGTTAATGGCTTCTCTCATTAATCTTATTTGGATTATATAGTTTGCTTATTTGTGATATATTATTAAGCTATATAATTTTGGCTCACTTTCACACATTTAGCTATATTCCTATACTTCAATCTATATATGATATGCTAGTTTACAAAAACAAGATTTGTGATATGCTTAATCTCTAAAACTAGTTTTACAAATTCTTTATTAAATCTTGTTTTCTCTTAGAAGTTTGTGATTCCTTGTTTTAACTCTCTTCCATAACTAGTCATTAGCAAGTTTCTCTTAAATTTCTCTCACTTTTGAGTCATGATTTTATCGTAGTATCATTTACATCTCTTCTTTATTGAACTTGTAATTATTTAAATGAGATTGACTCTTTTCCATGTTAATCTGTGAGATTTTTTTGGATTTATGATTTTCTCTTGATGAGATTCATTAGATCATATTTATTCATTTGTTTTCTTTATGAATGATCCTAATGATTGAGTAGTCCTAAACTATCTAATTTTATAAATGTCAAGTTAATTTATTGCTCTACTTTGACTACTCATGGTTTATCACATATGACCTTTGCTATTTGAACTTTATTGGTCTTTCTTTTAAAAGTAGCAAAGTTTGGATGTTACCCGGTTGTTGGGTACACTTGTGATAAAACATATCTAGTCCATGCAAAGCAATAAATTGGTTGATTATTTCTCAATTAGATAATCATGGACATGATGTTTGAGTTTTATTTTTATTTTATTTTTGAGCTATATTATGTCTATCATCATGATTGTTCTTAATTGACTTTATTCTTTTTCATGATGACATTTTCTCAAAGGATTACATACATTGATCTATCATATTTAAATATGAGATTCTTCTATATAGACTAATGTATGCCATCTTTTGATTATATGTGCTTTATTGGAATATTTTTTTTTATTTCTCATCTTTAGTGGCTATTAATTGGTTATCTCTTCTTGATTAAAGATGATTTTATTCGTCTTTTGACGATATTGTAGCCTTATATGCATCGAGCAAGGGGGAGAAATCCATAGTTGATTTACCCCTAGATCTTGTAGTTATCTATCTTATGCTATAAGTGCTTTGGAACTAGATACGCATATTTTGAGGGGGAGCAAATTAATTGATTCAATTCATTTATACCCTTAAATATGTCGTATACCTAGTTCATCATGGACCCATACCTTCTTCTTTTTCATATCTTAGTGAATGAGGTCATGATACTTTTATTTGTGAAGGGTTTATGAGAGTATATGCTATTGTCTTTATCTTTTATCTCTCTTTTATATGGATTAAATAAGTCATCTTCTTAAATATTAACTTTCATATAGTATCTTGATGACTATTGTGCTTTCGTTAGTTTGGCTTTTCTTTTATGATTAATTGATTTGGCTTTCCTTGTTGAGGACTTATCCAAAATTCATGATTTTTATCACCTTTGGTAGTACTTTGAGGGGGAGCATTCAAGTCGACTGAATTTCTCTTTCTCAAGTATTTTTCTCTTTTACCTTCATGTTTATGTAAAGGGTATTCATATAGCATGATAAGGTAATTGAGTTCAAATGCATGAACTTGGATAAGCATATAGATTTTGCAAATAATGAGATTACTTTATATCAATTGCAATATTTTACATTGATCATTCTTTTATTTTGTTCCACTATTTATTTGTGGACAATTATGATTATTAATGGTTTCTTTGATCAATGTTTCAAGTTTACATCTTTTCCATTGGTTTCAAGTTTATTTAATGTCATATCTCAATTGGTATCTATTAGTTGCAATTATCTATTCCTCATGGCTCTTGTTTGAAATCCTTTATTTCATAGTTCTCTTCCAAAACTAGAGCAATATTTCATATCCTATTGTGTTTTGGATTTATTCCTTGGATTTCAAGTTGGTAAACTACTTATTTCTTATTTTTCAAATTCGTTTAGTTTTACCAACTATATTGTGTTTTGACAAGTTATTCTCTATTTGATGTTCTACATTGGCAATGTAGCTTTATAAACTTGTCATTACACCCTTCTCCCATTGTTTTTTATTAGTATATTTTGATCATGATTGTCTATGACTTCCCCATGCTCTGATTTCTATGCTTAAGATTGATGTCATTTTATCTCTTTGTACGGGGGAGCCTATTTTTGATCATGTCAAAGGGGGAGAAGTAAGTTTAAGTATGCTTTTATAAGTAATCTAAGTAGTATGCTTTTAGTGATATTGCTTATATCTTTTGTATATTAGTGATACATGCATCTATTATGTCCATACTAAACTTAACCGATTTGCCATAATCAAAAAGGGGGAGATTGTTGGCCCAATGATGGTTTCATGTTTTTGAATATGGTTAATATGTTAAGTTTAGCATTTCATTATCACTAATCTTCATACTATCGCTAGAGCATTTCTACTTATACTTATATCTTTGGTGATATGTGCCCATTGGTTTACATCTTAGTGATATGAGCTTATCTATCTTAAATTTAATTGGATTGCCAAAATCAAAACTATGTTTTTGATTGTGGTCATTCAATTAAGTTTAATCATTATGATATCACTAACATTTATGCCATCACCTTAGCACTTATACTTAAACTTTGCATAGTCCTAATGTGCTTTAACTTATCATACTTGCTACTATGTATATTGCTTTGTTCGTCTAACATGTACATGCAGAAAAGCAATAAGCAAGATCAATATGGACATATGCAATAAAGAAATCATGGTGGACCAAAGACGACGGATCCCACAAGATTTCTCTGAACCACCTGACGACATCTCTGGAGCCACGCACCGGGGGTTCCGCTGCCCGGTCAGCGGACGGGGGTCGAGGGGGCAGCGCCCCTCGTCGGGGGTTCGGGGGCGAAGCCCCCGAAAGGTATTCAGTTTTTACAAACTGGATATCTTTGGACAGCTGCCGCCAAGGGAAAAGCCAGCACCTTTCAAAGGAAGAAGCCAAGCCATGCCATCTTCATTTCAAGACTCTGAAGAAGCCTGCACCTGTCTAAGTATATCTGGAGTCTGTAATGAGTCTTAGGAATAATTGTAAACACAAGAAATGGATGGCAAAATCGAAAGCTAGGGCAGAAATAAGCCCAGGATCATTTTTGGTGGATAAGCGGCATACCGACGGTATACCGGAGTATACCGACGGTATACCGGTTTTTGTTCACAGAAAGTTTCTGTTTACAAAACCGGCATACCGACGGCATACCGGATCATACCGATGGTATACCGCTTCCGAAACGTTGAAATTCCAACGGTCGGATTTCCAGCAATTAATGATCCCAACGGCTCTATTTCTAGCCGTTGTAATTCCAGACCGGTATACCGCCGGTATGCCGGATCATACCGGCGGTATGCCGGTTCGTGGACTGAAAAGTTGCCTTGAGCTCTTTTCAATGCTTTGGTTATAAATAGCCTTGAACCCCTTCATTCAAGATTGATGCTTTGAGCCTAAAAATTTCCAAACCACCAAAGCTTATCCACATACAACTCTACAAAGCCTTCATTTGCCATTCACAAATTGTGTTAGAGTTATTGAGTTGAAAAGTGAGATCTTCATTCTATTGTATAAGGAGATCAAAACCTATTGTGAAAGGTTGAAGTTGGAGAGTCTTCGTATCCAAACTCTCGGTTGAAGTTGGGGAGTCTTCGTATCCAAACTCTCGGTTGAAGTCGGAGAGCCCTTCGGATTAAAGCTCTTGTGTAAGAAGTTGGCGAGTTCTTCGGATCCAAACTCGTGTGTAACTATTTGCTCAAATAGTGGATTAAAGCCGGAGAGAGTTCCGGGACTGGACTGCCTCTTATGAGGATACCAGGATATATCGGGTGTCGGTATTGTGTTTGCTTCTTCTCTTGCACTTATATTTTTAAATTGCCAATTAGCTTGTGCTAAGTGCTTGATTAGTTAGCTTGACCCTATTCACCCCCCCTCTAGGGTTCCTACACTCCTGTGACCACATGACCAAGAAACTCCACTTGGTCTAAGAAGAACTCGCACTTGGATAGCTTGTCGTACAACTTCTCCTTCCTTAGGATCTCCAATACTATCCGTAGGTGCTCAACATGTTCCTCAGGAGTCTTCAAATAGATAAGTATGTCGTCAATAAATACTAAAAAAACTTATCTAGATACTCATGAAAAACCTTGTTCATAAGGCTCATAAAGGTAGAAGGTGCATTTGTGAGTCCGAAAGGCATAACTAAGAACTCATGTTGCCCATATTTGGTGTTGAATGCAGTCTTTGAAATGTCTTCAGCCCTCACCTTCACCTGGTGGTATCCCGATCTCAGATCTACCTTTGAGAACACCTTCGCCTCGCTCAACTGATCGAATAAATCGTCTATCCAAGGCAAAGAATATTTGTTCTTGATAGTAACATTGTTCAAGGCCCTGTAGTCAATGAACATTCGAACTATGCCATCCTTCTTGGGCATAAAAGGAACTGGTGCTCCCCATGGTGTGAGACTCGTCTCACAGTATCGGTATTTATATACGGATACGTATTTTGTAGTATATTTTGTATTTTCTTGGCTTTTGGAACACTTTAATTTTTTTTCCCAACTTATAGATTTTCTCCTTCACCGTCATACTGCCAGTATACTGGTGTATATCGACGGCATACCGCCGCGGCAGATATTCCATATTTTAGATATTTTTGATTTTAGATATTTTGATGAATAGTATTTTCGATATTTTCGTAAATAGTTTTTTAGATATTTTGATGAATAGTATTTAGATATTTTCGTAAATAGTGCAGATGCACCCTTTTACCCAATGGATATTTAGTTTTGTTTGAATGACCATGATTGACTTAGATTTTGACATGGATCACCATCCAATGGTCAAAATTAATTCTCCCTTCTATATATACCCTTTCACTTTCTCTCTCCTCTCTTTTTTCATTCTTTCACTCTCTTCATTTCTTCTTCTTTTCTCTCTCCCCTTTGGAGCTTGCCAAGAGCTTGGACTTGAGGCTTGGGTGTGGTGTCTAACCCCCTAGGAGGAGGAGTAGAAGATTAGGCTTGGAGCTTAACCTGGGCAAGTACATCTTGTCAAATTCATGAACAATATTGTTTTGTTGTCATTTTTGTTTTTCTTGGTATTAAATGCTTAGAATTGTTCTAAACTCATTTTGTTAAGAATGTTTTCCTTGTGATTCTCGTCTATATGCATGTTTCTAAATTTGGTTAGAACTAGGATTTGATTTTCTGTTAAAATCCAATATTGACTTAGTAAAAAACTCGGTATCAAGAGTGATACTGGTGTTACCATTATGGATCCTGGTCACATATGCATATATGAGGTCCTAACCAAGCTTGTATACATAGATTTTGAGTTTGGTGGAAATCGAACCCATTTCATTTTCCCGAAAATCTATTTTTGGAGTATTTTGAGGTATTGATCTATCAAATCTTTGGATTTGTGAAAACTAATACTCCCATGTTGAAGGAAATTAAATTTTATGCGATTTTGACTTTTGAAAATCCGAATTTCGATTTAAAACGAAGTTTTTGTGGTCGAAACAAGTTTTGAGTTTTCAAGAATCAACTTTCTGTGACGGTTCGGAAAATTAGTCGGAAATCCGCAGAAATCCGTCGAAAAATCCGAACTTGTACCACTGAACTTGCTGTGACACTTCAAAAAATCTGTCGGTAATCCGCAGTAATCCGTCGGACGATCCGGTTAGGCTGTTTTTGTCTGCTTTTATCCGTTTCTCTCCGTTTTTGATATTTTCTTTGATTGTAATGAATTCTTAACATGATTAGATGACCTTGTATACTTAGAGAATGATTGTACACCCTATATACCCTTGATACTAGCTTATGTTCATATGTTCTTCTATACTCACTATGTACTGCTATGCCCTCCCAGATTTATTATACTTTATAGTCTATGCCATGTTCAATACTTACTTGATAGTGAACCGTCGTGATGCACTCTTGTACATGTCCTTTTCTAACTCACTAGATAGTGGCCTGTCATGGCGCACTCTTGATTCCAGTACATGTCTAGTTACCTTAGTGGCTCGTCGTAGCGCACACCAGTCTTGATGCTTGTCTTGATATTGTCATGTCTTGTTATGGCTTATTATAGTGCACGTTCTTGCTTATCTTGTCTAGTCTTGTATGTCTCATGTCTAGGATGGATTCTGCGAAATGTCACACCCGAAATCTTGAATGAAAATGTTAGGAATTATACAACTAGCTTGATTATCTAGATCATTGGGAGGTGAGATTTTTCCGGTTACCTGTACCCCTTGTTTCATAGTCTTATATATATATATATATATATATATATATATATATATATATATATATATATATATATATATATATATATATATACACACACACACACTAGAGATTTGGAGCTATCTGTCATGATGAGCACACTTCCACCACACCGTTGAGTGGGGCACCTCCTTAGGACACGCGTATCTTACTGCGGTGTGTCTGCTATACTTATTTTTCTTTTGGCTTAGATCATTCGGGTAGTTTGCAGGGCAGGTAACTGGAATTAGATTTCTCAAACTTGCATATGTTAGTAATTAGGATTATGACAGCCCTAGTTAGCTAAAGTATCAAGCCGTACTCATTGTTTGGACATGATTGATGGATGGAGTTTATTCCTGTTTAGTCTAGTCTTGCTCCAGTTTATCTTATTGCAGTACTTAGCTTCCTGCTATTTTCTCACATGCTATCATTTCTGCTACAGTCTTGATTTTACTACATGTCTCGCATGCTTGTCCTTACCACTTGTCCTACATGCTCGGTTTCATCACATGCTGCATATCCTGTATATTCACATGTTGTTCCCTTATATGTTTCTAGTTTTCTTTCATATTCCCGTGGTACCTTTACATTATTCTTGTCCTGCTTATACTGCTTTACTTTAGAGTTGCTATGATTTGCATGCTAGTTTTAGTTCATAGTTTGGCTTCCTTTGTGGTACTTGCTATTGGGGGTTTGACCCCACTAGTTTTGTTTGGCCATATATGGTAGAGATGTCCGAGGATCTTCCGTACCTGCCACTCGTTGGTGATTACCCAGAGCACCAGAGTACCTGAGTGGGTTCCTTCTTTTCGCCCACTAGTTATGTACATTATTCTTTTGAGGCTTTTCGCCACCGAGCACTTGTTTAGCTCGTGTTTGGACTTGACATTTAACCTACGAGTTTAGACATGATGTGCATATTCTAGACTATAGCTAGAGCTTATCATGTATGACTATTACTCTTGCTAGTTCTTCACTCTGTATTACTAGCTTCATGATCATTGATATACGATGGTTTAGTACGCTTTACTATTTTATATTCCAGATGATCATACTTCTTGTATATTATTTACTGTCTGTGATTGAGATATTTAGGATTTTTGACCTAGAAATGCCTGTTGGATTGTAGTAGCGACCCCCATCTATACAGCTTATACGTTATTTCGGAGTACTGGAGTACTTTGGTGTACGTAGCTAGCATGGTCCGTCCCTACTTGCCAGTATTCTGGTTCTGGGGTGTGACATAGATTTTAGTGGTGGCCAATGTAGGTCTGATTTATTAGATATGTGGGGGTTGCTGGTAGTTATCTCAGTCACAAATTTTATTTATTGATATCCCTCGTATTTTAATCTACCTATGTTCCTTCGACTTGATATCTGCTTTAATCGTTGATCCTTTCTGTTCCCTTGACTTGATCGTTGTGTCCTTTAACTTTTAGGGGCACTGTTCTTAATCCTTCGGACCATCTTATTTGGGTTCTGTCGATGGCATGTCAGCAATCTTCTATTATGCCAGTTATGAAGGATCAGTCCCAGCATTCAGGGACAAAGTCTAGAGTTGACCCAAGGACAGAGATGCCAGTTCTCCCTGTTCAGCCAGCAGTGCCAGTTCAGCTAGAGCAGCCAGAGGGTGTTGTTCGAGCACAGATGGGCATGACCGTCGATAGTTATACGGCGGAGTTAAAGGGGCTTAGTCGGTTTGTCCCTTCTATGATGGCGACCGAGTTGGATCGGACGAGAAGGTTCTAGCAGGGACTTCATCCAGAGATCATCTTGGGAGTGGAGTAGCATGAGTTCCAGACTTTTGATGCCATAATAAGAGCGACTATGAGGCATGAGTATGTACCCCAGAGGATTGGGGATAAAGTTGAGGGCCAGAAAAAGTCTCGCATTTAGAGGGGATCATCTTTCCAGTCGTCGGTACCAACTCCAACAGTTCGAGCTTTGACGATTGGATCTCCGAGGGGACCGGCTCCGGCGGCTTTCCTTCAGCAGTCATCTCAGCCGCGTCTTCAACAGCAGAGGCAGTCTACTTCAGTTGGATGTTCTCATTGTGGGAAGGTAGAACATGTATTGTCAGAGTGTCGTAGGGCTCAGGGCTTGTGCCTAGCTTGTGGAGCATTAGACCACACGATAAGGACTTGTCCTCGAAGGAGTTCGACTAGTTCAGCATACTTTCAGCCATCAGTTCAGCAATTCGGGGTGCCAGTACTAGTTTAGCAGCAGCAGGCTCGGAGACAATTACCGATGCAGTCTCAGCAGTTCCAGCAGCAGAGGCCTCAGCAGTATGCTCAGGCTCAGGCTCAGGCTCAGGTTCGGAGATGGAGAGGTCAGCATCAGAGGGATCCAGTGTCCAGAGGTCATATCCGAGGTTACACAATTTCCTTTGAGGAGGCATTAGCAGCAGGGGAGTTGGTTACTGGTACCATTCTAATTCCCTCTCATTCAATTTCAGTATTTAATTCTAGTATTTTGCATTCGTTTATATCTGCACGATTTGTGACACGAGTTGGATGGAAGCCTGAGACATTGTCTGTAAGGTTGAATATACTTATTGGTAATCGTCTTATGGGAGTAGATCGAGTTTATGCCTCGTGTAGAGCCATAGTGTGCGGGAGGGAGTTTCCCGCTAGGTTGATAGGGTTTCCTATGGGCGATTATGATGTCGTCCTAGGTATGGATTGGTTGAGTGCTTGACACACTTTAATAGGTTGCCATATTGGCAAGGTTATCTTTCGTGTTCATGGTAGGGAGAAGTTCTCATTCTCAAGAAACGAGGTGGAGTCTTCTTCAGTGGTCTTACTGATGTCAGTTCCAGAGGAGGTGCAGTTGCCCAGAGTGGTTTGTGAGTTTCTAGAAGTATATCCCAATGAGCTTCTGGGTTTGCCTTCAGCTCGGGAGATTTAGTATTATATTGATTTGGTTCCGGGACTAGAGCCAGTGTCAGCGAGAGTCTTCAGGATGTCTCCTTCAGAGTTGTTGGTGTTGTATCAGTCTATTGAGGAGCTTAGGACCAAGGGATTCAATCGTCCCAGTGCATCACCTTGGGGAGCTCCAGCCCTTCTTGTGAAGAAGAAGGATGGTTCATCGTGTATGGTCATTGACTATCGTCAGCTTAATACGGTGACCGTGAAGAAAAAGCATTCCTAGCCCAGGATAGATGACTTGTTCAACCAGCTTAGTGGAGCGGTTGTGTTTTTGAAGATCGATTTGTGGTCTGGGTACCATCAGATCAGAGTCAGAGAGCAGGATATACCCAAGGCGGCGTTTAGATCTCGATATGGCCATTGGGAGTTCCTTGTTATGTCTTTTGGAGCAACCAATGCGCTAGCTATCTTCATGGATCTCATGAATCGCATCTTCATGTCCCACATAGACCAGTTTGTGATTGTGTTTATTGATGATATCTTGGTCTATAGTCGGACTGTGGCAGAGCACGAGTAGCATCTTCGCGTGGTTCTTCAGATTCTTCGGGACCATCAGCTTTACGCGAAGTTCAGCAAGTGTGATTTTTGGCTCGATCGAGTCTCTTTCTTGAGTCACATTATTGCCGGAGGTGGTGTTGAGGTGGACCCCAAGAAGGTAGAGGCTATCAAGTGTTGGCCAGTACCTCGTACAGCTTCAGATGTACGCAACTTTCTGGGATTAGCAGGCTACTACAGACGGTTTGTGGGAGACTTTGCTAGGATCTCCGCACCCTTGACTCGGATGACGTGTAAGGATGTGTGCTTCAAGTGGTCAGATGCTTATCAGGTTTCTTTTGAGAAACTCAAGCAGATTTTGATTTTAGCTCCTATTCTGACATTACCCGTCGGGCCAGGTGGGTTCACAGTATATTGCGATGTGTTAGGCCGGGGACTTGGTTGTGTCCTTATGTAGCATGGACGAGTGATAGCTTATGCGTCTTGGCAGCTTTGTGACCATGAGAAGATCTATCTGATGTACGATCTTGAGTTGGCCGCGGTTGTGTTTGCCCTCAAGCTCTGGAGGCATTATCTATATGGTGATCGAGTGGAGATTTTCACTGATCATAAGAGCTTGAGGTATGTGTTCACCCAGAGGGATCTGAACATGCGGTAGAGGAGGTGGCTTGAGCTACTGAAGGATTATGATATTGATCTTCAGTATCATCCCGGAAGGCAAATGTCGTTGCAGACGCTTTGAGCAGGAGACCCGGAGTCTATTTCTTGACGGAGCAGTGTCACCTTCAGGAGGATCTTCAGGAGATGGGCATAGAGGTAGTGCTACCTGGTGAGGTAGCTATGATAGCGGGCTTACAGGTGCAGTCTACTATTGTGGAGAGGATCAGAGCAGCACAGTCAGGAAATGCCAAGCTTCAGCAGCTCAGAGCAGAGTGTGTGACAGGGCACAATTCAAAGTTGTGCATCCATGAGGATGGGACACTCCGGTTTGGGAGTCGTCTTTGTGTGCCGAGTGGAGACATTCGACAGGAGATTATGTCGGAGGCCCATAGTTCTCAGTATTCTGTTCATCCAGAAGGGACAAAGATGTACCGTAATATTCGTCAGCATTTTTGGTGGAATGGTATGAAGAGGGAGATAGCTCGGTTTGTCTCTCGGTGCTTGGTTTGCCAGCAGGTCAAGGCTGAGCATCAGAGACCGGCCGAACTTCTTCAGCCTTTACCGATCCCGGAGTGGAAGTGGAATCATATTACTATGGACTTCATGACTGGTCTTCCTAGAACCCCGACTGGTAGAGATGCAATTTGGGTTATAGTAGATCGACTCATGAAGGTTGCCCACTTCCTACCTTTTAGAGTTGGTCAGTCTATAAAACAGTTGGCCGAGCTGTACATGAGGCAGATTGTCAGACTGCATGGGGTGCCAGTTAGCATAGTCTCAGATCGGGATTCCAGGTTCACTTCTCATTTTTGACAGAGTCTTCAGCAAAGTTTGGGTGCCCGTTTGAGTTTCAATTCTGCATACCATCCTCAGACAAATGGTCAGTTAGAGCGTACGATTAAGACTTTGGAGGATATGCTTTTATCGTGCACTCTTGACTTCAGTGGTTCTTGGGAGGATCACTTACATCTGGTGGAGTTCTCTTACAACAAAAGCTTCCAAGTGAGCATTCAGATGGCACCTTTCGAGGCTTTGTATGATAGAAGATGTAGGTCACCCCTAGCTTGGGATGACATTGGTGAGAGGCAGATGCTTGGTCCAGAGATGATTGCTCAGTCAGTTGGAGTAGTCAGGTAGATCAGATATCAGAGTAGCTTAGGACTGACATCATCTTTGGGGTTTTCAGCTATGGTGTTCTCTTGGGTTCTCAATCGATGACCATGTATTCCCTTGGATTATGCCTGCCCATGGTGTCATTGGATTTGGCGTAAGGGAAAATCTTAGTCTTAGATATATTGGGTTGTTCGATATTCTCGAGCAAGACGATATGATACATATCTTTTGCCCAATCATCTTGCTCTTCTGCCGTCGCTATGCGAGGTATATGACGTATTTCATGTATCTCAGTTGCGTCGGTATGTTCCGGATTCGAGCCATATCCTAGATCATTTCGAGCTGGTCGTTGGTACCGACCTATCGTATGAGGAGAGTCCCGTATCTATTTTGGACCAGAGGGAAAAGATTCTCAAGAACCGGACTATTCGATTAGTTCATGTTTCTTGGGATCATCACTCACCGTACGAATCGACTTGGGAGCACGATGATGATATCCGAGCTCGTTACCCGTATCTGTTTGACTCATGAGGTATAGTTATTCGTATATCTATGCTCTACCTTTTGAGTGTGATTGTAGGAATACATGATGTTGTTGTTTTCGTATATTTAAATTGCTTTTACATTTCTTGTACATTACTCTTGTTGAATTTCATGCTTTTTGAGTTTTCCATCTTGATCCTGATAGCATGTTTTCTTGGATTTCTCGCTTGCTTTTGATTACCTTTAGAAAATTCTGAGAAATTTTTCTAAGGAGGGGAAAGTTGTGAGACTCGTCTCACAGTATCGATATTTATATACGGATACGTATTTTGCAGTATATTTCGTATTTTTTTGGTTTTCGGAACACTTTAATTTTTTTTCAACTTACAAATTTTATCCTTGACCGTCATACCGCCAGTATACCGGTGTATACCGACGGCAAACCGTCCGGGCAGATATTCCACATTTTAGATATTTTTGATTTCAGATATTTTCATGAATAGTGTTTTCGATATTTTCGTAAATAGTATTTTAGATATTTTAATGAATAGTATTTAGATATTTTCGTGAATAGTGCAGATGCACCCTTTTACCCAATAGATATTTGGTTTTGTTTGAATGGCCATGATTGACTTAGATTTTGACATGGATCACCATCCAATGGTCAAAATTAATTCCCCTTTCTACATATACCCTTTCACTTTCTCTTTCCTCTCTCTTTTCATTCTTTCACTCTCTCTTCATTTCTTCTTCTCTTCTCTCCCCTTTGGAGCTTGCCAAGAGCTTGGCCTTGAGGCTTGGGTGTGGTGTCTAACCCCCTAGAAGGAGAAGTAGAAGATTAGGCTTGGAGCTTAACCTAGGCAAGTACATCTTGCCAAATTCATGAACAATATTATTTTATTGTCATTTTTTTTCTCCTTGGTATTAAATGCTTAGAATTGTTCTAAACTCATTTTGTTAAGAATGTTTTCCTTGTGATTCTCGTCTATATGTATGTTTCTAAATTTGGTTAAAACTTGGATTTGATTTTCTGTTAAAATCTAATATTGACTTAGTAGAAAACTCGGTATCAAGAGTGATACCGGTGTTACCATCATGGATCCTGGTCACATATGCATATATGAGGTCCTCACCAAGCTTGTATACATAGATTTTGAGTTTGGTGGAAATCGGAACCCGTTTCGATTTCTCGAAAACCTACTTTTTGAGTATTTTGAGGTATTGATCTATCAAATCTTTGAATTTGTGAAAACTAATACTCCAATGTTGTAGGAAATTAAATTTCATGTGATTTTGACTTTTGAAATCCGAATTTCAATTTAAAACAAAATTTCTATGGCCGAAACAAGTTTTGAGTTTTCAAGAATCAACTTTCTGTGACGGTTCGGAAAATCCGTTGGAAATCTGCGAAAATCCGTCAGAAAATCTGAACTTGCACCACTAAACTTGCTGTGACACTTCGGAAAATCCGTCGGTAATCCGCAGTAATCCGCCGGATGATCCGGTTAGGTTGTTTTTGTTTGCTTTTGTCCGTTTCTGTCCGTTTTGTTCCTTTTTTGATAATTTCTTCGATTGTAATGAATTCTTAACATGATTAGATGACCTTGTATACTTAGAGAATGATTGTACGCCCTATATACCCTTGACACTAGCTTATGTTCATATATTCTTCTATACTCACTATGTATTGCTATGTCCTCCCAGATTTATTATACTTTACAGTCTATCCCATGTTCAATACTTACTTGATAGTGATCCGTCGTGGTGCACTCTTGTACATGTCATTTCCTAACTCACTAGATAGTGGCCCGTCATTGTGCACTCTTGATTCCAGTACAAGTCCAGTTACCTTAGTGGCTCGTCGTAGCGCACACAGTCTTGATGCTTGTCTTGATTTTGTCATGTCTTGTTGTGGCTTGTTATAGTGCACGTTCTTGCTTGTCTTGTCTAGTCTCACATGTCTCATGTCTAGGATGGACTTTGTGGAATGCCACACCCGGAATCCTGAATGAAAATGTTAGGAATTATACAAATAGCTTGATTATCTAGATCATTGGGAGGTGATATTTTTCCGGTTACATGCACCCCTTGTTTCAAAGTCTTATATATATATATATATATATATATATATATATATATATATATACACACACACACACACACACACACACACACACACACACACACTAGGGATTTGGAGCTATCTGTCATGATAAGCACACTTTCCGCACACCGTCGAGTGTGGCATCTCCTTAGGACACACATATCTTACTACGGTGTGTCTGCTATACTTATTTTTTCTTTTGGCTTGGATCATTCGGGTAGTCTGCAGGACAGGTAACTGGATCAATTGAATTTCTCAAACTTACATATGTTAGTAATTAGGATTTTGACAACCCTAGTTAGCTAAAGTATCAAGCCGTACTCATTGCTTGGCCGTGATTGATTGATGGAGTTCATTCCTGTTTAGTCTAGTTTTGCTCTAGTTTATCTTATTGCAGTTCTTAGCTTTCTGCTATTTTCTCACATGCTATCATTTCTGCTACAGTCTTGATTTTACTACATGTCTCGCATGCTTGTCCTTACCACTTGTCCCACATGCTCGGTTTCATCACATGCTACATACCCTGTATATTCACATGTTGTTCCCTTATATTTTTCTAGTTTTCTTTCATATTCCCGTGGTACCTTTATATTATTCTTGTCCTGCTTTTACTACTTTACTTTAGAGTTGCTATGATTTGCATGCTGGTTTTAGTTCATAGTTTGGCTTCCTTTGTGGTACTTACTATTGGGGGTCTGATCCCACTGGTTTTGTTTGGCCAGATATGGTAGAGATGCCCGAGGATCTTCTGTCCCTTCCACTCGTTGGTGATTGCCCAGAGCACCAGAGTACTTTAGTAGGTTCCTTCTTATCGCCCACTAGTTATGTACATTATTTTTTTGAGGCTTTTCGCTACCGAGCACTTGTTTAGCTCGTGTTTGGACTTGATATTAACCTACAGGTTTAGACATGATGTACGTATTCTAGACTATAGCTAGAGCTTATCATCTATGACTATTACTCTTACTAGTTCTTCACTCTTTATTACTAGCTTCATGATCATTGATATACGATAGTTTGGGACGCTTTATTATTTTATATTCCAGATGATCATACTTCCTGTACATTATTTACTGCATGTGATTGAGATATCTAGGATTCTTGACCTAGGAATGCCTGTTGGATTGTAGTAGAGACCCCCATCTATACAACTTATACGTTATTTCGGAGTACTGGAGTACTTTGGTATACGTAGCTGGCCTGGTCCATCCCTACTTGCCAGTATTCTGGTTCTGGGGCGTGACACATGCCGACGCTCTGGATCTGATGAAGCCCTTGCTCAACAACTCGTCGATCTGGTCCTTCATCTCTTTGGATTCCTTGGGATTTACTCTATAACAGCTCTGAGATAGCGGTTTTGATCTCGGTATCAAATATATAGAGACCTCCACATCTCTGTTAGGCAGAAGGCCTGAAAGATCCTCTGGAAAGACATCTATGAATTCCGTGATGATAGGATGGGGAGGTACTTGCTCTTTAACTGTAGCAGCAAAGTTGGTCTCGTCCATAATCTCTGGCATAACTCTTCTTACTCTAACTCCTCCTTTCCTGGAGGACTGAATAATATACTACCCCTGAAACAATATATGACTGCATGTGAGTCACTAAGCCAGTCCATTCCCAGTACAACATCGTACTCGAGAAGAGGCATTACAAAGAATTGTGCCCTAAACTCTCTCTTAGCTAGGATGATAGGGCAACTATACATATCACTAATGGATACTACTCCCCCTCCAGTCATAACTCTACCAATTCCCTTAGTAGGTCTAGTGATAAGGTTATGTCTATGTACAAACTCAAGCGATAAAAAAACTATGTGAAGTACCAGAATCAAATAAAGTAGTAGCTGAATAAGAATGTAGTGAAATAAGACCTGTGATGACATCAGCTACTAGTTCCTGCTCTGGCTTCGGTGTTATCTCTAGTACTGGCTCTAGTGCAAAAAAAGCAAAAATGAAAGTTCGCATCTTTCTTCTCTTCCATCATCAACTAGTCGAGCTGTGATTCTTCCGCCTATCAGATTCTTAGTCGAGTAAATCGTATTTGGGCTTACCTTCTTCCTCAATACAGGAAGGAGCTTTCTTATGCTGCCTGGTCGGTTCTTACCTGCTGATCGTATCCTCTCACTTGATGCTTTGCTTAAAGGACATGCAACTCAGCTCACTCTTTCTTCTTTCCCTAATTCAAGCCAATTTCGATCCCATATCCGATGAAAGAAAGTCCAAGGCGAGCGAAGTGAGGACCAGGCGCAAGGCCAAAGGAAGCATAGTAGAGAAAAGCTCTTCCTGATTCAAGTCAATAGCCATAGTATAGGCTCTCCCCTGAGCCGCTCTCTGCTGTTGTTGTTGCCCGAACCTCTGGTACTGAGTTGGGAGCAGTGCTCTAGGCTGGGGTGCATCATGTTCTGGTGGTGTTGAAGCTCCCATCCTGATAACTGCTGGGCAATCCCGAAGCTGATGTGTAGGATATCCATATGCGAGAGAGTGCCCAAGTCTCTTCCTGCGGACAACATGCTCATGACCAGGCCTCCTATAGTAGGTGCATATAACAGGAGTTGTTCTCTGATGATGGGGTACTGGTGCCCTAAGAGGTGGTCGATATTGCTATTGCGGAAGTACAAACTATCTTGGCTGAAATGCAGGGCGCTTGGCAGGGCCCTCAAAGTGACTGGTGCTGGCATACGGCCTCTTGTTGCTGGTCACCAGACGACCCTCTAAACTCCACGCTACCTCCAGGCTTTGATAATAGCTCATCGTTCCATTGGTCATTAGTAGAACGCCAATCTCTGGAGCAAATCTGTAGCGGAACCTACTCGCCATGTCCTCAGGGTCTGCAACTAAGCTTGGGGCAAAACGTCTCAGACGGCTAAACTCTACAGCGTAATCCTCAACGAGCGGTTCCCTTGCTCTAGGTTCTAGAACTGACGTCCCAGCACCTCCTTGGCCGTAGCAGAGAAGAACTTCCTCTTGAATAGAGTCTTGAACTGCTCCCATGTGACTCTTCACGTAGTAAAACTCGGCTCATTTATGAACCAAGTTCCAGCTAAGTCTGTCATCAGAAACCCCACTGCCTCGTCTTTGAGGTCGTCGGGCAGTCTACCTCCATTGATCTTCCTCTCGCAAGCCTCTAACTAGTCGTCAGCATAGATGATGCCCTCGGTTCCCGCAAACTCCTTTGGTCCCAGCTTCATAAAGTCTTGCACAGTTTCGACTCGAAGCTGAGGATCTCTAGGTGGTGGGGTAGCTGTACGCTATAGGTTCTGTCTGAGCAGGGCAGTCTGCTACTGATGGGTCGCTAGGAACCCCTGAAATAAACTAAGAAGTTGGTTCCCGTCTAAGGTTACAGTAGCCTGTGCTGGGATAAGACCTGGTACAGGTGGAAGAGTAGGTGAGTATGGGGAGTCTCGATGATATGGTCAATAAATGGAAGGATAACAGGGTTGCCAGGTTTTAGGGTAGGTTGTTCATTTCCTTGCACTACATAGAGAGTAGAAGTAGCCTCTCCCTCAGATTCTCGCGAAGCCAATATTCTCTGGAATGCAAGGAACAAATAAGTAATCTATCTAGGCAGAAGAACTCAAGATAATAATCCTAAGTATATATTACCGATCCTATCTTGTGATGATTCTTATTAATCTAACAAGTCCCCTAATTAACACTCTATGTCCTAAGTGTTATTAAGCGGACATGCATAGGCCACCACTAAAAACATGTCACAACCCGCTTCCAAATATTCGGATATGAGTCGGACACATCTAGCCTACGCTGTGAGACACAGCGTAAGCTGTTCTAAACCTCTAATTATCTTCAAAATGATATGTATATTGAATCAGTTTAATCACATCATCTATATCGAGATAAACTAGAATATGTCACAAAGATGTCATTTAGTTACATTTTCAAAGCTAAAGTAAACTGGAGACAAATCCAGTCCAAAAGAATGTTAACTAATTATTACAAACCAAGTTCAAATAAGAAATGTAAGCTAAGCTATAGGGTATTCCCCAGCAGGATCATCCTCTGGGATGTGAGCTAAATCCGTAGTACGACCATAGTAAGATGTGAACATAAGTTCCTCCTCGGTCAACTCACCTGCAATGATCCAATCAGGAAAGTAGCAAAGTACAAACCTACAACTTACAGTTACTGCAACATGGAATTGACAGTATGGAAGACATGAAAAATAAGGAAAAGACTACAAGAGAAATGTAGTTGCAACAAAAAATAGCAGTTGAAATATGTCAAGTGTTATGAAACATGTAAAATGATTTGAAAAGATAGTAGACATGTGATCGGCTATAATAGGAGAACATGTAACATATAAAAAATAGACAACTTGGGGGTACGGTATTGACTACACGTGCAAGAGGTGTAGTCAATCTTGGATACATGTACTACACTACGGACTTTGATCACATGTTAACTAGACTTTTTCCCAACCCATGCAAGTGTAAGAAAAACACAACTTGGAAACATGTAAGAACTACAACTTGAGGAATACTAAATACAACTTGAGAAACTTGTAAGGAACTACTTGTAGAAAAAGTAAGAAACATGTAATGAAAGTCTACTATGTAACTAGAAATCATGAACAAAACGTAAAGTTGTAGTGTACTTGCCTTCTCCAAGATAGGGTATTTAGCTAAGAAGAGATAATGTCCCGTGTCCTCTTGCTGTGTTCAAAAAGAGGATACAACTTAGGTTTCAATTCTAGATAATGTCTAAACTACTCCGTCTACCCTTAACCCTTATTCAAATACTCTACAATCTATCTTAAATTTAATAATAACTAAACACTAGTTTATTTATATGTATAAATTTAGCTAATAGAAATATTAAAGACAAAATAATAATTTGATTATAGATCGAATGACAAAATAATAAATGACTTGATTATAGATCAAGCCATTCAAGACAAATGAACTTGATTAAAATTCAAAACACAACTATATTGCCAACCCAAAATGTCACAACAATAAACCATAATTGAAAAGATGGTGGATTCGGTAGGCTTTGCCGAGATGGTGAAGTGAAAAATTCGTGAAGGGGATGAGGTCTATGTAAAGAAAGGAGATGAAGAGAATATGATGGGCGTGGGAACGAATTGAGCAGAAATGATGGGAACGGTTACATAAAAAAATTTAAATGTTGAGAGCTTCTCTCTCTCTCCCCTCTGGTATTTGGTTTAAAGAAAAAGGTTAGGAATGGTAACTTTGCAATAAGCTCCCCCAACTTAACCCTTATTACTCCCAAGCCCCAAAACACCATGCATAGATAATTTTTTATTTACGTATCTAAACCTTTTATTACAAGTAGCAGTTTGTACTTAAATCAATAATAATAATTACCTATCAACATTTATCGTATTAATTATTAATCTATATGTCATATCTAATTTACTTGATTTAATAATAACAATATTAATTCATTTAGAAATATAACTAAACACAATCAATTTGTAAATCCTTAATTTAATAATTTTAAAAAAATTAAGGAGTTACACTAGGAGCGGGCTCTCGTCGCATCACGGGAGGCCACCATCGTCTCCTTCCTCGAGAAGATCACTGGATCGTACTCGTCGAAGTCATCGACGTCCTCGGAAGGCCACCATCGACTTGGCCATCTCCGAGACCTCACACATCTCCACGGCCCCTCTCGCTGAACTTGACGGCTCCTCCTGCTCCTGGGTTTAGAGAATAGGAAAAGGAAGAGTTGGTGGTGAGAGAGAGAGAAAGAGAGAACCTAGTTGAGAGAACAGAGAGAGAGATTGGAGGGCCCGCCAAACTGTGGGAACCGAAAGAGAGAGCCTGGTTGAGAGAACTGAAAGAGAGAGAGAGAGAGAGAGGAGGGCCCACCAACTGTAGGAACCGAAAGAGAGAGAGAAAGAGAGAGAGAGAGAGAAAGAGAGAGAGAGATCTCAAAAAAGTGTTTTTTCTTGCTCTCCCAAAATAGCGTTAAAATGTTGTTTTTGGAGATTTAAAAAAAATTGGTAAAAACTGCAGCCTAACACGTTTTTCAAAGACTGTAGCAATTACACCTGAAAAACTATGTTTAAAACAGTAACCAAACACAGCCTAAGTGTTTCATAGTTTCTTGTTGTAGATTTTTTTAGGCAAATTCTATTGGCACCTCAAGTTTTGCTTAAGGGCAGTCTAATTTTTTAAATTTATTTACAAGTTTGTCACTTCTAATTTTTACTTGAGACTAGGGGTGCAAACGAGCCGGACGGACACAGACAGTCCACTGTCCGTATTCGGTCCGAAAATGAAAAGGAGTTCGGACGGACGGACATGAACAGTCCACTGTTCGAGTTCGGGGGGGACAGACACGAACAACCACTGTTTGTTAATTCAATCGGATGGTCCGCGGACAAATTAAATATATTATCAAAAGTTGTTATTTTATCAAGATACCTTGATAGTTGGTAAAAAAAAGTTGAAAATAAATACAATTGAAGGTTATAGAATATAGTAAACAATGGTAAAAGGTTAACGAAAATCCAGACTGGACGACCAAAAATTGATGCAAAACCAAAATGATATGACATAATTGTTACAAAACCAAAAGGAGTCTCCACTATCAGACAGTCTGTGGACAAATTCGGACCGGACATAGATATGATCGTGTCCGAATACGATTTTTAAACGGACCAAAAAAATGTCCAAGTTCTGTTCATTAATTCAATCGGACGGTCCGCGGTCGAACCATTTATCGAGCCGGACTTATACAGACAACGGACTGCTTTGTCCATTTTACAGCCCACTTGAGACTAGTCCACAATGAGGCTATAAAATCCAAAATTTTCAAGTGTGCTCTCTTCTCCCTCTCTTGCTCTCTTCTCCCCCAAAACAATCCTAGCCCAAGTAAATCCTAGTCTAAGTGTCTTTCCATCCTAGATTGTGTGAAGATCGCTGGTGAAAATTGTAGTCCTACTTTCATCAAATTCGACTAGTTGGTATGTCATCGAGTCAATATGATGATTAGGTTCTCAAACATTTTTTTCACATATAAATATGAAATTATATGTGTTTAATGTAGGAAAAATGCATATCGAAGAACTTGGGTCATTAAATATACTAAATTCTCGTCCCGCTTCGTCCGAAGAACACATTGGTTCTTCGGAAGCACCCTTGGTAAATAATTTGACAACTTAATTTCGGGCTTTAATAAGTAGGACTGTAGAAAATAAGCACAGTTCTACAAAAAGTAGGACTGTCAAAGAAAATGACAGCCCATTTTGTAAATAGGACTGTCAATAAATGTGACAGTCCTGAAAAAAAAAGGAATGTCACATCTCCTGTAGTCCTGGTTATTTGTAGGACTGTCATGTTTTCCTGCAGTAATGTTTGCCTTTAATTTCGTTTTGTTTTATTAACTTTAATTTCTATTGTAGGGGTTATCGTCTTCTGAGATTGTGGTACCTCCTCCAATTATCGTCGATGTAGGCAATTTATTCTCGACTGATATTTACTTTGAATCAAGCGAAGAAGCATTACATTGGTTTCGAAAAGTTGGACGAAAAAATAATATAGTTGTTGTGATATCCAGATCGGTCCGAAACTGACCGGGACGCAAAACTTTACATCTTGGATGTGAAAGAGGTAGTTTGTTCAGGTAGTTCCCCAAAGAAAAGTTCCAAACAGAGACGTTGGTACGAGAAAATGTGGTTTTCCATTCAAGATCCTTATTGCAAACATAGAAAATGCGAAGTGGATAGTCGAAGTCAAGAATAGAATCCACAATCATGTTATTGCCGAAACACTTTTGGGTCATCCATATGTCGGACGAGTGAACGATATTGAGAAGAAGATAGTTGATGATTTGTCCAGTTCTGGAGTTGCACCCAGACAAATTTATTCCGTCATACGATATGAAGATGAGAAGAACAAGTCAACAATGAAGTCAATCTACAACATACTTTCCAAATCAAATGCCAGAAGGAAAAAAAATCAAGAATGGTGATGCAGTAAGTGTTGAAGTTGCTTGCCGAGAATCATTATATAGAGTATCATATAAGACATCCCCAGTGTAATAAAGTCCTTTAACTATTTTGGACTCATCCCGATTGCACACATTTGGCTAGGTCCTTCGTCGACGTGTTAGTTCTTGATTGTACATATAAGACAAATAAGTTCAAGATGCCTCTCTTTCATGTTGCTGGCTTCACCTCTATGGGAAAAACAATTTTCAGTTTCTTTTTGCTTCACGAAGAGTGAGAAACTTGAAGACTACACATGGGTGTTGGAAAAACTTAAAACACTTTACATCGGTCATAGAGGGCCGTCTTTTTAGTTACTGACAGAGATTATGCCCTAATTAATGCTATAGCCATCATATTTTCTCAAGCGCATACACTACTATGCACGTGGCATGTCAATCGTAATATCCAATCTCAATGTAAGTTGAGGTTCGGAAAGATGGATGGTAAACTTGACATAGACCGTTTCGAAGAATTATACAATAATTGGAATCTTGTATGGCGAATCAGCACAAAAGACAGTTACGATGCTGCATGGTACTTGTTCAAGGAAAAGTGGGAGACAAGGGAGCCGACATGCATTTCTTACATCAAAGATATATGGCTAGAATCGCACAAAGACAATTTCGTCTTAGCATGGACGAATATGGTGAAGCATTATCGCACAACAACTACCAACCTTGTCGAAGGAGCACAATCAACATTAAAACAGCATCTAAGGTCATCGCTCGGTAACTTTATCTCTGTTTCGCAAGCCGTAAGTTCTCATAGAAAATTTCATTCGTCATGATCCGACCTGCAACATTAATGCCCAATATTTGATGGATGTCATCAAGTGTAATCGTCATCTCCCCCGCTGGGAGATGGAAAGTGTTGGTTTTTGGATGCCATCGCTCTACGAATGCTGATATAAGAGCATTGTCCATCGTCTTATAGGCGTATATGGCCAAATTGTACAACCTGGTAGGAATGATCTTGTTCATGGCGGCTTCTCCTAATGTGTTAAACTGTCAGCTATTGGACTTCTTCCCGTGGTTTACGACCCTAAGCATACGAGAGCTCATCTATATGTCAGACAATCAGATAAAATTAGAATTAGGAAATATATAGTAGTCTAAATGGAAGCTTAAATTTTCGTAACTTAATACATATATCGGGTCCTTCCATATTTGAAATGCAATGTGGTTGTCGAACGATAATAACATTGAGCAACCTTCTGGACGAATCGAGATTGGACTCGTCGGCTGCTGAGAAGGCCATGAACAATCATCTACCACCCGGGTTTGGCCAGTACGCTCGTCTTCACCGAAAGAGGAAGATGTCACGCCCCAGAACCAGAATACTGGAGAGCGGGGGCAGACATAGCCAGCTACGTATATTGAAATGGATTCCATCTCGCTATACGGTCACGGCTGTCTAGATACATGAGGGTTTACTACAAGCCAACAGTCTCCTATGGTCATGAACAGGCCTAGTGTCTCAATCACAAGCAAGTAAGTAAATGTTACAAGATGTATGATCATTAAATATACAATAATAAGGCGTCCCAAATATTATATATTCAGCTGATCATGAAGCTAGTCGTTACAAAATGTGAGGACTAGCAAGAGTTTAGTCATACATGATCAACCCTAGGATCTGTCAATCATGTTACAGCCCGTAGGCAGACAGTAAGTAAATACAATCAAGCTAAACAAGTGCTCGTCGGCTAAACGTCTCAAAAGAATATTTTCACAATAAAGTGGGAGAGCAAAAATAAACCCACTCGTTGCCCGGGTTACGTCTGGTGTTCACCATCGGGCTGGAAAAGCGGCGGATCCTCTGGAGCTGCTCCAAAATCTGGCCATACAAAACCAGCTGGGTCAGATCCCAGAAAGAGCAAATGCCACAAAGGAAGCTTCACTTAGGAACTAAAACCAGCAATCAGCACAAGATATAAATAAAAGTAAGAACTGGAAAATAAAGAAAATACATCAGGATGATATACGACGAGATAACCATGGAACTATTCAGATAACCAGGTTACAACCCGTAAACCAAACAAGGACCGGGGTTGTAACCTTTCGTCTGAACGGAGCTTGGTTTCTCACCATTTATCGGTAAAATAAATACAAGCATTCTGATCATTCAATAATCTGGAACAGGATTAGGACAAGACTAGACTGGTTAGACCCCATCCAATCATTTCACGGCCAAGCAAGAACTACGACTTGATACTTTAACTAACTAGGGTTGTCACAAGCCTAATTACTAACAAGATGCAGTAAGATTATTCCATAGCCACAAGCCCTGCAGACCATCCAGGTTACCCAGGTCGAAAGATTAGGGTTGGATTCAGGTGGGTACATCGTCCAGGAAACGCATGTACCCTTAAGTAGCTTGAAGGGTGCAACACATGACAGTGTGCTGGAAGTGTGCCCTACTCGACGGCAGGCTACAGATCCCAGGCGCGCCCAGGTAACGGGATTGCCTGTAGCTGGAAAATCTCTTCATGACTAATATATTAATCTAGTTATTAGCCTTAGTCCATTTTAGTAGGTACTCCTGACCGTGGTACTCAGGAGTCCCCTCCTAGACATGATGCAAGACAGGACTGGATTATTTGTACAAGCACAATCGCCCACGGTGTCCATGTAATTTATACAGGTCATGTCATGTCAGGTAGCCGTCGCAACAGCTTCTCAAGATATATCATGTCAGGTTATCATGTCAAGTGTACTTGTCAGGAGTGCGCCACGGCGGGCCACTATCATGTCATGTCAGGTTAGTCATGTCAGGAGTGCACCACTACGGGTCACTGCCAGGTCGTGCTCAATTATCAGTTCCAAACATATCAAATGAATTCATGATTTTCAAGTTCTGGACAAAAGACGTAAGGATATAAAATGGACGTAAAATATCTAATAAAGGAGTTACAAAACATGGGCAATTAATGATAAATAATAGTACACAGGAACATGAGAAAGTCATGTGGCTCAGTCATATGCGGTCAGAAAAGGGTAGACTCATGCGGCCCAATTAGGAGGACGCATGCGGCCAGGGTCGCTGAATCACATGCGGCCAAGACAAGGGGGCGCATACGCGGCTAAGAGTGAAAGGTACATATGCGGCTGAAGGGGCAGAAACCTATGCGGCGGGGAGTAGGACTAGCTCCCATGCGGCAAGCAGGAAGGAAGGCTCCATGCGGCCAGGATGAATTGGACTCATGCGGCTCTCGGGGTAGGGGCACATGCGGCTAGCGGGGAACTAAGCCTATGCGGTCCGCAAGTACTAGAGTTCATGCGGCTCAAGGAGATAGGCGCATATGCGGCTGAAGGCAAGGGGGACTCCATGCGGTAAGAAGGAACTGAGGACTCATGCGGTCAGGTTCAATTCATATTCATGCGGCCAAGGATGGAAGCAGGCTTATGCGGCTAGAACGCAAGGGCCTCATGCGGTTTAAGAATGAGACTCAGCCCATGCGACTAGAAGTCTCATGCGGCTGAATCACTTGCCGCATGGATTGCCATGCGGTCAAGTCAAGCACTGTTCTTCTTCCCCATATTTCAGAGAAGAAGAACACCATGAACCCAAGCTTCCAAGCTGCATAACTCTATCATCCGGAGCCCAAATCCGAACTTCCATAGGTCAAAATGGGGTAGAACGAGATTCTCTACAACATGGAACCATCAAAACTCGAAAATAACAAGATTTAGTAGATCAAAACCCAAGAAATCTGAAAATAATGCAAACTTAGATCTACAAGAATCTAGCCATGGAAATTGGAAAATCTAAGTACTAAAGTGCTTTAGAATGGAGTAAAGAAGAAAATGGAGCAATAAAATCAGAGTTCCTCCATGAAGCAAGTTGCACTTGCCTAGACCTCTCTCTTCTCTCTCTGGTTGGTAAGGAAGTAATGAGGAAGAAGAAGATGAGATTAATGAAGAGAGAGAAAAGAATGGGCTAATAAATATAAATGGTGGTGGTAGGTAGGGGGTTCATCCAAGGGTTCATCATGAACCCAAGCAAAACCAAGCCAGGCCGAACCAACCAACCCGAACCAGGAATAGACCAAGCCAAGAAGGAAATGCCAAGCCAGGAAATCATGCAATAAAATACGTACACGTATTCCAAGAATACGTGATACGAACCACAGGCATTACAGAAGAAGATGGAGAACTAATAGGAGCCGGTGTCTTCGACCAAGACTTGTGAGCCGGTGTCTTCGACTGAGACTGGCTATGTGGCTCAGGTTCGACGATAATGACCGATCTCTCAACCGGACGGGCCACGTTGCGTTCCTTGTGCGTCGGCGCGGTGGGTCATTTTCTTTTGCTAGCAGCCGTAAGATTGGAAAAAAATATAATTTAGGATAAGGGATAGACAGATAGGAGTGTAAGGACTGTCATAAAATTCTACAGCCCTAGGCAGGACTGTAGGATTTCATACAGTCCAACAAATAATAAAGGACTGCAGGAAATCTCAACAGTCCTAAACTATAGGCAGGATTGTGGGATTTCCTACAGTCCAACATACAGTGTAGGACTATAGGAAATCTATGTAGTCCTAATTATGCTAAAGGACTGTAGGATTTGCCTACAGTCCTGTCGTGTTCAAGCCTGACTGTAGGCCAAAACCATGATTTTTTAATCCATACAATGGATTTCTAGATATATGAACCCTAAATTAGTTCTAATTTTTTTATCTAACTATTTTAAGCATTACAAAATGATTCAAGAAAATTAGAACGAAAATACAACAAAATATTATAAAACCCTAAAGAATGGAGAAAGGGTTTGATACTTACCTAGATTGTGATGAAGGGATTGGTATGGGTGCCATTGCTTGGGCTTGGAGGAATGGAGAAGGGAATTAGGGTTTAGGAATTTGGAATTGGAAGAATGGAGAAGGAAATTTGAAGAGAGAGAGAATGGAAATTATGAAATGAATGGTTGGGTGAGGATTTGGGGGGTAGGCGGTCCAAAGTAAAATTGGGACTGTCTTGATTAAAAGTTCTACCAAGCTGGATTGTCCTAAAGTAAGGGTTGTCCTGGAGTAAAATGTGGAATGCCTATAGAATTTGCCATTTTTAAGGCAAATTATAAGGGCACATCATTTTTTACTTAGGGCTGGACTAGCTCAGTTTAGAGGAACTTTTACTCAGGACAGCCCATTTTTGTTAGGGGCTGCCCACCCCCCAATCCCCCTAAACCCTCTTAAACCTATTCATTTCTAATTTTTACTCTTCTCAAACCATCTCAAATATAAACTCATTTTTTCTCCACCACCTCCATCTTCACTAAAATCTTTCTCTTTAAGTTCTAAACTTCTCATCCTCCTCCTCCTCATGTTGCCGACGAGCTCGGCCCGCTACCGGAACTTCCATACGTCATTTCTTAGCACTGACAACACCAAAAATAAAACAAAAAACAAAATGGTCGTTGTCAAAAATTTGATATCATGGGCATGATTGGAGTGAGGTTTGGAGAGATTTGGAAATTTTGGACGAAATTTAAAATTTCTAAGGAATTCTGATACAGTCGCGGATGGGAAGACTCAGGACTGTAGAAAATTTCCACAGTCTTGTATGTCGTCAAGATTGTAGAAATTTTCTACAGTCCTATGTATTTTTAGTCCATTCCAGAACTGTAGAAAATTTCCACAGTCATGTATGATGTTAGGGCTGTAGAAATTTTCTACAGTCCTGTGTATTTTCAGTCCATTCCAGGAGTGTAGAAATTTTTACAGTCCTGTGTATTTTCAGTCCATTCTAGGACTGTAGAAATTTTTTACAGTCCTGACAACCTACAGGACTGTAGAAATTTTATATAGTCTTGTATATTTTTATTTGTGTGATGATCTTATAAGATTTTTATTTGTTTCATTGTCAATCTAATGGTGTTGTGAGACTTGTTTCTAAAATAGATTTAAAATTGAGAGACTTATCTCTAAGATAGATTTATAGACCGTATATATGAAGATTTATTTTGAAATGAACAAAATTGAGAGACTTATCTCTAAGAGAGATTTAAAATTTTGAGTTTTTTAAAAACCGAGTAGATAATTTATTTATCTATAAAATAGATTTAGAAATACTTATAAATGTAACTCAAGGATTATATAAAAAAATATAAAATGCTTCTAATTACGTGACTTCTTCTGCTTCCACGGTTATTAAAAACTCTCTTTCAGGATTGTCAAAATTTTTGATGGTCCTAAAAAATATGTTGTTCCATGTTTTTATGTAGAACTATCAAATTTTTTGACAATCCTACCAATTGGAAGGACTATCAAAAAATTCGACAGTCCTAAAGAAAATTGATGTTCAATGTTTTATGTAAGACTGTAAATTTTTTTGACAGTCCTTCCAATTGGTAGGACTGTCAATATTTTTGACAGTCCATCATCATCCCTGTCGCGATTGTGGACGAATTTTTGAAGTTCGTAACCTAAAATGGATTCAAAACTTCGAAAATCCGTCTAGAATGAATACTAAATCACATTTTAGTTACTAGAAGATGAAATTTTGGCATCAACTTAGATTGAGAGAGATTTGGAAAAGAAAAAATTAGGAACTTTTAGAGTTTGGGGAAAGAGAAGTGAGGAAGAAGACAAAAGGAAAAAAAGTTAACTTATATACCAACATTTGGGCTAGTCCTAAGTAATTTTTCAAGTGTCAAACTTGAAATAAACCAAACAAAATTTGGGCTGACCATAAGCAAGAAATGATGTGCCCTTATCATTTGCCTTTTTTAAATGAAAATAACAATAATTAATGTTAACTTCTTCTTTTGTGATGTCCGACGTAACGCATGAGACTTTTTGCACCTACGTTGTATATCATTTGGGCATACTGTCCTCAATTTTCACACACACACACACCCACACCTCCCCCGCGGTTCGATCCCGAGACCGTCCGTCTAGCCAAGGAGGTTATACCTCTCATTGTTGACCACGAGAGCCAGCTGAGTTTGATATAATTAATGTTAAGTTGTCTGGCTTCCGAACTCGGTAATATGAGCTTGAGTCTAACAATAAACAATAATGCCAAGTTTACAACCAATTATGGTTGTAAACTTTTACAACCGTCACGTGACAGCTGTCAATTGGTCTTCTTCTTCTCCTTCTATTCCGCATGGAGAGAGGGAATCAATTAGCAACCGTTATGTGGTGATTGTAAATGATTACAATTCCATTTGAATTTGAATGTAGTTCAGCATTATCCGACAATAAATTTATTCGATAAATAAGTCTGTATTTGGACACGTGAGCTCGCATACAGGCTCACTTTTACTTAGTATGCCCTACATATTATATGTCCTATATAAAAGAAAATTATTTTATAATAATTAAAAAAAATCATATAAGAACTTTCAATTTCATATTAAGCAGTTCATTGAGTTATATTTTTTGTTTTCGGACAAAGTTTATGATCTCATTAATTTAGCTTACACTTAAATTTGTTTATGATTCAAACTTCATTTTGGTATTGTCCCCCCACTTGGTGTTGCTATCGTGGACCTCAACTTTTAATTTTTTTGACAATTCTTTCTTTTTTTTAAATACAGCTACGTAATCTCTATTTTTTTTTGACATAAAATATGTACAATCAAACCAAACGCTTAGTAAAAGATACAATATCCTTCATATAGAAGTGGAAATTAATTCACTTATTAAAAGTTTCAAGCTTCCTCACCCATCTTCCTCATTTTCTTTGAGCGAAAACAGTATCTGCTGACAAATGGAGCCCTAGAGCCCCCTAATTAATTATTTTTCTTCAAATTTGTCTGTTTGATTCTGTTTTTACGCAGATCGTGTTTGACACGGGTGTTTTAAAATTTCTTCCACTTTATCTTCGTATATGAATTATTTTTAGTTTTGTTTCGTTCAAATTTTGCTCTCCATTTTTTCCATTTGTGTGCAACCCTGTTTCATGTCATTTGCACCACCGAGCTTTGATCGAGACGTACACAAAGTCTGCGGACTATACTCAAACCGATGAGTCCACCTGCGATCTCCAATGCAATAATATCATAAGTAAGATGCCGACATACAAGTCAAATACCAAGATCACAAATTCTACACATATATTCCAAGTTAGATTCAAATATTGTAAGTTGCGTACCAATATTACAAGTTGGAAACAAATATCACAAGTTAGGTGCTAAGTTGTGGGCCATGTTAGAAAAAGAACAGAAATTTCGTGTAGAGCAAAGTTTCACGAAATAACCTTTAGATAACGAAGTTTTTCGAAATTATGATAAGAGCATAAAAATGTCCTTCCCAAGGACGTGTTTTACTGCAAATTGATAAAAAAAAAAAAAAAAAAAAAAAATCCTTTGAGGACATTTTTTGTAAAAGAAAAAAAATTAAAGGTATGAATTTTTCCACTCTTTTCGTTAATTACATTTTTAAAAAAATTAAGTTTGTCAAGAAAACGGTCTTTGGAAGGGTATTTTTATTTTTTAGTTGAAAAAACGTCCTTTGTGTGTGTGTGTGTGTCTATATATATATATATATATATATATATATATATATATATATATATATATATATAATCAACAAGGATTTTTTTTCACGCAGATTATATAGGGTGCTGTTATTGACACTCCTAAAATATCATTATGCCCTCCTCTTTAATTTTCTACATTCTAATTCCAAATATATCCATGCATTAAATATGCTATTAATTTGTGTATGCATGGAGGAAGGAGTGCATGATGACATTTTAGGAGTGCCAATAGTGTTAATACAAGGACAAATTTGAAATTTGAATGTTAGAAAATTAAAGAGGAGTACAGAATGATATTTTAGGAGTGCTAATAACGGCATCATATATATATATATATATATATATATATATATATATATATATATATATATATATATATATATATATATATTGGAAAAAGGGTAAATTTAATTCCAAAATCAGACAATACTCATACAACATACAGATAGGATGGTCGCCCACCCGTCAGTCGACCATTTCTTTTACACCAAACTCCAAATTATGGAGGATACCAACTGGAGGGGTGATAAGACCCTCAAATATGTGCCGATTCCTCTTCCGCCAAACATGCCAGACACCGGCTGCTAGCCGAATCCTAGCAGTCTTGAACCAGACCATGTCTCGTCCTCTGCAATCTCGAATATCCGTGATGATTGCTCCAATTGATCTGCCAGAAATACCTCCGCCCAACATACGATTTTGCTCAAACCATATGGACCATGAGACTCCACAGTCAAAAAATAAATGGGTCATCGATTCCTCCTCTAAATCACAGAGTGCACACTTTGGATTGGGGACCTGGATCCCAAAGAGATGAGTCTGTCCCTGGTCAGAAGACGGCCAAGGAGCAGGCGATACATACATAGCTACATTTTCCTAGCCAGATCCTTGTACCAAATGAAGTCAAAATCACCAATTGGGGGATGTGCACTACGCATAAGGTTGTAGCCACTCTGGAAGGTGAACTCCTCCGATGTAATAACTCCAGTCACGCCAGACGGATCCCAGACCCATATATCCTCAGGCTGGGATGGGTCAATCTCTATCCCACGAATAATCTCTCCAAGCTCCTCAGTATGGCGGTAGGACTCCGGACTCCAAGCTCCATTCCTGATGATGTGCTGACACGACAGACCTCCGCCCACCTCCCTGTGATCTCGATCGTCCAAAATGTCCACCAGAGACTGGTGCTCTATCCAAGGATCCAGCCATAGGTCAGTTCCAGCCCAATCACACATGATCCTCCTGACAGACAATTGAAGAACAACTCTGTGTCTCAGAATTTGTTTGAATGTCACAGAGTGGTTGTTATCAATACCACACCTCCAGAAGTTACCATTCATCACATAACGAGACTGCATCCACTCCGCCCAGAGGGATCTCCCTTGATGAACCGCCATGCCAGTTTCAGGGTCGAGGCTTCCCTGATAGCCAACAGAGGACGGAGACCCACACCTCCCTCCTTCGTTGGCCGACAGAGCTATTTCCAAGAGATCGCATGTAGCCCCCCCCCTCCAGATGAAATCAGCACATATCTGTAACCCCTCTTCCCGAAATTTGATAAAGTATTTTATTTATTTAAATTAAATAGGTCCTTGTATATTCTGGGGATTATTGGACTGTACGCAATGGCATATATACCATTATTTAGTTATTGAAATTGTTATTATTATTTTTATTATTTTTATAGAGATATAATATTATATTATTATCATTAGTTATAGTACTTGTCAAATAAATGAGATATAAATATATACATGTATTCGTATCTATAAAAATAAGCCTTGCACTAAGAATAGATGCTATTGGAATTTGTTTAGATCTTATGGGAATAGTATATAAGTAAATAAAAAAATATATATAATGTTTGTAAAGAAAATATTTAATTATATTTTAATGTTTGATAAAATTTCTAGTAATTATAATGTTTGCTTAATTTATATTTAGATTTTAATGTGGCATAAGATATATACATAGATGGGTTTACCATATATTAAGAGTTTCCATAATATTAGATTGTTATTTTGTAAGTATATATATATATATATATATATATATATATATATATATATATATATATATATATATATATATATATGTATATATATATATAAAATCAAATGGGTATCTAGTAATAAAGGAAAAGAAAGGAAGCAAAAAAAAGAAGGAGAAATCAAGCCACACTGGACCCAGCAATACACAGGCCATGTGAATGGCCAACCAACAACCCACAGCGTATTAGCCCGAGCAAGCCCCTCAAACCGAGCTAAGTTCTACATATGAACCGTATATATGCTATATACATATAGCGCGAGCAGAGGGTAGAGTTCGAAACTCTGAACCCTAAATCCAGCAAAACACGAATCAGCGCCGACCCAGGCGAAGCCCTCCCCGCGTGCGCCAACGCCATGCGCCACCGGCCAGGCACGGGAACCCGACAGCGCGCGCGCACAGAGCGCTGAACAGCAGCACTGGTTGCGAGCGAAAAGGGTACGTCTTCGTCATCGCATATCTCTCTGAATATTCCACGGAATTCGACTTCGTAAAATTCTATAGGATACCTATATAACCATCTAGGAACTCCTCCAATTAGTTTGTAATGAGTCGACCCAGATTCGAAGGGAAATCGAGATGAAATCGAGAGAAAAACTCGATTCTCTCAAAAAATAGGGCAGAGAGAAAACAGCCCAATACCCTGTTTGGAAGCCGATTTTCGTGCAGGAGATCGTCGAACATAAAATTCTATTTAAACAACTCTATTGACAACATATACGAGATTAAGACGCTTCTTGTAGAACTATTTTTCATCTATTGTACGAGAAGTTAGGCGATGTCGAAAATCATGAAAAATCTGTTTTTAAAACTGTAGAAAGCATTGAAAACTCTCTGATACCATGTGCGTCCCGCCAATCCGGGCGACGTGGTCGCAAACCGGAAGCATCGAAAGGTGCGTAACGGCTTCGTGGTCGTGTGGGCTTTGACGGAATTCAAATTGGTCAAGTGTGCGCGACGAATTTGATGCGTATCCGTCAAAATTTACCGTATCGGCCCCTGTGCAAATTTTCCAATTACTTTGTGCACGCTCGTCAGATCGAGACAAAACTTGCGCCAACAGGTCCGTATTGTTTTTCTGATCCTGTATGCCAAGTTTGGTCCAATTCTGAGACAGATGATTGGATCACCGTTTCGCGGGCCCCACGATCCAATTCAACGGGCGATTTTGTGCACGGCCCGCCGGAATCCAACTCTGGACATACGGTTGGGTTCATATCGGAAAACTAGATCCGTGAACATATAGTTTGACGACTTTAGAGACCGTTGACTCTGGCACGCTTTTCGGTGCAAAGCGGGTCCAACGGCGGACATCGTTTTGGCCCAAAATTACCGTTTTGCCCCTGTATCCAGAATTGGACTTAAGGACAGGCGATCCTATCTAATTTGACTATTCTAAGAATATTGGTAATATTTATTTCAGCTTTCGGGAACTGTTGTACGGGTTTTGACTATTGTGGCACATTGAGTAGTTCAGACTATCGGTTACACCAGCACAGGACCACAGGCGAGTACAGTTTATTGTCTGCATTTCGATATTGATTTTCACTATATTTCATTGGTTGGCCATTGGTTATGTGATTATTTTCTATTATAAATTGTTGAGTCAGAAATGAGAAGTACCAAGGATGTGTGATCTGACCTTAGACCGTGTAGACCGTGTTTATTATTGCATTTATTTCTTGTAGACAGTAATTTATTTATTGCAAAGTAGACAGTGTAGACAGTGATTTATTTAATGCAAAGAAGGCAGTGTAGACCGTGATTATTATTGCATTTAAACTGTGTAGTTCGTGATTATTATTTTTGTAGACAGTGTTTCTTTATTGTAATATTTTCTGTACACCGTGTAACTGTAGACCGTGTAACTTTAGACCGTGTAGACCGTGTCGCATAATTGTCCCGAGACCGATCACATATCAAAGGTACTTCTGTCACGCCCAAGAACCAGAATACTGGAGAGCGAGGGCAGACATAGCCAGCTACGCAATCCCAAAGTACGTTAATACTCTGAAATCACGTATAAGCTGTCAAGACATGGGGGTTACTCTACAAGCCATCAGTCAATCCTATGGTTTAACAATCCTAAGTATCTCAATCACAGGCAATTATACAAGAGCAAAGAGTACGATCATCATACATACAATAGTAAGGCGTCCCGAACCATATATACATGAATGATCATGAAGCCAGTACCACAAAACTGAGGACTAGCTAGAATATTAGTCGTACATGATAAGGACTAGCTATAGTCTAGAATACACATATCATGTTTGTGCCTGTAGGCTACAATATCAAGGAAAATACCAAAACACGAGCTAAACACGTGCTCGGGACTAAACGTTACAAGAGAAGAAGTTGCATATCAGTGGGAGAATGAAAAGAAACCCACTGAGGCACTCTGGTGCTCCGGCTGGTCACCGTCGAGTAGATGGTGCGGTAGATCCTTCGGGCTCTTCTATTAGAACCTGGCCATGCAAAACCAGTGGGGTCAGACCCCAAATAGCAAGTACTACAAAGGAGGCCGAACTATGAACTTAAAACCAGCAATCATTAGCAAACAAAGCAGGCAATAAGTAAGGGAGGATCGAAAATTCATGCGGTACCAATGCACTCATCTCGACCATAGAAAAACTGTAAGTAAAGCATCATTGAGCATAAAGTAAACTGGAGAACATGTTAAATAAATAGAACTGGGCAATATACGAAGAGGACGAAGGTACGGTTCCGGAAGCCAGGTTACAACCCTCAAACCAAACAAGGACCGGGGTTGTAACCCTTCGCCTAAACAGAACTTGGTCTCTGATCATTTATTGCTAGAGGTGACAATCATTAAGTGACAGTGAGAGAGTGACAATACAGAGTATAATACATTAGAGTGACAATCATTGTAACCATTATACTGGAGCAATTAGAAACTGGATCTGGGAAGGTGATATACGATGAGATAACCATGGGACTATTCAGATAACCAGGTTACAACCCGTAAACCAAACAAGGACCGGGGTTGTAACCCTTCGTCTGAACAGAACTTGGTTTCTTCTACCATTTATCGACAAGATAAAACAAGAAATTAGGACATGTAACAATCATGTACAAGATCAAGACAAGACTAGACAGACTGAACTCCATCCAACAATTACGGCCAAGCAATAAGTACGGCTTGATACTTTAACTAACTAGGGTTATCACAGGCCTAGTTACTAGCAAATGCAATGAGAATTCCAAGTCTGGTTACCTGTTTGTTACTACCTGAGTGATCCCAGCAAGAAAAGGAAAAGATAGCTGGATATAGCAGACACACTGTAGTAAGATACATGTGTCCTAAGGTACAACACTCGACGGCGGGCTGGAAGTGCGCTCATCTCGACGGATAGCAACAAATCCCATGTATATATATATATATATAAGGCCGGGACCAAAGGGGCAACAGGTAACTGGGAAATTCTCCATGAACTATTTGATCGATCTAGTCATTAACCTAGCCAGATTCAGTATGAATCCCTGACCGTGGTACTCAGTGATCATGCCCTAGACATGATGCAAGATACACAGGACTCGTAGTTTATACAAGCACAATCCATGCAAACAACCACGGTGTCCAGGCTAATGAATTAATCTGTCAAGAGTGCGCCACGGCGGGCCATTAACATTATCATTATTACTTATCAAGAGTGCGCTACGACGGGCCACTATCAAGCATTATCAGGGTACTTGTCAAGAGTGCACCACCACGGGTCACTGTCATGTCATGTGTAGCAGGTCAAGTTATCAAGTCAGGAGTGCACCACGGCGGGCCACTATCAAGCATGTCAGGTATATCATGTCAAGTGTACTTGTCAGGAGTGCGCCACGACGGGCCACTATCAGGTCATGTCAGGTTATTATGTCAGGAGTGCACCACTACGGGTCACTATCACGTCATGCTCAATTATCAATTCCAAACATATCAAGTAAATTCATGATTATCAAGTTCAGGACAAAAGGCGTAAGGATATAAAATGGACGTTAAATATCTAATAAAATATCAATATATAGGGCTATAGAAGATCCAGGGTAAGTAGGGTCAGGTCCAGTTGCGTCTAAACATCAGGTTGCGCCTGAGTCAGATTGCGCTCAAGTCAGGCTACGCTCAAGTCAGGCTACGCTCAAGTCAGGCTACGCTCAAGTCAGCGTATGCAAGACATACGCCTCCAAAAGGCAGCGTATGAGTCAGACTGCGCTGCGCTAAAGAGCGCACGCAACTCAGTGGCGCAAGCTAAAAAGCTTGCGCACACTGCTCACTGTCTTCTCCAAATCAGCAAGAACTCCATGGTTTGAACCCAAAGCTTCGAAAGTCCATAACTTGGTCAAAACAAGTCCAAATCCAACTTTTTAAAGGTCAAAATTGGGTAGAATAAAATTCTCTACAATATGGAACTATTAGTTTTCGAAAACAAGTAAGTTTGGTAGATCAAAACGCAAGAAAACCGAAAATGATATAAACTTAGATCTACAAGAATCCACCCGGTAAAATCGAAAACTCCAAGTTCTAAACATGCTTAGAATGTGACAATAAAGAGAATGGAACAAACAAAAATAGAAATCGTCCAACATTCGGTAAGGTGTACTTGCCTCTCTCTAATGGCTAGGGTTTTGGTGGAAAAGAAATGAATGAGGGTGAATGAGGAGGGAGAGAGAAAAGTGGCTTATATAACAAGCTCAAGTGATCTCCACCATTCATTCCTCTCCACTAAATCTAAGCCATACACCTCATCTCATGAGAAACCAAACTAAACCAAACCAAACCAAGTCAAAGTGGAACCGAACCAAATAAAATCAAATCCAAGTTGAACCAAGTCATGAAATCCTATACTTCGGAAAATTTTAAAATATTACGCAAATCGATAAGTACGAAATACGGCTCAAATAAACACGTATCCGTATAAAATACCGATACAGTGAGACGGGTCTCACAACTTCTAACAGTTGGAAAAAGTATTTTGTGTCTATTTATTTGCTATTGGTTTTCTGTATTTCCTGTTTATTTTTAAAAACATGTAATTGATGTCTAACCTCTGTTGTATAGTCATTTTCTTTATTTGAAATTGTATTCAGTGAATTGTGCTCGTTCCATTCTTGACTGGAAACTAACATTTTTCAGGTTAGCCGTGGATTCACTTAGCTTGGGGAGTGACGAAAATACTTGCAGACAAAAGCCTAGAGACTAGCTAGATAGTTGAGTTGTAGTCATTCATTTATTTGTACAAGTTTATATTTTTCTACAAATGTAAAACTTGTGATCATTGTAAGTTAAATTAATTATGTGAATGAGCATTATTTGTGATTTTGATCTTCATGGCCGTGACAGGTTCTATCGTCGACACTGCGACGTAGGCTGGCTTGGACACGTCTCGTATCCGTTTAAAAAAAAACGGGTGCGGGTCGTGACAAGTTTTTGTGGTGGCCCATACAGGTCTGTTTTCGCAAATCTTGCGAACTCGTGATAGTAATTAAGTTAGTCGTACTATTGCAAGTCTACGACTAGAAAATGCTCACTCACGAATTAAAGATTAATTTAATTTAAGAGAATGACTAGGACTAGGAGTCCCTTATACAAAATTTACCGATGGGTAGTCTAGGCTATGCAATTTAGATGAGGAGTTATTAATTTTAGTAGTTTGTCAGATCCCCATAGGTACACTATTACCTTTTGATATGACTATATGATCCAATGTGGATAGGTTATTCACTTGGTGAGACAGGGCTTCATAGAATTAATGATCTAACCTTGATGAATTGTGCAAATCCTTCTCTTTGCCTCTTAGATATCATCCGCATATCTTAGTCGAATTGCCTGTGTAGTTTCTATTTGTCCTAGAAATTATTATTTTGTATAGATTCTGATTATTGTTATCCCCATATGAACCTCGAGTTAGTTTCGATTCAAGTTTTACCTCCATGATTTGAATACATATAAAATAGATACTAGGATGTTTGTATTTCTTTGTCTTCAGTTATTTCCCTCCCTGTTCACCTTTTATTTTAAGGGTTGTGACTGATAGTACTTACGCTTTATTTCCTAGTCAACATGTTTGAATCTCTAGGAACTCATGAATTTTACAGATATAGTTAAAGGAATGTTAGTTAACTCATAATGGCAGGACAGCAGCGCACTGTCGCCATTTATTTTGAATTATGGAGACTATGGATTCACTGCAGCCAGCAGCGTACTGGCAAGGCACGACCCCTAGAGTTGAAATTGGTTTAAGAAAATATAGGTTATAGAATATTGCTAAACTATAGCTAGTGGTCCTCTTTTGACCATAATCACCCTTGTGTCAATATAAGGAAGAGTATCAGATAGCATATCACCCTGAAACCAGTTTACCACAGCCCGAGTATACGGACGAGGCTTAACTCTCGGTGAAATGACTTCAGACGTGATTACAAGTTTAGGATACTATGGAGGATAGGACAATGCCATGTATGTCCAATAAGACGATATTAGTGGAAGTTTTGTAAGATGGGTAGCACGTCTCCCGATCTAGCATTCCGTGGTCCTTGTGACCTATTGACGAGATATTGATTGACGCTAATAGGTTTACCTAGAATATATAATTTTGAGGTCCATAACCCATTAGTCGACCAAGGCCTTGTATAAGAAGATAGTAGGAAGACTGTATAAGCGAGAACACCTGGTAAATTTTTGATTCTCATAAAACTCGAATTACTTGTGTCTTCTTTCAAAAATCTTGTATACTTGTAATTTGACTATTTTGACCAATGTTGCTATCACAGCCTAGTTTTACAAGCTTACTCTTTTATCGAGCTTGATTCAAGACATATTTATTGGGGACGTCCACTAACATATTGTCTAATCAGAATCGATGTATTACGGTCTGATCAACCGTAGTGCACCCAGTTCGCTCTCCCTTTGATTAACCTACGTGGATTGAGATGTAGATGTCTCTAGGATCTCATCCGCGACTGCATTGACAATTTCTCTTGAATTATATGTTCGCCCTTGAATCACGAAATTGTATTCAGTAACATCTCCCTTGAATTCTTTATTGTTTTTGTCTTTCACCGATTTGGAAAGACGAAAGCTCGTGATGGTAGAGAGATACAGAGTATTCCCATGGCTATGATAATGGTAGGCACAAGTGTAGCTACCATCGGTTAGTCATGTGATTGAGTTACTCGTTTTCCCTTCGACCCTCAAACTACTATTGGGACTTTCAAGCCATCTGAATTTGAGAATGATTAGGGTTTACCATTGGTCAAAATAAAAACCCAGGAGACCATCTATCTGTTGGCCCATTGGTCATATGGTCAACCTAATTTTAATAATTGATCAAACTCTGTCTGGATATACAAAGCTAGTTGGGACATCTCGGTTTCTTGAACATAAGCAAGATTGGCTATCCACTCCGTTTAAGACTGAAGATCTGTTTGCCTACTCGAGTCTGTATTTCCTATGCAATGTAATTTTTATTTTATTTGAGTCTAGGAATATGTTGTACACCGAGTCGTACTGGCAAATAGGCTATCCCCAAAATAGTTCAAAATGTTTTTAAAATGACCTATCAAAATGTTTATAAAAAGGTTTTCAAAAATCACCAAAACCTATTTTTAAAAACCCTAACCTAACCCTGACAGAACTCGGCCAGAGTTCGGCCAGAGTTCGGTTGGTGGCCGTTGTGATTTTGAATTTCTGGAACTTGGTCCTCCTGCAGTTGCGGATTTGACCGAGATTTGCTCAAAGAGTTCTGCCCAAATTCTGCCCGAATTCTGACAGAAGTCTGCCTTTGGAACTCCTATAAATAGAGAAGGATTTCGATCATTTCAACTCACTCATTCACTTTTAATCTTCTCTCTATCTAAAGCTTTCAGTCTTCCAAAGAATTTTCTAGAGCTTTCAATTTTAGATCCCAAGCCAGTTACAATCCTCTAGTCAATTTGCCAGTGCGGTACGGTCTAGAAGTTTCTGAGAGATTGTAATCAGAAGGCTTGATTGAAGAATACCTCTTCACATTTGAAGTTGGACGAGTTCTTCGTATCAAAGCTCGCGTTGTAGAAGTTGCAAGGACTTCGTAAGAAAACTTACAGTTTTTCCAATAGTGGATTCAACTGGTAGCAAGAGTTCTATCGACTGGATTAGTCCTCAACAGAGGGATACCAGTATACATCGTTGTCTTTGCGTTTGCTCTCTTAACTTTGCCTTTATATTATTTCAGTTGTGATTAATATTCTGTGATTGTGCTGCTAACATTTTTATTTAGCATTATTCCGCTGCCAACTCTATTCACCCCCCCTCTAGAGTATTACGCTTTACTATTTCGTTCCTACAATTGGTATCAGAGAGGGTGTTATAGGTAAAGCAAAGGTAACAGTACAATTATTTATTCATTTTAATTAACTGTTATATAGATCACAGCACAACACATGGCAACTGTGAAATTCACAAGTGAAGGCCAGGCCACAAACAGACCCCCACTGTTTGATGGTACAAATTATACATATTGGAAAACACGGATGAGTTTCTTCTTGAAATCTCTTGATTTTGATTTATGGTCCATTGTTCTTGATGGCTATCAAAAGCCACCTCGTATAAATGTTGATGGAGTTTTAGTTGAAAAACCCCATAGCAGATATACAGAGGAAGAAAAGAAAAGGGCCAGTCTTGACGCACATGCCATTAATGCTCTCTTTTGTGCTTTAGACAGAACTGAATTTAACAGGGTATCTATCTGCACAATGGCTAATGAAGTATGGAAGCTACTCGAAGTCACACATGAAGGCACGACTCAAGTCAAGGAATCTAAAGTCAGCAGACTTACTCAAGAGTACGAAGCATTCAAAATGAAGCCCAACGAAACAGTTACACAAATGTTCGAGAGATTCTTGGATATTGTAAATCCTTTGTCCTCCCTAGGCAAAGATTACAGTAACCATGAAAAGATTCGCAAACTCCTGCAAGCTCTCACCAAGAACTGGATTCCAAAGGCTACTGCAATCATTGAAGGGAACGACCTCACAACTATGTCCCTCGAAGTACTCATGGGTAAGCTACTCACTCATGAGCTGGAGCTACAAGATTTTGAAGAGCCTGCACCAAAGGAGAAGACTATCGCCCTCAAGGCTCAGCACAGAAAAGCTGCTGAAGATGACTCAGACATCAGTGGATCTGACGCTGAAGATCAAGCTCTCCTAGCAAGGAAGTTCAAAAGATTTATGAGACATGAGAAGAGAGTCAAAGAGAACAACAGCAACAACTGGTACCAAGAAGATGCTGTCTGTTATGGCTGTAAGAAGAAGGGACACATGAAGAAGGATTGTCCCACAAACTCATCATCGAGCAAGAAGAACAACAGGTATGAAAAAGGGAACCTGAAAAGATCAACATCTCGAAAATATGCCAACACCAGCATATGGCATGAGAGTGAAGCCAGCGACTCAGAAGACGAACACTCAGAGGACGCTGTAAATGTATGCTTCATGGCAACCGATCAGGTACCTACTGAACCTGTAGAAACTTATGATGACTTCACCTTTGAGCAATTAGGAGATGCCTTCAGTGACCTGATGACTGATTACAGGAAACTGCGTAGTAAGTATCAGACCTCTAAGAAGGTACTCAAAGAGTACAAAGGTAAAATAGGTAGACTTACCGACCTACTAGCTGAGGTTAGAAATAATGTTAGTGAGTCTGGTGAGCTTTCTTCAATAAAGCTCTTATTACACGAGACTACCAAGTCATCTGAAGAGAAAGACAAATTATTGACCAACTCAAGGAAGAACTTTCTATAGAGAAGAAAAGTCTTCAATGTGCACAAATCAGAATAGAATCACTTACTTCTGATTATACTAAGTTGTATAACACTTCCAAAAGATTGGAAATTAGGTTAGGAAAACAGCCTGAGCCTGCTGCTTCCTACCCTAACACGTGTCACTTACCGAGAAATCGGAACATTCCCAAGCCAAACACTGTCAGACCTAACCCTATCAAACCTTTACCCCAAAAGGTCAAGCCCAAACAAGATTATAGGTATACTTTCTTCTATACTAGAAAATCCAAACCTACCAACCATGCACACCACTCAGCTTTCAACACTCGACATGCACAATGTCATTATTGTGGCCTCATTGGTCATATATCATCTGCATGTAGAATGAGAAAGCTTGTAGATCTAAATGTTTATGCTTGGATACCTAAAGCTAACAATTCAGGACCCTACAAGAAATGGGTACCAAAGGTTTCATCTGCAAACTGTTTTGTAGGTGGAACACCCTTCACATGCTAGAAGCAAATGGATCCTCGACAGCGGTTGCTCACGGCATATGACCGGTGACGCTACCCTATTTGTAATACTGTCGAAGAAAAAGAAGGAAGGCTATGTCTCCTTCGGTAATAATTTGAAAGGGTATATTATTGGTATCGGTGATGTTAGTAAGTCTCCATATCATGTAATTAAGGATGTCTGTCTGGTTACCGAGTTGAAACATAACCTACTCAGCATAAGTCATCTAGCTGATCATGGTTATGGCATCAACTTTGGCAAAGACAAATGTACTATAGTTGATGGCTCAACTGGTAGTACTATCTTTGAAGGTATCAGGGAAGACAACATATATGTTTTCTATTTGTTAGAAGAAACTAACATTTCAGGTAGATGCTTAATGGCCAAGAGTGATGAGAGTCATCTGTGGCATATGAGACTCGGTCACGCTAATATGGATACAATATCAAGATTATCTACAAAGAAGCTAGTACGCGGTTTACCGGACATTACATTCAAGAAGGATTCGGTATGCAGTCAATGTGAAAGGAACAAAGCTACCAGATCCACTTTCAAGTCAGTAAACGCAGTATGTACTACTAGACCTCTACAATTGCTTCATATGGACTTATTTGGTCCTAGCAGAGTTGCTAGCCTCGGAGGTAAACTTTATGCTTTCGTAATTGTAGATGATTTCTCTAGATACACGTGGGTATATTTCTTGACACGCAAGAATGATGCATTATCCGAATTTGTCGCCTTTTGCAAGAAAGTACAGAATAAAAAAGGTTACATGATCACTCGCATAAGAAGCGATCATGGTGGCGAATTCGAGAATGCTGATTTTGAGCAATTTTGTGACACACACGGTTTTATTCATGAGTTCTCCTGCCCTAGGACTCCACAACAAAATGGAGTTGTGGAACGTAAAAACATTTTGAACTATTTTGGGGATAGCCTATTTGCCAGTACGACTCGGTGTACAACATATTCCTAGACTCAAATAAAATGAAAATTATATTGCATAGGAAATACAGACTCGAGTAGGCAAACAGATCTTCAGTCTTGAACGGAGTGGATAGCCAATCTTGCTTATGTCCAAGAAACCGAGATGTCCCAACTAGCTTTGTATATCCAGACAGAGTTTGATCAATTATTAAAATCAGGTTGACCATATGACCAATGGGCCAACAATCTCTCCCATTTTGATAATTGACAAACTATGAATGATATAACAATGATATAACATTAAGCTTGTTCAAAAAGAATCAAAACGTGAAATTGTTCATGTCCTGTATTTAACTCAAAAAAATATGTTAGATCTTTAATTTTTGGTATCAATATACCTTCATTGGCCTTTTCATCAAATTTTCCCAAATTGTCTTTTGTATTAAGAATAAAACATTTACAACCAAAAATTCTAAAGTATGAAACTGAAGGAATTCTATCAAACCATAACTCAAATGGAGTCTTCTTCGATTTGGGTCGAATTAGAACTCTATTGAGAACAAAGCAAGCTGTGTTGACAGCTTCAGCCCAGAAATATTTGGGTAGACTAAACTGGTTTAACATCACTCTGGCCATTTCGGTTAGAGTTCTGTTCTTACGTTCCACAACTACGGTTGAAGCGAAGCAGTATTTAAGAGTTCTCCGGTGAACCTCCGCCAGCTGGGACAGTACTCCTACAGCTAATCTGAGACAGTCGCTGTGTAAAGACATTTAATTCATAAAATATTATCAATTATGTTATCTGAAGGCTAAAATAACTAATCTTTGAATTAAATATTTGAAATGAGACAATGAAAAAGAAGTGGCAAAAATCAACTTTAAAGAACCCTAGGCGAATTCGGCCAGAGCTCTGACCGAATTCGGTCCGAGTTCGGTTGAGGGTATCTGTGTATATATCCAGAACCCGAGAGCTTCTTCTCTTTCATTGCTTCTAAACCAATTCAAACAAGCAGCAGCAGCAGCCGACCCGAGCCATCAAACCCTAGTTCTTCACCAATCTTTTCCTTCCAATCTACTTGGTGAAATCTCTCCAAAATTTGGAATCGTGCGGAGATCAACATTCTCTACAACATATCCTAATTTCGTGAGGTATAACTCCCTCTTTCTCCACCTTTCAATTTGTGCTCTTTATTTCAATGGCACATAAATTTAATCCATTCAAGAGGAAGAAGAAGACCACTCCTAGTGAGGAAGGGTCGTCTTCGAATCCACACACGGATTCACTCTTTTCGCCGATCCAAACGAGCGACGGCGCTTTCGATGGGTTTTTCTTCCAAACCCTCGACCAAGCCCTTTTATGGTACGGTGATTTTTCCACCCGATCCATATGCGGCGGCGCTCCGATCAAATAGACGGTATTTCCCGATCATCGTCACTTGTTTGAGGCATTAGGGTTACACCTATTTGTTAAACTGTGCTTTCCGATAGCTACTAATGCCATTCGTTTATTCTATTGCAATCTCGTAGTTAACACTTTTGTTGTGAGCACACGTGTTGGAGGCATCGACATCGAGTTCGATGATGCCCTCCTAGCGGAGATTCTTGGTATTCCCAATGAAGGTGAACCGCTAGTAGATATCACGGAATTCGAGTTTCCTGAAGGCACGACACTCACTAGTTTCAAAGCGGAACTCTGTGCTCCTGACAGAGTACGCTCTGGAAAGTTCAAGGCTAACAACCTGAACTTGTTCAACTACGAATTGTATCGCATCATCTACTCTACTATCCTTCCCAAATCCACTTCCAAAGATGATGTGACCTCACTTGAGTTGTCCGCCATGTACCATATTCTTAAGGGGATTCCTTTTTCCACCCCTAAGACTATCATTCAGATGATGGGACGATGTCGTGCTAGAGATAGAAATCTCTCTTACGCGATGATCCTCCCTCGTATCTTTCAGCGATTTGAGATCGATCTATCGACTTGTACTCAGGACTCTGAGCCCAAGTTTCTTCAGCTATCTCGTCGCAGCCGGACTGCTTCAGCTCCACCTACTACTCCTCCTACTGCACCCCCTCCACCACCTCATCAGTATGCCATGACATTTGAGGGCATACATCAGCACTTATCTGCTTTGCACGTCTCGTTGACGGACATGGCTCGCGAGCGTGAGTTCCGCGACGTCACCCGTTATCAGGCGATGGCAAACTCCTTGGCTGATCTTCGTTTCGCTCAGACTGGTCATTCAGCCGGTTCCATCCCTCGAGATCCAGCTTTTTCGGGTTACCGCTGTGAGGATGAGGCTGTCCATGCCTACTTCCAGCCAGGTAACGTTTATGATTGGTATCGTGCACCTCGTGACTACGTTGGTGAGTTCTATGCTGGCGCCCCTACTCATCCTTCTGGCACTGGTACTTCTGGTACTGGTCCTTCCGGTCATGCTGGCCGAGCTGCTGATGATGATGATGACGAGGATAGTGATGAGGAGATGTGATTTGATTTTTTAGTGACATTCTATTGTATACTTAGAAATGCTCCAACATTCCAAGTTTTTATCAGTATTTCTTTCTATCAGTACTTTTGATATTTATCAGCACTTTGTAGTATGCTTTCAGTACTTTTTCATGGACATGCTTATGGTGTTTCGTTTATGATATTTCAGTTTCTTTCAGCACTTTGTTTAAAGCACTATCTCTTTATACTACTTCTTCATTACAAACTGCCTGTGAAATAGTATGCCTGAGATTTCTTTTATGTTTTTGAAACACTATCCTCAAGAAACCAATTGTTGTGAGCTTCTAACTATTTGCTTGAAGCTTGCATTAACTAGCAATCCTTAAACGTTAACTGTCACGCCCCAGAACCAGAATACTGGAGAGCGGGGGCAGACATAGACAGCTACGCAATCCCAAAGTACGTTAATACTTTGAAATCACGTATAAGCTGTCAAGACATGGGGGTTACTCTACATGCCATCAGTCAATCCTATGGTTTAACAATCCTAGGTATCTCAATCACAGGCAATTATACAAGAGCAAGAGTACGATCATCATACATACAATAGTAAGGCGTCCCGAACCATATATACATGACTGATCATGAAGCAGTACCACAGAACTAATGACTAGCTAGAATATTAGTCGTACATGATAAGGACTAGCTATAGTCTAGAATACACATATCATGTTTATGCCCGTAGGCTACAATATCAAGGAAAATACCAAAACACGAGCTAAACACGTGCTCGGGGCTAAACGTTACAAGAAGAGAATTTACATATCAGTGGGAGAATGGAGAAGAGCCCACTGAGGCACTCTGGTGCTCCGGCTGGTCACCATCGAGTAGATAGAGCGGTAGATCCTTCGGGCTCTTCTATCAGAACCTGGCCATGCAAAACCAGTGGGGTCAGACCCCAAATAGCAAGTACCACAAAGGAGGCCGAACTATGAACTTAAAACCAGCAATCATAGGCAATCAACGGGGAGAGAAAGCAATAAGTAAAGGAGGATCGAGATTCGTGCAGTACCAATGCACTTAACCCGAACATAAGAAGACAGTAAGTAAAGCATTTAGTAAACACAAGTAAAAGTAGACTTGTTAAGCAAACGATCCTTTAAGAGTTATGCAAAGCAAGTAGTCATATGAACAGGTGAGATAAAGTAACTAGAGAACATATTAAATAACTAGAGCTAGACAATATACAAAGAGAGGACGAAAGTACTATTCCGGAAGCCAGGCTACAACCCTTAAACCAAATAAGGACCGAAGTTGTAACCCTTCGCCTGAACAGAACTTGGTCTCTGATCATTTATTGCTAAAGGTGACAATCATTAAGGGACACTCAGAGAGTGACAAACAGGGAGTGACAATACAGAGTACAATACATTAGAGTGACAATCATTGCAATCATTATCCTGGAAACAATTAGGAACTGGGTCTAAACAAGATTTAGACTGGGAAGGTGATATACGATGAGATAACCATGGGACTATTCAGATAACCAGGTTACAACCCTTAAACCAAACAAGGACCGGGGTTGTAACCCTTCGTCTGAACAGAACTTGGTTTCTCCCACCATTTATCGGCAAGATAAAGTAAGAAATCAGGACATGTAACAATCAAGTACAAGATCAAGACAAGACTAGACTGATCGAACTTCATCCAACATTTACGGCCAAGCGATAAGTACGGCTTGATACTTTAACTAACTAGGGTTATCACAGGCCTAATTACTAGCAAGATGCAGTGAGATTATTCCACAGCCACAAGCCCTGCAGACCATCCAGGTTAACCAGGCGAATATTAGTACAATAAGGGTGCAACACATAACCGTGTGCTGGAAGTGTGCCCTACTCGTCGGCAGGCTACAAATCTACAAGCGCGCCCAGGTAACGGGATTACCTGTAGCTGGGAAATCTCTTCATGACTACTGGATTATTCTAGTTGTTAACCTTAGTCGATTTCAGTGGGTACCCCTGACCGTGGTACTCAGAGGTCCCCGTCCTAGACATGATGCAAGACAAGACGGGTTCATTTGTACAAGCACAATCGTCTACGGTGTCCAAGTTATTCAATCTTGTCAAGTCGTGTTAGCCGTCGCAACAGCATTTCAAGGAATGTCATGTCAGATTTATCATGTCAAGAGTGCGCCACGGCGGGCCACTATCAAGAATTATCATTATCACTTATCAAGAGTACGCTACGACGGGCCACTATCAAGAATTATCATGTCAAGTTATCATGTCAAATTTGTCAGGTCAAGTTATCATGTCAGGAGTGCACCACGGCGGGTCACTATCAAGTCATGTCAATTTCATTCATTTAAGAAATAACAAGCTATTAGTGGGTCATCGCAATATAGGCCAAGAATAGAAAATGTACAGTACAATCAGGAGCTCCATATTAAAAGAAAGAAACTTGCACAGTTAGTTAATATTATATATATATATTCTTGAAGCCAAGGAAAAACTCTATAACTTTCATGTTGGGAGTTGGGAGAATTTCGAGCCATAACTCAGTCATTTAGAACATATAACAGTTAGAAATAGTCAAAATATGCATTATGCGGCCTATTCTGCGACATGCATACAACCGCGACACCATATGCAGCTCAACTGCGACATGATATACGCCTATCGCGACATGCGCCTCATGTGGCTCAACTGCGACATGATATGCGCCTACCGCGACATGCGCCTCATGTGGCTCAACTGCGACATGATATGCGCCTACCGCGACATGCGCCTCATTGCAACATGCGCCTTCTGCGACATGCGTCTCATGCAACATGATATGCGGCTACCGCGACATGCGTTTCATTGCAACATGCGCCTTCTGCGACATGCGCCTTCTGCGACATGATATGCGGCTACCGCGACATGCGCTTCATTGCAACATGCGCCTTCTGCGACATGCGCCTTCTGCGACATGATATGCGGCTACCGCGACATGCGCTTCATTGCAACATGCGCCTTCTGCGACATGCGCCTTCTGCGACATGATATGCGGCTACCGCGACATGCGCTTCATTGCAACATGCGCCTTTTGCGACATGCGCCTTCTGCGACATGATATGCGGCCTACCGCGACATGCTGATTATGCTGCAGATGAACCTAGAAATGACCAGAAATTGTTTTGGCCATAACTTCCTCATCCGAAGTCGAAATCAAGCGAAACAAAAGCCAAAACTGCATGAAATTAAATTCTCTACAACATGGAACTATTAGTTTTCATAAACAAGTAAGTTTGGTAGATCAAAATCCAAGAAAACCGAAAATAATATAAACTTAGATCTACAAGAATCCACCCGGTAAAATCAAAAACTCCAAGTTCTAAACATGCTTAGAATCATGCAGGGAAGAAGATGGAACAATCAAAAGTAAATTTGTTCAAGGTTCGGCAAGGTGTACTTGCCTCTCCTCCTTGGTGAAGAAGGAAAGAAGAAGAAGAAGATGAAGATGGAAAATGAAATGAATAATGGAGGAGAGAGAGTGGTAGGTGGCTTATATAACAAGCCCAAGCAATCTCCACCATTCATTCCTCTCCACTCAATCTAAACCATACACCTCTCTCATAAGAAACCAACTAAACCAACCAAGTCCAAGCCAAACCAAACCATGTTAAACCAAACCAATAAAACCAAGTCAAATCAAATTAAAACCAAGTCATGATTCATACCAAAATAAATGAAACAAGCCAGTATACGGGTCACCCGACAATTGTCAGAAATCCGTATAATGACAATTCAGCAACTTTAAATATTCTCAAAATTCAGGAAATACGAAATACAGCTCAAATAAATATGTATCCGTATAAAATACTGATACAGTGAGGCGGGCCTCACATTAACCCAACCTTTCCTCGACCAAAGCCCACGGTTTGGATAAAAGATGAATAGACAAGGGTAAGGACAATCATTTACCATGAACATGGTAGACACTCATCCCAAGATTGGTTACCCCGTCGATAACTCTTGTATACTGTGGACGAGTAGGTCATTCTATTTTTCGACCATGTGTCATTGTACACGCTCATTTTTTATTTATTGAGGAACGATCCTTGACTTGACTATATCTACCATATTCCGTTACGCCGTGTTTTTTTTAACAAGAGTCGAGGTACGGTACCCGGACTTTGGGAACCCTCTAACCTCAATATTCCTAAGACTATGTCCTATTTCTAAGGTGGGTAGACTGTAAGCCTCCTAAAGTTTTAGGATATACGAAGATCACCGATTGATTAGAATAAATTTTTATTAGAATGATAGTTAGTGCCCTATGGACTCTCACTTTCCATTTAGATCATTTTGTGTCCCCGGCCGTGTCACTAATATTCGGAGCACGAGACCAGCTGTTATCTTCCAACAAACTGCATATGCAAGGCCTAGACGAGTTCACCTTCATCTAGGTATATCATGTCTCACTCAAACACGTCCCCTTATACTCTATTTTTATGGTACGACTTTCAGGTAAAAAGGACTAGCTATAACCCTTACCATAAGACCGATAAACTTTCCAACTACAATTAGAGACTCAACCTTGACTCAATTCATTCGACCCAATATATGGTGGTGATCTACTCGAAGCTACTACGCACATGTTACCAGTGTGCCACTCAATTGTGCCTTCTCGTGCTACTTAAACACAAAAGTCATGGAAGATGCATTTTTGGGCTTTAGGTGTCACGCCCGGACTCTGTAGAATCGATAGTTGTCCTCCGGGCGTGATGTCGTACGAACCTAAGTTGCGATCGCACAAGGCATAGTCATAAGGTTATCCGAAACACAACATCAAGTTAGAGTACGCAGAGAAATTGAATGACACATTTGAAATCGAAGTAGACTTTTTCATTGATAAAACTTCATTTACATTGACTTCATTACATTCATTGCCGCGCGGGCTACAATACGACTCGATTTACAAAATGAACGCCGATGAAATAGTCGTTCCATACATTACATCCCTTTTTACAAGCAAAAATTATTACATATTTCCACCTGCGATCGAGGAAAGCCGAGCCGCCATTTGTCTTCTTTTGTACTGAATGCGGAGTCTTCAAAAGAAATTCAGAAACAAGCCTTTACACAGACGAGGCTTCAAAAGTGTCCACACCGCCTTGAGATTTTAGGTGGCACGCCCTTCGTAGTTCGGGGTACCTGCGTGGAGAGCGAGGATCAGTACATTACACTTTGTACTGGTGCGTAGCAAGTTAAGTTCCAAGCTCTCATTTGGTTGAATGAGTTTATATGACTTAGTTCATGAACGTTTCTAACCATCCTAATGAATTTCAAGCGAAAAATGACAAGCATAGTGAAATTTATGTTGAAACTTACCGACGGCGGCCCACGCTGTGCCTTATGAAACTTACCATGTTCTTCCCTGTCAATTGTTATCATTTCCATACCAAGTGCAATATTTCGTGTGTTGGTCACTGGCTCCCAGAGCCATCGTGGACTCCTTCTAGCTTTTATTAGACGAGGCCCTTTCAGCACGAGTAGCGAGCCCCGCTGCAAGTCCTTGCCTAATATTGTGCCCAGCACAGCTTATGAGATGTTTCTTCTTTGGCCGCAACGGTCCCGTGGCCCCGGGTTGCCGTGCGGGAAAACTTTACCTTGTCGACAAGTTGTTCATGACCGTGCAAAGACCATTTTTTTCCTTCTTTTAGTTATTAAGACATAGCCTATATTCTCTTTAAAAACTCAATCATTTTACCGTGCCCGTGCCCTTGCATTCAATCTTTCATCCGCATCAACACTATCAATTTACTTAAGAAGGGGTCGAGAAGAGAAGGGTCAGCCACTCACCTTGAGTTTACTTCGGCGAGAGAACTTGTTGGTCGCGCTAGACGTCGCCTACGCGATTATCTGAAATTGCATAAGCAACCGATTAGAATACTGCATTATTCAAGGAGTTCGATAGAAAATGCGAGTTCGAAATACAAGCCATGAAAACCATCGAAAACATTAACGAAAGTGCATTCAGAAAACAAAGCCAAAACCAACGCAAGCGGCGTAAAAAGCAGAGCAACGGGAGGTCTCTTCCGACTCAGCCGCAGAGTCAATCCTCGAGGCGCAACTCGCTGAATATGGGACTTGGTTCCGAAGAAGACATTCCATAACGAGGAATGGATCTTAATTCAACCGTTCCCGTTCGATCGACTCGGTCGATCCTGACCTATCGGTCCCGACCGAATCGATAGCGACAGTGTTCCTTTCTCGTGCACCCCGTGGACAGAGTTCGGGGCACGATGTAGGGACGGGACACTACACCATAACCAACTAAGAAAAAGTTTCGTCCTCGAAACTTAAGAATAGAACCTACCTCTACGAGAACAATGAAGGAAACTTCTCCTTTATTTCTGACTCAAGCTCCCACGTCGACTCCTCGACTGAATGGTTTCTCCAGAGGACGCGGACTAGAGGAATAGCACGGTTGCGAAGAAGTTTATCCTTGCGCTCTAAGATTTGCACCAGCTCTTCGACATATGACAAGTCCGCCTTCAGGTCCAGCTTACCCAAATCTACCACATGCCCCGGATCGTGCACGTACTTCCGCAATTGCGAGACGTGGAAGACGTCATGTACCTCTGATAATACAGGCGGCAAGGCGAGTTGGTAAGCTACCGGGGCGACTCGCTTCAATATTTCGAACGGGCCAACAAATCTTGGGCTCAATTTTCTTTTTGTACCGAACCGGAAAACTCCACGCATAGGCATCACCTTCAGGAATACATGGTCGCCTTCCGAGAACTCGAGGGAGCGTCGGTGCGTGTCGGCATAGCTTTTCTGCCGACTTTGTGCTATCTTCAATCTTTCTCGTATCAACTTGACCTTCAGCACGGTCTGCTCCACCAGCTCCGGACCAAGTATCTGCCGTTCCCCGACTTCATTCCAGCAGATGGGCGATCTGTACTTTCGGCCGTACAAAGCTTCATACGGTGCCATTTGGATGCTGGACTGATAGCTGTTGTTGTATGCAAACTCGGCCAGCTGTAGATGGACGTCCCAACTTGACTTCAAGTCGATCGCACAGAGTCGTAATATGTCTTCGAGAATTTGGTTCACCCGCTCTGTTTGGCCGTCAGTCTGAGGATGATAAGCTGAACTGAACTTCAACTTGGTCCCCAGTGCTGAATGAAGACTACTCCAGAAGCGCGCTACGAACCGTCCATCCCGATCAGAGACGATAGAAACTGGGATCCCGTACAGCCGAACTATTTCATCAAGGTATATCTGAGCAAGGCGGTCGACGCTCCAAGTAACTTTGATGGCGATAAAGTACGCTGACTTGGTTAGTCGATCGACGATGACCCAGACGACGTCGTTTCCCCGCGGCGTTCTCGGCAAGCCAACAACAAAGTCCATAGTGATGTGATCCCACTTTCACTCTGGGATGGCGAGGTTCTGCATCTCCCCGCCCGGTCGCTGGTGCTCGGCTTTGACTTGCTGACAGGCCATACATTTTGACACAAAGAGCGCTACGTCCCTCTTCATGCCGTGCCACCAAAAGACAACGCGGAGGTCCTTATACATCTTGGTGCTGCCAGGATGCAAGGAATATTTTGCATAGTGTGCCTCCGTCATTATCTCCTTTCTAAGTTCTACGTCGTCCGGTACGCATAGCCGTCCCTTCACGCATAACACTCCCGACTCATCCTCTGCAAAGTCGGACGCTTTTCCTGTCGATATCAGCTTTCACATCTTCTCCAGGTATGGGTCGTCCTTCTGTGCAGACTTGATCCTCTCCAGTAGGCTCGGTTCCACACGCAGTTGCGCTAGTTTTACGTCTCTGAAACGAACTCGGAGTTCGATTCCCATTCCTTCCAAGTCATGCAGCAGTCGATCGTTGATGCATAACGAAGCTAAGTACTTCCGGCTTAGCGCGTCTGCTACCACATTTCCCTTGTCCGGCGTGTAGTCGATTGATAAGTCATAGTCTTTGATCAGCTCGAGCCATCGCCTCTGCCGCAAATTCAATTCTTTCTGGGTGAAGAGATACTTGAGGCTTTTGTGGTCCGTATAAATCCTGTACGCCACGCCATAGAGATAGTGACGCCACAGCTTCAACGCAAACACAATCGCCGCTAGTTCTAGGTCGTGCGTGGGGTAGTTCTTCTCGTGCGGCTTCAACTGCCGGGAAGTAAAAGATATCACCTTATCCCGCTGCATGAGCACACACCCCAAGCCCTGGCCAGAAGCATCGCTGAAGATTTGAAATTCCTCCGTCCCTTCAGGAAGAGCAAGTATCGGGGCCGAAACGAGCCGTTGTTTGAGCTCCTGGAAGGAAGCTTCATAGTCGTCTGACCACTTGAATGCGACTCCTTTCTGGGTGAGGCGAGTCAACGGCGATGCGATCTTCGCGAAGTCCTTCACGAAGCGTCGGTAGTATCCCGCCAAGCCTAGGAAGCTTAGAATTTTGCTAACTGATGCGGGCCGTTTCCAATCAGCAACTGCCTCGACTTTCTTCGGATCGACTGCTATGCCCGCGGCGGAGATGATGTACCCAAGAAATGAGATGCTGTTCAGCCAGAACTCGCACTTGCTCATCTTCGCGTACAACTGATTCTCTCGAAGGGTTTGGAGTACCGTCCGCAGATGTTCTGCATGTTGCGCTCGATCCTTCGAGTAGACGAGGATGTCGTCGATGAAAACTACTACGAACTTGTCAACAAACGGATAGAACACCCGATTCATTAGATCCATGAAGACGGCAGGGGCGTTTCTCAGACCGAACGACATTACCAAGAACTCGTAGTGGCCGTAACGAGTGCGGAAGGCAGACTTCAGCACGTCATCTGGCTTGACTTTGAGTTGGTGGTAACCCGATCGTAGATCAATCTTCGAAAACACCGTTGCACCTTGGAGCTGGTCGAACAAGTCGTCGATGCGGGGCAGGGGGTATTTGTTTCGGACGGTGGCTTTATTCAATTCCTGATAGTCGATGCAGAGTCGCATCGATCCATCCTTCTTTTTTACGAACAACACGGGCACACCCCACGGCGAGACACTCGGACGGATAAACCCTCTGTCGAGCAATTCCTGAAGTTGTGCCTTCAATTCTTTCAATTCTGCAGGGGCCATTCTGTACGGAGCCTTCGAGATCGGCCGGGTGTCGGGGAATGTATCGATGGTGAACTCTATTTCTTGATCGGGCGGCATATCAGGTAGCTCGTCCGGGAACACATCTGGGAATTCTGCCACAACGTCGGTCTGATCCGCGTTTGCACCATCCTGTCGCATGTCTCGAACGGAAGCTAGATAGCCTTCGCACCCGGAATGCAGCATCCGTCGAACAGATATTGCGGAGATCACCATGCAGGTCGGCGACGCCTCACCACACGAGTAGCAGAATTCAGGCACTCCAGGTATGCGAAATGTGACCTTCTTTTCAGTACAGTCTATGGTTGCGTTGCACGGCCCGAGCCAATCCATTCCCAGAATGATGTCAAAGTCCTTCATGTCTAGAACTATCACGTCCAGACCGATCTTTTGACCGCCGATACAGATAATCCCGCCGGCGCAAGCTAAGTTTGTGAGAATTGGTGTGCCCGAAGGCGTGCTTACGCTAAGGTCGAGATCTAATGATATTACAGGGAATTTGTGCTCGGCGGCAAAGTCCGCCGATATAAAACTATGTGAAGCGCTTGAATCAAATAACACACGAGTAAGCACATTATTGAATTTTAGTATACCTGACACTACTGTATCTGATGCCAGTGCTTCGTCTCGAGTCATGGCGTAGACGCGACCCTGAGTGTTGGGGCGACGATCTTGGCCATTTTGCAGTGCAGGTTGAGTGGGCGGAGGAGGTCGGGGCGCCTGCCCTCGATTCTTTTGGCAGTGTTGTTGTGGTGGGACATTGCGAGTCAGTCTGGGGTTCGTGCAATTTCGAGCAAGGTGGCCCTTTTGTCCGCAAGCATGGCATTCCCCTCTGAAGGGGAAGCAGTTGATGGCTTCGTGCCCGAGGCGATTACATTTGGTGCAACGAGGTAACGGATTCTGACCCATATAGCTGTCGTTGTTTGGAAGCTTTGACGCGTGATTGTTGCCTCCCGTATAGCTAGGACGTTTATGATTGGAGTGGCGCACAACGTCGTCAGCACCGGATGGATGCAGGTTCTCAAGGCGGAGGGCGTGATTCAGACCCTCGCCCACGGTCTTGTACTCTGGGACCCCGACATGCACACCGATAGAGTGTCGCAGACCCACTTCGAACCGTCGCACATGGCACTCTTCAGTAGGCAGAAACTGACCAGTAAACTTAGATAACTTGTTGAATTCTGCGACATACTGTTCCACTGTCCGGCTTCCTTGCTTCAACTGCATGAATTTATTCTCCTTCGCTTGACGAACGGCTGACGGAAGGTACTGGACTTCAAAAGCTTTGCAGAACGTGGCCCAAGAGATCAGTGCGGAGTTGTTGTCCGGTCGGATCGCTCGCTTGCACACGGCCCACCAGTCGTGCGCATTCAACCGTAGTTGAAGTTGTGCGCAGGCGACTTGCTTTGATTCCTCAATGCCGAGAAGCTCGAAGTGATCTTCCAGCTCTTCCAACCAGTCGATTGCCATGGAAGGACCCTCGGTACCGCTGAAGGAAGTGCGGCACGCCTTCTTGAATTCTGACACTTTAAAGTTGTACTTTTTTGGTGCCGCTGGTTGATGCTCGAGCTCCGTCGTGTCGACTTCAATGGGTTAGATCGTCGGCACGGTGGCAGCAGGTGCGGTGACGGTAGGTGCAGTCGCAGAATTTTCGTTGGCCGCCATTGTTTGGACGATCTGCTGCAGGGTATCCAACTGCTTTTGTTGAAGTTTGGCATGTGCGTCGAAACGAGCTTCGAAGCGAGCTTCGAACTGGGCCTGTCGTTCCTCCGTCTGTTGATGTCGGTTCTCGAACTGGTTTCGCTGCGCCTCCATCATGCGCAGCATCTTTTCGATGGTAACGTTAGAAGGTCCGCCCCGGAACGATGCGAACTACTAGAGCCGCTAGAAGCGCTCTGCTCTCGCTCGGCCGTGGGTTCCGTCACTTCTGCGATACGAAGGCCAACGCATCAGTCACAAAATATTACGGACTCATTGTATAGAACAACTTATCTCATCGTTACGAGGTTAAAGGATGTAAAGTCGTGCTCCGATACCATACGTCACGCCCCGATTCCGTAGAATCGATAGTTGCCCCCGGGCGTGATGCCGTGCGAACCTAAGTTACGATCGCACAAGGCATAGTCATAAGGTTATCCGAAACACAACATCAAGTTAGAGTACGTAGAGAAATTGAATGACACATTTGAAATAGAAGTAGACTTTTTCATTGATAAAACTTTATTTACATTGACTTCATTACATTCATTGCCGCGCGGGCTATAATACGACTCGACTTACAAAATGAACGCCGATGAGATAGTCGTTCCAAACATTACATCCCTTTTTACAAGCAAAAATCATTATATATTTCCACCTGCGATCGAGGGAAGCCGAGCCGCCATTGGTCTTCTTTTGTACTGAATGCGGAGTCTTCAAAAGGAATTCAGAAACAAGCCTTTACACGGACGAGGCTTCAAAAGTGTCCACGCCGCCTTGAGATTTTAGGTGGCACGCCCTTCGTAGTTCAGGGTACCTGCGTAGAGAGCGAGGATCAGTACATTATACTTTGTACTGGTGCGTGGCAAGTTAAGTTCCAAGCTCTCATTTGGTTGAATGAGTTTATATAACTTAGTTCATGAATGTTTCTAACCATCCTAATGAATTTCAAGCGAGAAATGACAAGCATAGTGAAATTTACGTTAAAACTTACCGACGGTGGCCCGCGTCGTGCCTTATGAAACTTACCATGTTCTTCCCTGTCAATTGTTATCATTTCCATACCAAGTGCAATATTTCGTGTGTTGGTCACTGGCTCCCAGAGCCATCGAGGACTCCTTCTAGCTTTTATTAGACGAGGCCCTTTCAGCGCGAGTAGCGAGCCCCGCTGCAAGTCCTCGCCTAACATTGTGCCCAGCACAGCTTATGAGATGTTTCTTCTTTGGCCGCAACGGTCCCGTGGCCCCGGGTTGCCGTACGGGAAAACTTTACCTTGTCGACAAGTTGTCCATGACCGTGCAAAGACCATTTTTTTCCTTCTTTTAGTTATTAAGACATAGCCTACATTCTCTTTAAAAACTCAATCATTTTACCGTGCCCGTGCCCTTGCATTCAATCTTTCATCCGCATCAACACTATCGATTTACTTAAGAAGGGGTCGAGAAGAGAAGGGTCAGCCACTCACCTTGAGTTTACTTCGGCGAGAGAACTTGTTGGTCGCGCTAGACGTCGCCTACGCGATTATCTGAAATCGCACAAGCAACCGATTAGAACACTGCATTATTCAAGGAGTTCGATAGAAAATGCGAGTTCGAAATGCAAGCCATGAAAACCATCGAAAACATTAACGAAAGCGCATTCAGAAAACAAAGCCAAAACCAATGCAAGCGGCGTGAAAAGCAGAGCAACGGGAGGTCTCTCCCGACTCAGCCGCAGAGTCAATCCTCGAAGCGCAACCCGCTGAATATGGGACTTGGTTCCGAAGAAGACATTCCATAACGAGGAATGGATCTTAATTCAACCGTTTCCGTTCGATCGACTCGGTCGATCCCGACCTATCGGTCCCGACCGAATCGATAGCGACAGTGTTCCTTTCTCGCGCACCCCGTGGACAGAGTTTGGGGCACGATGTAGGGACGGGGCACTATATTAGGGACCTAGCTAACCAACCAGACTGGCAACTAGCTCGACCACTTGGGTGAAATCTATTCTAGGTTACCCTAACCTAGTAGAAATAGTCTTATCATAGGGATCTTGTCCAGTCCATATAGATTGAAGTCCAAGGTTCATCCAACCAACGATTGATGCCCAATTAGGGAACCCATTAAGACCCAGTAAAACCCAGACATATATACCACCATATTTGGACTATAAAGCCGAACCAAATGAAATAGGTCCCCATACCTATTATGTAGTCTCCCCCTTTTTGAAGGAGAAGTCATTCATAACTCTTGTTCTATCTACCTAGAAGTCGCGATACGATCTTGTATTGCATTTATATCCCTTGTTTGTGTGTTTAAATAACCACGGAAAAGATCACAATCCGGATTTCTCAAATTTTGTTCCATTATGGAACCTTACTTAGATTAACTTCGGGAACTGAATGTCTGTATTTCATAGATCTCAAGCCCCTCTAAGAAACAAGTGTTCTTCGATTTAGCAAGTGACTGGACTAGAGTAGCCCAACCTAGCAAATAAGGCAATGGTTTGTAAACTTTCTTTCTACCTGTATCATCGGATACTCTTTACCGCCTTTGAAACCTCATATTGCTCTCGACTAGTGTCCTTCCTATTTCGGACAGACGAATGGCCATACTTATTAGAAATTACCAATAATTTTTAGCTACTTGTGTAAAAAAAAAATTTGCTTGTTAGATTTTGGGATGTTTGATAGATAGGAGAGGATTATAGTGGCCATAAGTTATGGATATCTATTGGTAGCAATTTTTTTTTGCAATTAGTTGGACGATTATAAAGTTGTAGGGCATACCTTTGAGGGAGTAGTGTGACCAAAGGTGGGTAGAAGTCCTCGGAGTTCTGTAGTTACAAAATGGCTAGGAGGAGGATATGAACTATTTTCGTGGAATTAAAATTAAGGAGACTAAGGTAATAGTAGATTTTTATTTATTTATTTAAGGAATAATTAAGAATTAGAATTTCGAGGACGAAATTATTTTAAGGTGGGTAGATTTGTAACCGCTCTTCCCGGAATTTGATAATGCATTTTATTTATTTAAATTAAATAGGTCCTTGTATATTCTGGAGATTATTGGACTGTACGCAATGGCATATATACCATTATTGAGTTATTAAAATTGTTATTATTATTGTTATTATTTTTATAGAGATATAATATTATATTATTATCATTAGTTATAGTACTTGTCAAATAAATGAGATATAAATATATACATGTATTCGTATCTATAAAAAATAAGCCTTGCACTAAGAATAGATGCTATTGGAATTTGTTTAGATCATATGGGAATAGTATATAAGTAAATAAATAAATATATATAATGTTTGTAAAGAAAATATTTAATTATATTTTAATGTTTGATAAAATTTCTAGTAATTATAATGTTTGCTTAATTTATATTTAGATTTTAATGTGGCATAAGATATATACATAGATGGGTTTACCATATATTAAGAGTTTCCATAATATTAGATTGTTATTTTGTAAGTATATATATATATATATATATATATATTTTGTAAGTATATATATATATATATATATATATATATATATATATATATATATATATATATATATATATATATATATATATATAATCAAAATATATATATATAAAAATATATATATATATATATATATATATATATATATATATATATATATATATATATATATATAATCAAATGGGTATCTAGTAATAAAGAAAAAAGAAAGGAAGCAAAAAAAAAGGAGAAATCAATCCACACTGGACCCAGCAATACACAGGCCATGTGAATGGCCAACCAACAACCCACAGCGTATTAGCCCGAGCAGGCCCCTCAAACCGAGCTAAGTTCTACATATGAACCGTATATATGCTATATACATATAGCGCGAGCAGAGGGTAGAGTTCGAAACTCTGAACCCTAAATCCAGCAAACTACGAATCAGCGCCGACCCAGGCGAAGCCCTCCCCGCGTGCGCCACCGCCGTGGGCCGCCACGAACGTCGCCGGCCAGGCACGGGAACCCGACAGCGCGCGTGCACAGAGCGCTGAACAGCAGCAGTGGTTGCGAGCGAAAAGGGTACGTCTTCGTCATCGCATATCTCTCTGAATATTCTATGGAATTCGACTTCGTAAAATTCTATAGGATACCTATATAACCATCTAGGAACTCCTCCAATTGGTTTGTAATGAGTCGACCCAGATTCGAAGGGAAATCGAGATGAAATAGAGAGAAAAACTCGATTCTCTCGAAAAACAGGGCAGAGAGGAAACAGCCCAATACCCTGTTTGGAAGCCAATTTTCGTGCAGGAGATCGTCGAACATAAAATTCTATTTAAACAACTCTATTGACAACATATACGAGATTAAGACGCTTCTTGTAGAACTATTTTTCATCTATTGTACGAGAAGTTAGGCGATGTCGAAAATCATGAAAAACCTGTTTTTAAAACTGTAGAAAGCATTGAAAACTCTCCGATACCACGTGCGTCCCGCCAATCCGGGTGACATGGTCACGAACCGAAAGCATCGAAAGGTGCGTAACGGCTTCGTGGTCGTGTGGGCTTTGACGAAATTCAAATTGGTCGCGTGTGTACGACGAATTTGATGCGTATCCGTCGAAATTCACCGTATCGGCCCCTGTGCAAATTTCTCAATTACTTTGTGCACGCTCGTCAGATCGAGACGAAACTTGCGCCAACAGGTCCGTATCATTTTTTTGGTCCTGTATGCCAAGTTTGGTCCAATTCTGAGACAGATGATTGGATCACCGTTTCGCGGGCCCCACGATCCAATTCAACGGGCGATTTTGTGCACGGCCCGCCGGAATCCAACTCTGGACATATGGTTGGGTTCGTATCGGAAAACTGGATCCGTAGACATGTAGTTTGACGACTTTAGAGACCGTTGACTCTGGCATGCTTTTCGGTGTAAAGCGGATCCAACGGCGGACACCTTTTTGGCCTGAAATTACCGTTTTGCCTCTGTGTCCAAAATTGGACTTAAGGACAGGCGATCCTATCTAATTTGACTATACTAAGAATATTGGTAATGTTTATTTCAGCTCTCGGGAACTGTTGTACGGGTTTTGACTATTGTGGCACATTGAGTAGTTCAGACTGTCGGTTACACCAGCACAGGACCACAGGCGAGTACAATTTTTTGTCTGCATTTCGATATTGATTTTCACTATATTTCATTGGTTGGCCATTGGTTATGTGATTATTTTCTATTATAAATTGTTGAGTCGGGAATGAGAAGTACCAAGGATGTGTGATCTGACCTTAGACCGTGTAGACCATGTTTATTATTGCATTTATTTCTTGTAGACAGTATAGACAGTGATTTATTTATTACAAAGTAGACAGTGTAGACAGTGATTTATTTATTGCAAAGAAGGCAGTGTAGACCGTGATTATTATTGCATTTAAACTGTGTAGTTCGTGATTATTATTTTTGTAGACAGTGTTTCTTTATTACAATATTTTCTGTAGACCGTGTAACTGTAGACCGTGTAACTGTAGACCGTATAACTTTAGACCGTGTAACTTTAGATCGTGTAGATCGTGTCGCATAATTGTCCCGAGACCGATCACATATCAAAGGTACTTCTAACAGTTGGGAAAAGTATTTTGTGTCTATTTATTTGCTATTAGTTTTCCGTATTTCCTGTTTATTTTCAAAAATATGTAATTGATGTCTAACCTCTGTTGTATAGTCATTTTCTTTATTTGAAATTGCATTCAGTGAATTGTGCTCGTTCCATTCCTGACTGGAAACCAACATTTTTCAGGTTAGCCGTGGATTCACTTAGCTTGGGAAGTGATGGGAATACTTGCAGACAAAAGCCTAGAGACTAGCTAGATAGTTGAGTTGTAGTCATTCATTTATTTGTACAAGTTTATATTTTTCTACAAATATAAAATTTGTGATCATTGTAAGTTAAATTAATTATGTGAATGAGCATTATTTGTGATTTTGATCTTCATGGCCGTGACAGCGTTCTATCGCCGACACTGCGGCGTAGGCTGGCTTGGACACGTCTCGTATCCATTTAAAAAAAAACGGGTGCGGGTCATGACAATATCCGTTCAACTTTTCTGATGGTGGCCACGGGTAACAAAATAGACTGCAGCCAGAACTGGGCCAGGACAGAGATAACCGATCGGACTAACTCGATACGCCCCCAAAAAGAAAGCCCGACAGCTTGCCAACCTTCAACTCTCCGCTGGGCATACTCCACCAGGCTATAGCAATCCTGATCTCGGGCATAATTGACTGTCAAAGGGACTCCCAGGTATTTCACCGGGAGCTCACTTCTCTCCACGCCCAGTACATCAGCTCGCTCCTCCTTCTGAAGACAAAGAGAACTGAAGTAGACCCTGCTCTTCTCTCTATTCATCTGAAGCCCCGAATGTGATTCCAGCTCACCCATAATCTCAGATAATGTGTTCATACCCTCCAACAAAGGCTGTATGAACACCAGCAGGTCATCGGCATAGATGAGGTGGGTACCCGGAGGCTTGACTCTCCTGTACAACGGAACAATCCTTCCAAAATGGACTGTCCTATCCATCAAGCAAGTAAAGTACTCCACGACAAGCGTGAACAGGTAAGGTGACAGGGAGTCACCTTGCCGGAGTCCACGGTTGCTTTTGAAGAACCCATGCGGAATACCCTGGATAAGGACCGAGAAGGTGGGAGTCGATCTGCATTCCCTAACCAACGTAACCCAACGATCATCAAACCCCATAGCAGACAGAAGGTGGCATACGAACTCCCTGTTGACCATGTCGTAGGCCTTCCTCAGATCCAGCTTTACACATGCCTTCTCTCCACCAAGTTTGTTGAAGCCCCTCACCATCTCATGAGCTAGAAGGCTATGCTCGGCTATAGATCGCCCCTTGATGAACGCCGCCTGGTTCGCGGAGACAAGGTCCTGCATGATCCCCTCCATGCGCCGGCACATGAGGTGTGTAATTATTTTATAAAGATAATTACAACACGCAATAGGCCTAAAGTCCGCCAGCGATGTCGCCCCCTCCTTCTTTGGTACCAGGGTCAGGAAAGTGTGATTCAGCTCCTTCAGCATCTTCCTCTCAGAGAAGAACTCCTGGACCGTCTCGAGAATCGGGACCTTCAGAATATTCCAGTGGCGCTTGTAAAACCTACTGCTAAATACATCTGGGCCAGGAGCTTTGTTGGGATCTGCTTTCTTGATAATGGCCTCCACCTCCTTCATATTGACAGGGGCAAGTAGGAGGCTATTCCCATATGGAGTCACCAATCTCTTCGTAACTACTTCTGGAAACACAGAAAGATAGTCAGTCTGAAAGTATAACTCAGAGTAGTACCTGACCGCCTCTCCTGAGATCTTGGACGGCTTCCCGATCAGATTACCCTCGGTATCAAGTAGTTGAGAAATTGGTGTTCCGATGTTGTTTGGTGCGAATGACATCATAGAAGAACTTGGTACATCGGTCGTCATTCTTAAGCCAAGAGCATTTAGCGCGCTGAGCCGCACTAATCTTCTTTTGAAGCCGCAGAGTATTGACTTCTCCAATAAGCTCCTTCTCTCTAGTCGCAAGGTCCCCATTTAACATGTCAGATTGCATGGAATGCTGGATGGCCTGAAGCTCCGCCTCCTTATCTTCAAGAGAGGACTTAGGCAAACTCTTCACCCAAGTCCGGAGTGCCTTCTTTGTGTACTTAAGCCGGTGTACCATCTGATACTGAGCAGTCCCCACAACCTGATGAGCAACACCCTCCGGAATCGCCACTGAGTAACCCTCTGAGAGAAACTAGTTATTGTTGTATCGGAAGGGACGTGGGCTGGAAGTGAATCCAACCCTGATAGGAGAACGATCACTCGTCCCAGCGGCCAACCCCTCCGCCAGAGAGTGAGAGAAGCGGCAGAACCACTCCCCGTTGTCCAGGACCCTATCCAACTGACAAGCCACCCTGTTCTTGACTGCTTTGTTATGCCAGGTCCAGATATAACCCGAGCGAGATAGACTCTGAAGGCCCGACTGGAGAAGGCAACTCTGGAAATCATGTAATATCGAATATGGAACCGGTCTGCCACCCATATTCTCTCCTCTGTGCAGAAGAGCGTTGAAGTCACCCATCAGAAGGAGGGAGAGGTGAGAGAAAGCAGCAACGGACGCCACTCTAGCAATGTCACGACATAAGACCTCACGACGTCTCCTGTCGTTGTGGCTGTATACCGCTCCCAATAAGAACCGAAAGCCACCTTTGTTCGTGAAAACGATGACAATCAGTTGCTCCGACATCAAGATCAAGTCATCATCCCAGCACTTCGAGCTCCATCTGACCCAGATCCTTGCCATGTCGCAGAGAGCCAAGTTGTGAATCTGGTCCCAATGATTGGTGTCCAACGGGCAAGGGTCTTATCCCCTTTAATCTTGGTTTCCAGCAGCACAAAGATATCATACTTCTCCCTATGCAAAACTTCACAAATCTTCCTCCATCTCCCTAGTGAGCACGCACCCCTCACATTCTAGACTATAATCATCATTAATTATTAAGTGAGGGGTCCCCCTGAACGTCACCTGAACTGGTACCCGGGGGAGGTACCACTTCCGTCTCTGTCTTATCCTCCTCCACCTCAACTGTAGGGGCATGCTGGGTGGAAAACTGAGTAAGCATCAGGGCCCAGGCTGGATTGTCAACACAGAGCTCCTCTCCCAACAGGGGAGTGACCCCCCCCCCCCCCGTTTGGAGGATCATCCCGCAGAGGACCCGTACGCCTCTTCCTGCTGTAAACTTGCTCACTAGCCGATCCGCCAACTCCATGCCCCTCTATTTCCGAAGTCACCATGCCTCTGGTGACCATGCTCCTCTGCGTCGAGAAGACGACCATAGCGCCACCAGGAGGAGCCGCCGCAAGCAAGATGGGTAGGCTCTGACCCCTAGCCTCCTCCATCGGTTGATCTCCCTCCCGTATAAGCTCTCCCTCTATGTCATCCTCGGGTGTAGACGCCATCACCTGAGAGGGTCCAGGAGTATCAGTAGTAGCCGTGGCAGACCCCCTCTGCAATCCTCCAGATGGGCAGGAGCTATCAAGGTGCCCAAAACATGCACAAAGTGAACAGGTAGGGGGCACCCATTCATACTCCACTCTCTGAGATAAGACCTCACCCAAAGGAACCTCGTACTCTACTATGCTCGGCAGCTCCCCTCCAGCCCGGATCTCTACGAACATCCTCGCATACATCAGCCTCGAACGAAAGGCTGTGGCATCATCTGCCTTAATCGGCCTGCCCACCAGACTAGCAAGTCTCATGAGCAATGGAATGCTCCAATATCGTACCGGCAACTCCGAAAAGCGGATCCAGACCGGGATAGCATTGAGGACTTCCTTCTCACATTTCAGGTTCGGAGTCCACTCTTTCAGGATAATAAGCCTCCCGTCGAACGTCCACGGCCCACCTTGGAGGATTCTGGTAACATCGTCTGCGAGCCCAAACTTCACGTAGAAGAATTCGTTCTCCCTTGCAAAGAACTCCATGCTCCTCTTCGGCTGCCATACCCGCGTCGCATACGTCCGTATCTGCCCATAGAAGGGTTTGTTCCCCAGCACATATAGGACCAATGTATTCTCCCAGAACGCCGTCACCTGAGCAATCTCCTCCGCAGGGAACGTGGCCCTGAAACCACTTCCCACTTTCTTAGGGGGAACAAACTCCATGGTTGTGGGGCTTTTCGTCCCCCTTGGCTTACATATGTCCACCCACGACTTGCCCACAGGGCGAGGGATCGTCCCCTGAGCCTGTAGGGGGACCGATGTTGGAGAAGGCGTAGCACCCTGACCTCCCAAGTCCACCGTCTTGCCCTTTCCTTTATCCGCCACAGCCAGTTTAGGTCGCCACCCAGCTGTACTCCCGCTACCACCAGACGCCCCCCGGGAGGGGATCCCGGACACATTCGTCGGTTTCTGCGGTCTCATCCCCTCCCCTGTCCTCCTATCAAAGGAGGTACGTAGCCGCAAGGGGGTCTGAACGTTACCCTCCTTTTCTCCTGCCTTTCCGTTTCGGCGTCGAGTAACCGTCGTCCATCCCCCTCCATCCAGTTGTCCGTCTTGAGGTCGAGATCCAGATCCAGGTTGGAATATTCGAGATCCAGTGGATCCGACCGGGGCCAGCCCACCCCCTTGGGCCGTGGAGCTTCCCGCCGTCGACGAGCCTCCCACGACAGCCATGGCCAGCCCGCTTGCTCTGGTCGGACCGCCGCCCCCGTCAACGCCGCCTCCGCCTGCGCCACCTCCGCCAATGGCAGACCCCTTCTCAGTCATCACGCGTCCACCTCCCACGTTGCCACCGCCTGCCTCCGTTTCGCCTGCCACCGCACCACCCATGGCCGGCCCGCCCCCGGCCAAACCGTCGCTTGTCTTGCCGCCGGCAGCGTCGGGGTCCCACGTGAGGGACCCCCTAGGGTTCGAGCAATCGCCAGGTCGCCCCGCTCCCAATCCCGAATCCGTTATATATATATATATATATATATATATATATATATATATATATATATATATATATATATATATATATATATATATATATATATTGGAACCAGGTAAATTATTTCTGGAATCGCCCCCACTGGGATTCGAACTCCTGGCCACTCGGGCCGCATGCATCTCTCTTAACCACTAGGCTAGAGGTCATCTGCATATATATATATATATATATATATATATATATATATATATATATATATATATATATATATATATATATATATATATATATTTTGCAGATGACCTCTAACCACTAGGCTAGAGGTCATCTGCATATATATATATATATATATATATATATATATATATATATATATATATATATATATATATATATATATATATATATATATCTTTCGCAGCCGCGTAGTGGGCGGCGTACTCCCTCTCCCAGGGGTCGGGCCGCTTCTACTGATCGCCGCCCGGCGCTCCTCCCCCCCCCCCCGGTCCTCCCCGATCGGCGCTCCTCCTCCCCCTTCGCCTCCGTCTCCGTCTCCGGGGTACCTTCCTTCTCCCAGGAGCCCCCTCGCTGGAATCGCCCGGCCACCTCCTCCGGGTCGACCCCCCGTCTCCTAGCGGATCCCCGCCGTCCTCCTGGTTTCCGGCCGCCTTCTTCGGCTCGGCCCGTTAACGCAATCACCAGCAGAGAAGAAAAAATTGGAGGTCGTCCGCCGCCGACATCCGCCATGCTAGATTTCAACAACTTCATCTTCAACGCCCAACTATCCCCTCTCCATTTCACCGGCAATACCTTCACCTGGTGCAACATGCAAGAAGGAGATAGCCGTCAATACTCCCGCCTAGATAGGGCCCTCACGAACGTCCATTGGGACGGAATGGGGATCACTACCAGCCTATCCCACCTCAACACTACAGAATCCGACCACGCGCCCCTGTTGATTGAAACTAAAAATTCTTGCAACCCCGTCAAGAAGAACTTTCGATTCCTCAACTTTTGGACCGAGCACCCTCAATTTTTGGACATCGTTGCGGACGCGTGGAACCGGGTGGATTCACCCGACCCCCTCGTTCGGGTGAGCAACAAGCTTAAAGAAACGAGGAAAGCCCTGACCATTTGGAGCAAACAAGCCTACGGGGACATTTTTCAAGCTGTGCGGGTGGCAGAGGACGACGTCGCTCGGGCAGAGGCTAGGTTTGCTTGGGATCGCTCACCGACGGCTAGGACGGCCATGAATCTTACCAAAGCTATGCTCAAATTCAGGATCAAAGTGGAGACTGAGTTCTGGAAGCAGAAAGCGAGATTGAAATGGGACAGCGATGGGGATAAGAACTCTAAATACTTTCATGACTGCGTCAAAGGACGCAGAAAGAAGCTCTCGATTCATCAAATCTCCGACGAAAATGGGAACATAATCACCGACCAAATAAACATCCATGCGGCCGCTGCAGAGTTCTACTCCAAGTTATTCTCCAAAGAGACGGTTCACAGAGACAACTCCTTCCTGAATCGCATACCAGATCTCATCAGCAACACCGACAATGTTCAGCTGGAATTGCTTCCAACCATGCAGGAGGTGACCGATGCTGTTTGGGGCCTGGACGCGAACAGTGCTCCCGGACCGGACGGTTTTTTCGGGGGTATTTTTTCGCACGTGCTGGGACATTATTAAACAGGACATCACTGAGGCGGCCGTTGCATTCTTCATGGGAGCTACCTACCCCAAAGCCATCTCCAGCGCCAAGCTGATCCTTATCCCGAAAAATTCCAACCCTGAATCATTCAGAGACTTTCGTCCCATCAGTCTATGCACTTTCACAAACAAGATCATCTCCAAGATTATTGCAACCAGAATGGCCGGACTTCTTCCAAAGATCATCTCCGAGGAGCAAAGCGGCTTTGTTCGCGGTAGAAATATCCAGGACAACATCATGCTAGCTCAAGAGTTAATCACCTGCATGAAATTCCCAGCCAGAGGGGACAACATTACTATCAAACTCGACATGGAGAAAGCTTACGACAGAATGGATTGGCAGTTTATTATATGGGTTTTCAGAGCTTTCGGATTCTCGGAAAATTGGACCAACACTGTGTGGAGATCCATTAGCAACTCGTGGTTCTCCACGGTTATCAACGGTCAGATCGTCGGGTTCTTCAAATCCACTCGTGGAGTTAGACAAGGCGACCCTCTTTCCTCCACTGTTTTCATCATTGCGGCCGACGCTTTGAGCAGAAATCTCAATAACATGATTAACACCCCCAACTTCCAGCACTATCACACCTCTAGCGGCTGCCCCTTCATCATCCACTTGGCCTTCGCCGACGATGTTCTCATATTCTCGTCCGGGAAGATTGGCGCGGTGGAGGTGGTGCACCACACTCTGCAGAGATATTCCAGATGCTCCGGTCAAAAAATCAACACCGCCAAGAGTGTGATTTACGCACACCACAACTTCAATCGAGAGTACGCCCGCGACCTCTCCCACTTAACATCATTCAAGGTAGCCCATCCGCCCTTCACATACTTGGGATGTCCCCTTGTGTATGGGAAATCAAACTCAGGCATCTTCGAGGAATTATTATCTAGAATCAGGAAAAACTTGCGGGTTGGCATAATGCCACCCTATCTCCTGGCGGCAAGATGATCCTCATCAAACATGTGCTCACCTCAATTCCTATTCACACATTGGCTATGTGCTCCCCACCCAAGAAGGTTCTGACCTTGATCGAACAGACTTTCTGTAACTTTTTCTGGGGGCAGGACAAAGGCCAAGACAAGCATCACTGGGCGAGTTGGGAGTCTATGGCGCGCCCTACCGAGGAAGGGGGTCTAGGCTTTACCAAACTCTCCCACATCGTTAAAGCATTCTCGTTGAAACTGTGGTGGAATCTTCGGACTAGCAACAACTTATGGACCAGGTATATGAAGGCCAGATACTTCAAGCACATTCACCCATCGGTTGCCATCTCCAACTGTCGATCCTCGGCGGCATGGCGTCGTATTCTCGATGGGCGAGACAGCGCCGAACCTGTTATCAGGCTCCATGTGGGTACCGGTGATGCGCACCTCTTCCTGGAGCGTTGGATTGGGGATAGCATGATCCCGAGTATCACGGAGACCCCTAGAGACTGCAAGATCAGCGACCTGTGGGACTTCAGTAGTAACGAATGGAACTGGGACAAGATCCGTGATTGGTCCGGAAACGATACTGTGGAGAGCATCCGCCTTTGCGGAGTGAGAATCGGCATCGAGGCGGATGTATGGAGGTGGTCGCTCGAGGCTTCGGGGGCATTCTCGATGCGGTCGGCTAGACGCGCTGTACGAATTAATGGGAACCCGAACCCGTCCATTGCCCCCTTTTGGCACTCTTGCATCCCTAAGAAGTGGTCCTTCCTTATGTGGAGAATCATCAGGAAGAAACTGCCAACCGACGACATCCTTAACACTTTGGGGTTCAGCTTAGCTTCTGCATGCAATTGTTGCTCGGATCGTCAGATGGAGACTATAGACCACATATTCTATCGGGGCGGTCTGCCCGGTCAAATCTGGAGGATCCTCAACCATCTGTGCAGGATCGAATCGGACAGTGGGCGCTTCCACGATCTTACGGTCTCCTGGGGCTCTGCCTCCTACGGACACCAGATCGTCGCAGCGGCCGCCACGTGGGTCATCTGGAAGAACCGCAACAAGGCTAGATACGAAGGTCTCCAATATTCGGCCAACCAGCTCATCCGGGAAGTCTTTCGCCAATGTCGTAAAAGAAGCACCCGGTGTACCCACAACTCGAGGACATTCTGGTCCCCTTTCCTTCTCTAGCTCTCTCTGGCCGTTGCACCCCCCTCCTCTTTTCTCTTTTTGTGGTGGTATACTTGTATAGGCTTCGGTATTTTGCGCCTTGTATACTTGTTCGGACTTCGTTCTTCGAGCCTTGATTAATAAAAAGGGGGGTTTTGTTAAAAAAAATATATATATATATATATAAAGGAAACACGGAAGAGTGTTTTTGTGCACGTATATGCCCTATTCATTGATTCAAAAGAAATTAATTAATATTTTCAATGAATACGTGCTTACTATAGTCGTTTTTGTTCTTTCTTTGTAAATTTTACGAACTTTGTTTTCTGAGGATAATTTCAGAAACTTCTATACTCTACACGAATTTTTTTTGTAAAAAGCATTCTAGAATAGAGATACCGATAAGATCTCACCCACAATATAGGTTATCAATTAGGATTTAAGTTCTTTTTACAGGGTCAAGACCTACCTCTTCATGATGTATTAACATGTAGCAAATGTACCCAGGAAAAAAATGTAGATGATACCTCATTCCACCGTGTAAAGAAACCGGAGCTGCCTTATTATGCAGCAGTCTATATTTTACCACACATGGGCATGTTTCTATCATAAAATGCAGATCGCTCATCATTAAAAGAACATTGGTTATATACTCGACTTCCACCAGGGGTGATAAACTAGTCCCAAGACAGATATTTGACGTCAATTTGCATTTTGTTCACTGTACAGACGTCTACGGTCTACCCGGACACGAATGCTTCAGCGCAAGAGTACCTTAATGTGTTTCTACTTCAATGCTTGCCTTCAATGCTTCCCAGTAAGAAAGTGGAGCTAGCAGCTCCAGATTGTACACTATATATATATACACCCAAACATAAACCACTCGGGTGGTTCTACATCACTCTTTTATATATATATATATATATATATATATATATATATATTGAACTAAAAAAAAAATATATATATATATATATTGAACTAATAGTTGTGGCAAACGTCCCCCACTAGAAATCGATCTCCTGACCACTCGGGGCCGCATGTCTCACCATTACCACTAGACTAGAGGATCATTGGCATTGACATTGGCATTGGCATTGACATTGACTATGACTATATATATATATATATATATATATATATATATATATATATATATATATATATATCATTGGCATCACACACGATCTCATGTTGCACTTTCTCGGACAAAAAAAAAAGACGGGAAAAATGGTTTAAATGTACTATACAATAATTTCATCTATTCCTATTATAAGCAGCTAACAGTATCTGATTAGCATACTTGGGAGAAAGGAATGACCAACCACTATCAAGTTGTAGTAACAAAAATAAACTCTGGACACGACTAAATTTTATGAACAAACACTTGAAAAGACTCGAGTAGAAAGGTGTCCATTAGTTAAGCCTTCGTTTTTGAAGCCTCTCGCTCCTATAACCGGCCACAGATCCACCTCGCTTCTTCTTGGGTTTCCGTCCCCTCTTTTTTCCAGTGTAGGTTTTTAGGACTGGTGGTTGTCGCACAATGTCAATCTCTCTTTCAGGATCTGGTTCTTCCACCAAGACCTTTGGATCTGTGCTATCATCTTCAGAGCAGGACTGAGCTTCTTCCTTTACTACTTGGGGTTTCTCTGTTACATGGCTGACCTCGAAATTCTGAAGTTCTTCATCAGCTGCCTGATTGTTTATCAGGATACCATCAGCAATCTGCAGACAACAGGATGAGTCAACAGCATTATTTCATGTTAGCTTTACCACATTAAACTGCCAATATCAGCCCTTGCTATTCTATTTCCTTACTGCTCGTGACAGATATGGTATTGATTTAAAAAGTTGAGAAGATAGGCGGAATCAAAATACCATTGAGACTAGACATGTTCCCATTCCCTGCCACTGGCAACCATGATTAATCCCAAAAACATAACTTGTCATTTTAATGAGGTGTCAAAAGAAATATGCATGTCCAATTTCCTACTATATAGATATCGTCATATCCATATTTGGACCAAGGGAGACTTGCATTAAAATGTTTAAATACCCATTCATTACGTTGGACCTTTCTTAGACATCTTGAACTCATGGAGGCACAAAATGTGAAAATGGACAAGCATGTCTCGATTTCCCAGCTATATCGCTCTATCGCACTGATACTCCCTCCAGAGGACCATATCCGTGTCCATACCTGCATCTGACATGTATCCAACACAATACTTCCTCAACACGCTTATCAGATAAGGGCTAGTCATGTCTAGGCTCCAGCCCCAAGACATGGTTGATATTGGTTTGGCATATTCGTGATCCTGCGAAACATGGCCGAGATATGGAAAGTAGCATTTCCTTGCAGGAGAGCCTTCTAGAACTTTTTGAACCTATGTACTATTCATGACATGCATAAATCTAGATATTATTTTAAATATAACATATAAAATAAGTACAAAGATATTCTATTATGTGCATCGCATCAATGTTGTAACGGTACCCTAAATTTCTAGAGGATGTCATATTTTGAACCAGTATCTTGTCCTTATCCCGATTCGTGTCCGTGCTATGCAACCTAGGTTCCCAGTGTATAAATTCCATACGCTAAAGAGAAGAAGCAAAGTTGTCATCCAGACCTCAAAATTAAAATTTCAAGAAATGAATAAAGAGTTTAAGCTGCAAACTCTAATTCATAAAGTCCCCCATGGATAAACCAAGGTTACCTAGAACGCTCTGATACACGGAATGAAAATGGGTGCAGGCTGTGGTCCCGGTACATGGTATGTTGGGGTTGGTTGCTTGGAAAATGCTTATCTGTAACACGGTACATTGAAACGGAACATGGAATTTAGGGACACACGTGCGATATGATATATTATATAATAAAAAATTAAACCAAAATAAGTGCATTATCTGCAAACTACTTAGCAATAATGTTTTTTCAAGGAAAAAAGGACCAAGTCATCATCTCTAAAACTTTCATTGAAAGTTAACTAAAAGAACTATATCTTTTCCCTTTATCCTTGCTAAATTGCACTCTTCCTTCAGTAAGGGTGGAACGTTGAGAATGTTACAATCTTATGCGAGATAGTGAACATTCTTCTTCTTCTTCTTGAGTGTCAAGAGCCTTAAACAAGGCAAATCCATATATTAGGTCACCGGTTTAGGTAAACGAATCGTGGTTTCCACATACCAATTCGCCAGTGCACCGTGTTTCGGTATGTGCAAACTGCAAACTGGAACGTAGTTCGCCACCTATATGGTGGATTCCATTAACATTGGGATAAACAACATATTAATCAGATAAGCAGTAAGACTTACATCCATGCATGAAACTCCCACTTGATGCTGATTTAGGGGGATATTGGCAGCCGATAGGATCCCTGTGGTACTTTCAATTATATCAATGTCTGCAGCATCGCCATAGCTCGAAACTGCACTTCCAGGCACAGTAATATCTTCCAATTCATACTCAGATGTATGTTGGCGAGGCAAAATGTCTCCATTGTTCCCAGGAGAGCAACTATGGCTTTGAGCATAGCTATTTGGTGGGTCTCCATGAAAAAAGTTGCCTGCCGTTGAAGTGATGTCCCTAGAATTTCTGCTTATCACCTTGCTGAGTTGACTCTTTAGCTTGAGAACTCGAGACTGAAGTACTTCAATGTTGAAAAATATTTGCTCTAAAGAATTATCGCCACCTTTGCAGCCGCGTACTAACCATTCATGATCATCAGTGCCTTTCATGTTCTCATCCACTGCAGACAGTTGATAATGATGCAAGAAACAAATATGATTATCATTCTGGAGAAAAAGTGTTCCGTTGGTGCTAACGTCAATCAGACTGATTGATTGGTTATGTGTAAATTACATATTGTTACACATACTAACTGGTTTACTGTCCAGGAAGAGAATGTCATACATCTTCTAAAATGCCATTTACTACAGATGAGACGTTGTCCCTCTGTGTGTTTGTGCCTGTATGCACGTGTTGATTCCTCGATAGTAACTCTGTATATCTTCCTTGTTTTCGTATACAAGTATACATTACTGCATCTTCATTCAGCGGGAATTCCTAGCCCTTAGGATTTGGTTGATAAATTAGTTACATCAATTGTTTCGGTCCTAAACGATTTTGAGCCTCAGTAAGAATGTCACTATGTCCTACACTTCCAGTTTTAATTTTCTTTAAACCAACCTTAAGTTTAGAAATCTTAACTGGAGGATAGAAAACAGCACCAAACTACACCAATTATAACCATAACATAAGTTCTAGTTTGACTTAGTTTATATAAGAAAGCTTGCATACCTTGATTACCACAATCATCATCAATTGAATGACCATCTGTTTCAGATTTTCTATTTTCTGCAGAAAATTGGAGGGGGCTATTGTTAAAAGTACACGGCTTATATTAGGAAGCAAAACAGCATATAAACAAAAAGTGTGTACCATAATAAGAGAATATGTTGTGGCTAGCCATATATGATGATATATCCACTGTGTCTTCATTTCTTTTTCTTTTCTTCCTCCTCATGGCTCGCTTTTTGTGACTTTGACAAGTCAGAGGCACTGATCTAGAGACAGAATCATCTAATTCTATCATTTTTGACTGCAACTGCTTTTCACGCTTATATCCTGCAAGTTCCTTATCATATATTGAAGCTTGGGAGTGTAGTTCATGCATACGCAATTCTAACCATTGACACCTCCACATTAAAGGACTGATAAACCTTCTCCAGCAGGAAGTCACCTTTTTCTTCCTGAAAATTGGGTGTAACAATGATTAAATTGCAGAAGATGCGTAAAACGCAAGCTAAATTTATTTGCATTCAATAAAAGGGAGTTATTGGAGGATAAAGATAAATATTTAGACAATGAAGACCATCTGAAATTGCTATAATACTATAATATCGTCAGATCAACTGAGTAGCATACTTGAATAAAGATTGTCAATTCATCATCTGAGAAAAGTTTCCTCGGTTAAACTAAATCCAAAGTCAAGTGACTCAACACAAAACACATTGCAAAATGTGCAAGAACAAATACCCACCCCCCACCCATCAGCCCAAGAGAAAAAAAAGAAAACATATACACACAAAAAGAAGATAGAGAACTATTTTCTTCTATACCCTCCATTCCAAAAGAAATCTTTAACAACTCTTAAAGCGAAAGTAGCTCAAATGCCCGAGTTTTTGAAAGATATTATTGTCATGTGAAGCCAATTAAAATGTAAACTCCTTAATATGAACTCCCTTGATATCTAAGTTGTATGGGCGACGCCTAGGCGTGCAGGTATGGGAAAGATCGCTTCGACCCACGGAGAAAAAGTCCTTTGCGGGCAACGGGCGCTTAGGCGCGCCTAGGCGGGCGCTTGGAGGCGACCAGAGGTAGTCCACAGGGGCGCCTAGGCAGTCGTGAGTTTATCGGGCTTTAGGGTTTTTTTGCAGGACCCGATAATATGCTGCAGAAAAAGAAAAGAAAAAAACACAGAGGCGACTGCTCCAACTCGACCAAAAAGAAAAGGCTTTTTCTAAGGGCACCACACAAATTGCTAGGGGCTATCACTTACTAGGGGACAGCCCAGGTTTGAGGAACTTTTACTGGAGACGTCCCGAAAATTACTTGGGGCAATCCCACCCCCCCCCCCCCCCCCCAAAACCCTCTCTTTCATTTCATTTTCATAAAAAAATTCTCTCTTCAAAACCCTCTCTCCAAAACCCTCTACTCTCCAAAACCCTACTCTTCAAAACCCTCTCTCCATAATCCTACTCTCCAAAACCCTCTCTCCAAAATCCTACTCTTCGAAAATCATCAATGGCACCGAAGAAGAAACTCTCATCACAAGCTAGGTATGTTTCCTAATTATTGTATAATTTATTTTACATTTCAAAGTACATTTCGAATCTTTGAGAAATCTCTTAAATGTTATTATAAATTAGGTTAGAACAATTCAAAGTACATTTCGAAATCGAAAATCTCCTTTTTTCCGTTTAAACGTAACCTAGAACACGAAACTGCTGTTCGGCTGGTCGTCATCCCTAAGGACTACCGAAGAACGGACAGTCCTACTGCCAAAGTGGACTGCCATGAATTAGGCAGTCCTGTTATAAAACAAGACTGCAGGAAGCCTGGCAGTCCTGTTATAATACAGGACTGCCATCTCTCTGGCAGTCCTGAAAGAATGATGGACTGCCAGGAGCATGGCAGTCCTGAAGGCCAACTTCACAATTTCATTTACATCCATTATTTAATGACTCTAACCCTATAATACTAACCCTATGTTGTCATGTAGTCCTGTGGCCGCTCCCAAAAGAAAGCGACCCCCCACCGCATCCTTGCGCAGGGAACGTAGTGAGCGGCCTCGTCCTCTTGAGAGACCAATCAGAATTTCAGAACCGCAGCGACAAGGGGAACAACCACACCCCCATTCTCGTTCGAAGCAACGAGGTCCTCCTAGTCCTCCGTCTTCTTCCGATGACGACGACGACGTACCTATCAGCCAAATTCTAGGACGAGGTGGTTCTGGTGCCGATCCTTCTGAGGATCCTGTCCGTACGCCCGGTGCCGGTCCTTCTGAGGATCCTGTTCGTTCGGCCGATGTCGATCCTTCTGAGGAGGAGCATGTCCGTCCGCCGGGTTGCTCAATGTTGTTGTCGTTCGACAGCCACATTGCTTATAAAATATGGAAGAACCCGGTATGTATATTATGTTTGTAAGTTTCCGTTTATATATATATATATATATATATATATATATATATATATATATTTCATAATCGTATTTTTATTATCTTGTACGATATACAGTAGAGCTGTCGTATTCTTAGGGCCGTGAGCCACGGGAAGAAGTGCGTTGCTTGGTCTCTTAACCATTTACCCGAGGACGTCCAGAGCAAAATATTTCCTACCGGTCTACAAAATTTGGCTAGATATGCCTACAAGACGCAGGACAGTGCTCTCATATCGGCCTTTGTGGAGAGATGGCATCCGGAGACCAACACATTTCATCTCCCAGCCGGGGAGTTGACCATTACCCTGGACGACGTCTATCAGATACTGGAGTTGCCGGTGGAGGGGCGCGCCATGACAAATGAATATTTATGTACTGAGAAGGATCTCGAGTGGTACGATCGTATAGTTGATTTTGTAGAAGAGAACCTTGGGGTGGAGGCCACTACCTTTACAACCCTGCCGGGCTTCAAGAAGTCCTACGGAATTCCTCTGTCATGGTTGGTGGAGAATTTCAAAGGCCCGCATGAGGCGGATGATGAAACCGTTGAAAGGGTGGCCTGGACATACATGCTCTTCATACTTGGATCGGTCGCCATTCCAGACAAGTCGGGAACCTCTATACATGTTAGGTATCTTGCGAACCTATCTGTTATAGACGACGTAGGAGCCATATCCTGGGGCAGCGGTATACTTGCTAATCTTTACCGCGAGCTTGGTATAGCATCCCGTGTCGGAACCAAGACCATGGCGGGATGCCAGACTCTACTCCATGTAAGAAAATTTCTAACATTTTAAACTAATATACTAGCTAGATTTTGTTGTTAATTTACTGACTATTCATTTACAAATTGTATAGGCATGGATATACGAACACTTTCCGATGCTCAAGCGGGGTGAGCTGAACCCACGCTATCAGGAGCACCTTCCTAGAGTGTGTCAATTGGATGTTTAACTTGTTGGCAATATGTTTAAATTGTGATGTTTAATTTGTATGTGTAAATTCTATGTTTAAATTGTGATGTTTAAATTGTGATGTTTAAGTTGTGATGTTTAACATGGCAGTCCTCATTGACACTATGTTTAAGTTGTGATGTAAATTATATGTTTAAGTTGTGATCAAACTCACACAGTGAGTTTTGATCAGGACTGCCAGACCACTGGCAGTCCTAATGTGAATCAGGACTGCCAGTGGTCTGGCAGTCCTGATCAAAACTCACTGTGTGTGAGTTCAAAACTCACTCACAGTGAGTTTTGGTCAGGACTGCCAGACCACTGGCAGTCCTAATGTGAATCAGGACTGACAGTAGTTTGGCAGTCCTGATCAAAACTCACTGTGTGTGAATTCAAAACTCACACAATGAGTTTTGATGAGGACTGTCAGACCACTGGCAGTCCTAGTGTGAATTGAGGACTGCCAGTAGTCTGGCAGTCCTGATCAAACTCACACACAGTGAGTTTTGATCAGGACTGCCAGACCACTGGCAGTCCTAATGTGAATTAGGACTGCCAGTGGTCTGGCAGTCCTGTTCAAAACTCACTGTGTAAGAGTTTGGTCAGGACTGCCAGTGGTCTGGCAGTCCTGATCAAAACTCACTGTGTGGGTGAGTTTTGATCAGGACTGCCAGACCACTGGCAGTCCTGATCAAACTCTTACACAGTGAGTTTTGATCAGGACTGCCAGACCACTGGCAGTCCTAATGTGAATCAGGACTGCCAGTGGTCTGGCAGTCCTGATCAAAACTCACTGTGTGTGAGTTCAAAACTCACACACAGTGAGTTTTGATCAGGACTGCCAGAGTGAATGAGGACTGCCAGTAGTCTGGCAGTCCGGATCAAACTCACACACAATGAGTTTTGATCAGGACTGCCAGACCACTGGCAGTCCTTATGTGAATTAGGACTGCCAGTGGTCTGGCAGTCCTGATCAAAACTCATTGTGTGTGTGTTCAAAACAGGAAAAAGTAAAAAATGGACACAAGTAGGATATTTTACACAAGTACATATTGCACACATAATGCAAACACATGAAATTTGATTTCACACGTATAGCAGACAGGAAAAAGTAAAAAACAAAAAATATATATTTGACTTCACATTTCAAAATGATATACTTTAATGTTTACAAAATAGGTCATCCATATACAAAATGTGAAAATTTCATTCAGTCGATTTCGACGTCGTAGTGGCCAACCGGTAAGTCTCTTGGCTTCTCCATCTTCAACAGTTTCCTACAATGATTGATTTGATGATCAAAAGGTTTGGTCCAGGACTTCGCTTCTCCCGGTGCTAGTTTGTACCAAACTGTTGTAGGTGGAGGAATCGGAGAATGACCGATCATCCTTAACATGACAAAGTGATCTTTGATTTGACCTATAGTACATAGATTAGTTTGTCTGTGCTCCGCCGGAGGAGCGCACATCGAAAAAAAAGTATTGCGAATCCCTGCCGAATAAAGTACAACAGGGATCCAGTACCGATTAGCAAATAAATACAAGGCAGACGGGACGGACATGTAGTGGTCTGGCCCGGTAACACTGTCAGTGCAAGGAATACTTGTCAACAAACTTGCAACTATTTCTTCGCTTAGGATGCGAGAGTATAATGGAAGACGACTCTCTAATTTCTCGTACAGCTCCTGCCTCACTTGCCTCCATCCGTCTTTGTCATAATAACCGAGATGTATTGCAAGCACATGAAATCCGCAATGGCCATCCCCCGGGACATCAACAATAGACCAGATGTAACTGCGAATCTCAGGATGAAAACTGTGGATATACAAACCCAACGTTTGTCTATCCACAGTATCTTCGTTTGCAATATCTGTTTTCTTCTTTATCCGGCGAATGATAAGCTTGCTCTTCCGTGCAGGCGAAGCTTGCTCTAAGCTTCGTTCAATATGCTCAAAGGATGATGGATCTCTCTTAGTTGACTCAAGCCTTCTCTTCTGTGAACTACTCATTCTTGTTTGAGGCCTGCCCTTAGGATTGGAAATAACGGACAGCTCATGCATTCTAGTAGTCACCGGACATGCAAGTTCTTGGATTTTAACCTCAATGCACTCCCGCTCTGCTCCTACTGAGGCACACCACCGTGCGTGGAGAAATTTCACTTGTGGCAAAGAGAAGAAATCACCGTCTGTCTTCACCACGGGCATTATAGACAACTGCCTCCAACGTTCATCGACAGCAACTACTGGAATAGGAATGGATTGACGACGATATGAATTAATCTCATGGACACAAGGGAGGCCCAGTGTATGTCGATGTATACACCCGCAAACCTGAGGATCAAAGCCGACAAACTTTGACCTATCAATCTCTTCAAATATAAAATCCAACGCCTTGTGAGAAATGACACGCATTAAAGAATCCAAGAGGACTTCCTTTCAATGCTCATGCTTGACAATATTTAAGCTCATCTCAAATGATGCCTTAATTTCGTTCACCGTCCGATCTATTGATAGATGTATCGCTTGCCAAACCGAAACAAAGTTGCCTTGGGATGACTTTAAATGCCTCTTTAATACTGAGTGTGCTCCTTCGACACGGTTGGTAGTTGTCGTACCGTAATGCTTCACCACATTCGTCCATGCTAAGACAAATTGTTCTTTGTGCGGTTCAAGCCATGTCTCTTTGATGTAAGAAATGCATGCCGGCTCCCCTCCCTCCCCTCCCACTTCTCCTTGAACAATACAGCGTCGTAACGGTCTATCGTACTGGCTCGCCATACACAATTTCAATCATGGTTGAATTCGTCAAAAACTTGCATGTCAAGTTTACCATCCACTTTTCCGAACTTCAACTTACATTGGGATTGTATATTACGATTTACATGAAAAGTGTATAGCAATGTATCCGCTTGAGGAAACACAATCCGAATAGCATTAATTAGAGCATACTCTCTGTCGGTAACAAAAACAGAAGGCTCTCTCTGACCAGTGTAAAGTGTTTTCAGTTTCTCCAACGCCCATGTGTAGTCTTCAACTTTCTCACTCTTCATGAAGCAAAAAGCAACTGGAAATGTTTTCCATGTAGAGGTGAAGCCGACAACATAAAAGAGAGACATCTTGAACTTATTGGTCTTGTACGTGCAATCAAGAACTAACACGTCGATGAAAGACCGAGCCAAATGTGTGCAATCGGGATGAGCCCAAAAGATTGAAATGACTTTATTGCTCTGGGGATGTCTTCTATGGTGCTCAATATAATGATTATCTCCAAACAACTTCAGCACTTCTTGCATCGCCATTCTCGATTTCGACCGAATGGCGTTAGAAGAAGATAGGGCGTTGTATATTGACTTCATTGTAGACTTGTTCTTCTCATCTTCATGTCGTATGACGGAATATATTTGTCTCGGTGCAACTCCGGAAGTGGACAAGTCTTCGACTATCTTCTTCTCCATATTGTTCAACCGTCCGACATACGGATGACCCAATAGTGTTTCGGCAATCTCGTGGTTGTGGATTCCATTCATGACTTGGACTGTCCACTTCGCTTCTTCATCCTTTCTAATATAGATTTTGAATGGACAACCACATTTTCTCGTTCCAACATTTCTCTTTGAAACTTTACTTTGGATAACTTTATCTTTCTTATGGCTTCTGAACACACCACCTCGTTCACATGAAACCACCGTAGTTTGTTGTCCCGGACGGCTTCGGGCCGATCTAGATATCACAAGAACTATGTTGTTTGTCCGTCCAACTTCTCGGCACCAATTTAGCGCACCTTCGTATGATTCAAAACATATATCGGTCAAGAATAAATGGCCTACATCGACGCCAATTGGAGCAGCTATCTCGATACCGGAAGATGATAAGTCCTACAATATAACTTAAAGTTAATAAAAGTAAATAACACAACACCAAAAATATGCAAACTGCTGCCAAAATATAGGACTGCAAAGGGCAAGGCAGTCCTTGCAATAATCAGGACTGCCACCACTCTGGCAGTCATTACAATAATAAGGACTGCCACCACTCTGGCAGTCCTTGCAATAATCAGGACTGCCACCACTCTGGCAGTCCTTAAGTTTTAAAGGACTTCAGCTGTTTGGGCAGTCCTGTATGTAGAGGTGGACTGCCAGAGTAGTGGCAGTCCTGTCTGTCACAATCCCGAATTTTACCCGACATGAATGTTAAAATTTGCTTACCAAGAGTGCATCTGAAGCAAGAATGTGTTCTTCGGACATATCGGGACGAGAGTCTACTACATTCGATGACCCGGGTTCTTCCATGTTCTTTTTTTCTAAATTAAACACATATAAATCATTATATATATGTGAAATTATTGTTGAAAAGTCTACAAATATATTAATTAGATGACATACCCATTAACGGAAGAAGTCGATGACACTATAACAAAAATTTGTACCCTAAATCTTCACAATGCCTTGGTTGGGAGAAAATTTGGGTTAGGGTTTACAATTTTATGACCTAGAAATTATTAGGAGAAGAAAAGAGTAGAGGAGAAGGAAAGAGTAGAGAGAGAGAAGAAGAGTAGGGAAATAAAATGAAGTTGCTATTTATATGATTTCTTGGGCTAGCCCCAAGTAAAAAAATTTGATGGCAAACTTGTAATTTTTTCCAAAATTTTTGGAATAGCCCCAAGTAATTTGTGTGGTGCCCTTAGAAAAAGCCAAAGAAAAAGAGAGATAAAGAGGCCACGGACCACTCGACCAGGTAATCTCCTTCACAACTGCAACTGCTGCTGCCTACTGCTACTGCTGCCTGGTGCTGCAACTGCAGAAAAAAAATTGTCCAAGATTCTGGATGGACGCCTAGGCGGCGCCTAGGCGAGACGGGCCTACTGTCGCCCTGCACCTGCTGCCTACTGCTACTACTGCCTGGTGTTGCAACTGCAGAAAAAAAAATTGTCCAAAATTCTGGATGGACGCCTAGGCGGCGCCTAGGCAGGCGGGGCGGGCCTACTGTCGCCTCGCCTCGCCTAGCGCCGAGTACAACATAGCTTGATATACCAAATAAAATTTAGGGCCAATTTAATATCCACATGCTAATCTCCTGTAGGAATCATATGGCTCATACGGACAAGAGAAACAATTCTGGGTACCAGGTGCAATGCACTTGGGAACTGGTATACATCTACAATACTATATTTCCATAATCCCCAATCTCTAGCAGAAACCATTCAAGTTCATTCGATCGACATAATTTTAGTGTTGTAAATGTATGCCGTTCCAGAATGCATCTGGTATCCAGAATTATTTCCTTTGTCTCTATATCACAGAAATCTGGAAAGACTTGCAGCAATTATCTTTTAACTCCTACAGACCAAGCATTCTTGAGAAAAAAGAAGTCAAAAATTAAAATAAAACATGGAAACGTGATATGCAAGGTTGTAAAAGGCGCTAGGCGCTAGTCGGGCGGGCACAAGGTGCCTAGCCCACCGAGATGCCTGCGGTTCCCAAACTGATCTGGGAGTGCCGAAGAAGGAAAATGAAGACGGAGATTCGGAACTAGCGAATACGTCTTTCTCGCCAAGCCTAATCTATCTCACTGAAATAATAGGAACCTACGATCAAGCCAAAGAAAGAGAAAATCACAAGACTATGTGAAACTTATAGCTTTTCTTGTCCAATTGCAACAACTGAACTTATCGAGCCCACATCATATAGCACCAGTCCATCAAATATTTGAAAGTCTCCCTGGGGGCACAAAAGAAATTCTTCAACATTGTAAGCTATCTATCAAAAACGTGCGCGGGGGGAAGGGGGAGGGGGGCGGGCGGCTGGGCTCATAGTCAAAAGCTACTAGATTAGATGGATTCCACCAACTGAACTTCTACTTGGTTGATTAAAAAACCTACTGAAAATTGCAGAAAAAGTCCATAAATCCAAAAACATGCATAATCGGAGATCGAGAGTAGTAGGTGGGCACCTAAGCGGGCATCCACGGACACCGGACACCTAGCGCTTAGGCGGCCGCCTAGGCCGATTTTTAGAATAATGGTGATACGTGCTTACCTAAATATACTACAGCTCTTAGAAAAAGTTAATTACCTTTAAATCATCTTTAAAATGTAATCATAAGGATCATATCCCATCTAATCCTTCTAGTCAATATCATGTTCTTCATTTATCTTTTACTGATTGCAATTCCAAAATCTCGCAATGTTTACAAAACTAATGAATAGATGTTGGCCTATCATGGGCATACAAAAACTGCATGTGGCACATGACAATGTACAGTCACATGGTTTGAGTATAGTGGTCAATGCAACATCTGATAACAAAGAAGAATTGGCTCGAGTCCGAAAAGCATACTTATGTGACACGAAAGTCCTATCCCAAGATTGCAGCATGTTAAGGACATCGAAGACCATTGTAGTCAAGGGTGCGCCTGGCAGCAAGGCGCATCAGCTGCGCCTCGCACCTCACAATGCAAGGCGCACTTCTCTGGACGCACCTCAAGATGCAACCAAGAAAAGGCACGTCTAGGCACGCCTTGTGTGTTTTTTTTCCAAAAACTTTGAGACAGGTATATAACCTTACGACATACAGGTGGGAGAGAGGTAGCCCTTTCCATGGTTGTCAAAGTTGGCTACAGTTGAACTGGAAAAACTAAAATATACTAAAAACATGGTAGGAAGAATATAAATTCTTGTTAGTTGTTGACTGCTAGTGTTGCTCTGCTAGTTCACTTGGTTATTTTTTAACATGTTTTTGTTGGTTTAATATGTATATTTTTATTTCTTACATTACTAATTAATTAATTTATTTATGTATATTTTATTATTTTTATTTTTGCATCTCGCTTCGTTCGGACATTTTGCGCCTCGGACGATATGGACCATTTTCATCTCGAGTGTGCCTCGCGCCTTTGACTACCTTGTCGAAGATCCGAATGGGACATTTAGAAAGCTAAGGCTCAAACCGTAGACCTGCTAACCCGAAAGGCACATTTAGCTAGCTAAGGCAGATGCTAACCAAAAACTGTGGTACTTGAAATACGCAATTGAGAACAGAGACGAGCAAGAGAGTGAGTGAATTCTAGTAACCTATCATGGGTATATATAAAATGCATACTATAATCTAAATAACTAGGAGTCTAGTATGCAAACAGATTCTGTATTCAAGATTAAAACGTATGCAAACAGATTCTGTATTCAAGATTTAAAACGTAAGGCTTACGTATAACAGTAGTGACTATCTATAGTCTATATATATATTAGTCCCATATAAAGGGAACCCAGTGCTACCAGGCTCCCGTTTAAGCATGGTACCATGGTCTGGAGAGGGTCCCAAATACTCGTACAAGTTATAAAACTCTTGCCAACTCATATTCATTTCCAGCAGCATGTGAAAATAAAAAAAATGTTGGAATAGAATAGCCTCTCAAAAATTACATCACTATCATGCAATTTTTAGTTGTAAAAGGGTCTTTTCAATTTATGTTTCAGTTTAATAGTTTATAGCCTAGCAACTATGGTATAGACCATGTTAACACAATTACATGATTATTCATTTAATGTCTTCTAGGTTTGATTCTTCCTTTAAGCAGAACTTGATTATTCATTTAATTTCTGGTACTTGTTATTATGTTATCTTATTTCAGAAAGCAGATATTGTTTCACTACTACTACTACTATCAGTGAAGGTTCGCAATATAGGCAAATACGTATTGATCGTATTGTATTGATTTTGGCATGTCCAATCAAATACTCACCTTCACCGATACTGAAAATTTGCCTATTTTCCCGGTCCTTTTAGCAAGAAAAAATAGAGGTATTGAAAAACAAACACAATTATTCGATCATGCCGAAGATCAGCAATAGACAATTAAATGGTCGATAAATGTAACTATTACCATTTGTAAAAGTTGTACACTATAAATTCACAATAATCCTACATAACATTATTCCATTCAAAATTTACATATTTTGTGGGGAACAATATATCTTAATCCAACAATGTTGAATATTTCAATTTAGAACTAATGAGAAACAACAAATAATACATAAGATCAAGGTTGTAAACGGTGCTAGGCGTTAGGCGGGCAAGCGGACATTGAGCACCTAGTGCCTAGAAGGCCGCCTAGTTCTATACAGCTTTTAAAAAATGCTGAAAATTGCGGCAATTGTCCATAAAACCCAAAGACATACATAGTCGTACGTGGGAGGGCACTAGGCGGGCAGCGCCTAGGCCGGTTTTTAGATCAGTACATAATTATATCCAAATGTATCAAATATTTCTTTCATCTTCCAAAATATTGTTTTATTATCTTTTTGGCTCGCCAAAACTTAGAAGTACGAAACTCCGATCCAAGACCACTCTGATCCGAAACTACTGAAACTACCAAAACTACCGACATTGATACTCATAAGGAGGGTCCGAAACCGACAACGATAGTGTGATCGTTGCTACTAGTAGTATAACTCTACTAATTTGTTCACAGTGACAATCTTGATGCAAAGTTTCAAATGCCTTCTTGACAATAACAATACTTATTATCGGGATTGGGATGTGGGGGTGTATTGTGTATGGTGGTGCTTATATGGGGAATAGGGGGAGTGAGGCATACATGCGGAGGGACGAAGAGGTAGGAACCTTATCCATAACCATTACTAGAGAAATGTATTTCATACACAAGTTATGTTAAAAACATCAGCCTTAACAAATTTAGAAATAACAAAAGCCGGTACCTCCCTACAACAGAAACATGGGTGAACTTTGAATAAATACTCTTTCTGCATTTTAGTAAGGATGGGGACGTTCTATAAGGTAAAAAATCTACAAACAACAGCACTGAAAAGAAATTTGTACAGGAGAGTATAATACCTACATGCAGTTACTTCAACTGACAAGGTTATATGTAGGTTAATTAGTGGTAGGAAAGGAGTACAGAGATCCTTAACTTATAAAATTAAGAATATTGCTCATAGAATTACCAAGCTATAGGTACAGAAAGAACCCTGTGGTTTTAGCAAAAACTATCTGAGATGTTATATTTAGATAAGAAACAAACCCTATTAATCGTTCGAAACGATTTCAGAGTACATATTTATTTGGGAAGATAACTGTTGTTTTCAGTGTAAACCGAAATATCTTCAATATCTCAACCTTCAAACGACAAACAATGTGTATAACATCAATGTGACAATTATAATTGATTATCTATACTAAAACTCTATAAATGCAAAGAAATATATAGATTCTTTATGACTATTAAAATAAAAAAACATTTAACCAATACCATATTTAAGTCAATTTACAAAGAGATCTATCACATTGTTAAAGACAAACATGGACATGGATGCAAACATGAATATATATATATATATATATATATATATATATATACCTCTCCAAATCTTATCATTTGTAAAAGAAAAAAGAGGCAACACTTCCTCTTTTCCTCTCCAGACATCTCTTGCTAATCAATGGAAGATCGTAGAAAAATAGAAGAATATTTGCAACAGAGAAAGAAAAATAGAAAAATCTACTTCAACTGAAAAGGTTATATATCGGCAATGATGGTCGGCAGCAGCAACATCTTCGGCGTTGGTCGGGATATGCTTCGAGGAGGATGACCAAGTGATTCCATACAACAACAACAAAGCCTTTATCCCACATTCTTGGGGTAATTTGTTTGAATCATATTCTTCCATTCAGCTCTAATAAGGTTATATATCGGCAATGATGGTCGGCAGCAGCAACATCTTCGGCGTTGGTCGGGATATGCTTCGAGGAGAATGACCAAGTGATTCCATACAACAACAACAAAGCCTTTATCCCACATTCTTGGGGTAATTTGTTTGAATCATATTCTTCCATTCAGCTCTAATAAGGGTCATATGCTCTATAACACTAAGAAAATCAACATCCTTCTTTAACATTTCAAACCATGTTCTCTAGGCCTACCTCTAGTCCTAGCACTACATTAACTACTATATTGTTACTCTTCTTTACGCGAGAATCTATTTGGTGTGTTGCACATGTTCAAACCAAAGTTACATGGAACGCAGAACGAACACTTCAACACTCGGGGTGCTCCATTACGTGAAACGAGAACGGGTATGTGTTACGCTAAGGGCCACGGTATGCAGTACAGAATGAGAACAGAAATGTGTTAATACTAAGGATCCCGGTACACAGTTCGTTGGTGGTAGGCTCCTTCGAAATGCTTATCTGAAATGCAACTCGTTGAACCGGGACGGAAAACAATTCTTAAGGTGCACATAAGCAACAGTATATATTATATAGTAAAAATTAAAACCAAATAAGTTAATTATTTGTAGACTTCTTAGCAATAATTTTTTTTTTCCACATGAAGTAGCAATTCATCTCCTCTTAGTTTTAACTGAAAATTAACTAAAAGAACTATATCTTCTTTTTTCCCTTTATCCTTTCTAAATAGCACACTCCGTTAAGGGTAGAACTTTGAGAATGTTGCGATCTTATGCGACATAGTGAACCTTCTTCTTGAGTTCAAGAGCCTCAAAGCTCTAATTCTTCAAAGATTGTCATCAGAGCTCCTCTAATCTCATATGAGAACCATCGTAACTCCAAAAATTGTCTTCGGTATGTGGAAACCACGTATCGAATCGTCAGTGAATAGTGTCCTGATACACACGTATGCAGTTCGTTACCCATATGGCAAATTCTGGTAACGTTGGTCGAAACCACCTAAGTCGATTTTCTCTTATCTTGTCCTCAATTGACGACACCTGCAACTTTCCATAGATACACGCATTTCTTAGTATATCATTTAATATATTGCTACTCATCTATCTTAGCATTGCATTTCAACTACACCAACTTTCTATACATGAATTTGATCTCAAAAAAATGTACAATAAATCCTATTTTTCGATTCAATCAATATAAGCCCAAAGAATTGATGTACCCAAATAACAACATATATGTCAAAAGCATGTCCAATTACGCACTTTCCTAAACCTAAATAGAATGTAACGACATAGGGATCCATATGTAAACATGGTATCTATTTACATGCGCTCGAATGACCCCTTCTAATAATAAAAATATACATAACCCTATTATGATCTAGTCCGGTATGGAATGAATTTATAATCATGGAATCGATTCATATTTTGGACGGAACAGATCCACTGCTTCTTTTATTCAAGTTAGTAAGAAGGATCTTGAACTAAGAAATAGGCCTATAAGCTAAAAGAGGGTATCTAGAGCAATTGTAAGAATTGGGTTCATTGATATTCCCGGTATAGTAGATGCTATCACACATACAGTCATACTCCATTCTATAATTTCGCACGTGAGAGGTTATTTCTTGACTGGGGGCTGCTACTGTTGCTAAGAGGGAGCAACGCCCAGAAGGTATCCTTACCCGTATCAAAAAAAGGAGGGTAAGGGTCGCCTTCGGGCTAGCAAAAAGCGACCGATCCCCTATAAGACTATATAGAGAATCTGCTGCTATTATCTTCATGAGTTATAGTAAATAATCTCTCTTGTAGTGAACCCTACCCCAACAACTAAGGGAGAGCTGTTAAGGCCAGAAGTAGTAGTAGTGGCTGCTACGAGCGGCTTCACGGATAAAGGGGGGGTCCAGGAGAAGACTTTCCCTCCTGGGCAGCTAAAGTACAGGAAAAAAATATAGTTGGTTCCAATTACGTAAATCAATAATTCAAATCGCACTCAAAGGTAGGACATTTTCCATTGATATAGGAACTTTTGTACCAAAAAGAATGGTATCTTCAATTATAGCCCCTCTGGGATGTAAAATATCTCTCCTCACTATCCTTATAGTGTATGAGATAAATGTATACACTTCGATTAGGTTCGTATTCTATGGTTACAATTCTACCATGTCTTTTTCATTCCGTCGAAAATCGATTTTACGATATAGACGCTTATGACCTCTCCCTGTATGTCATGCGGTAATAATTCCTCTGACATTACGACCTTTACCACAACGATGTTGTCCATAGATGAATTTTTTTGGTGGATTGGATTTCACTTGACTGTCTACGACTCCATTGTGTGTACTCGGGGTAGAAGTTTTGTATAAATGTATCATCGTGTTACTAAGTATTTTGCTTTAAGTTCTTTTCTCTATAAGAGGTGAAATAAAATAACCTGGTTGAAGCGTAATGATCATACGTCTGTAATGCATTGTATGTCCCATAATATGTCACATCCTCCTACCCTTTCTCGGGAGTCAATGAATATTCATAGCTATTATCTTGACACAAGAGAAGAGTTCGACCCAGTTGAATAAATCAGCTTTCTTACGCTATAATGAAAGAGACCGTCATTGCATCTCATTCTTCCATAGATTGACCTCGCATCCATCTTGGTATCCTCTTGTGAGCACCCTACCCAAAGCAGAGTGGGGTCACCTCTTTGATCGGGAAGAGTGTCAACCCCGTAATTACCCTTTCATTGATCAATTAATGAAAGATTGATAAAGAATTGCATGTCCACCTCAATGCAATGAGAAAGCAAGACCGTCAATAGGCAATTCCGTTGTCCCTCTTTTCTTTTTCCAACTGTCTCTGCTTTATATATATACACACACACACACGAGCAGATTAAGTCCGACACATTCCATCTCGACCTAGCAAATCTAAATTTCTGCAAGTTGAAGTGTTTGATGGATCCTTACACAATTCGCTGCTCGGACTAATTTTCATCGCGTGCTCTACTCAGACCGATCGTCGGTACCATGATTCCTTGTCCGAATAGACCATTCCTCCAAGTATGGCTCTCAATCAGCCGCTACATGCATTTCTCGACTACTCCCCTTTAATATTTAAGCGCATATAGGGACCAAGGGGAATCAAACTTTAGACACGGTTCCCGGATTCTTATATCTCCAAGACTTGATGACTTGAACCAAGCCTTGTTGTCATCTCTCTCTCTCTCTCTCTCACACACACACACACACACACGTATGTGTGTGTGTATATTGAAATGGTAATTCTTTATCTATTGCCCGGCTTCTTTTACACAAAATTGACAAACACACAGCTGGTTTGTTATGTGATGATAAGTATTTTTGTAGAAATATTTAGGTGTCCCAACCCTACTGGCTAAAACATGATAAATGATGTTGAGCACTACCTTGGTAGCATAAGTATGCTTCGTTTAAGAGGCAAAACAATCAAGTAGTACCCAGTGCCTGATTATAAATAATCGGAACTAGGGATGAATCCTGGATAATGATCAAGTATTTCTATCAGGTGAAATTTCGTTAGGACAATGCTAAGACTGGCTTGCAGAAAGGAGGTATGTAACCAACACAAAGATGGGGAACTTGGTAAAAAGTTAAACCCTGTGGGACAGGCAAAATAGTGCAACCCTGCCGGAGGTATTTAAGTTGGTATTCCTTTTTATAATTCTCTGATACAAACATCGCTAAATTCATAATTACCTCATCAATTTTAGTAATACTTGCAACAAACTGAGCTGGAGTTTGACTTCTTGGTTGAAATTTGTAGTCATCATAAGGTCCTATGATTATAATATGAACTGGAATAACCTGAATGATTGTGAATGTGGGTAGAACTTAACAAGATGATTCGCATACAGTAAACTAGTAGTTTCGTAAAATTTGCAAGAGAAGCAGAATATGTAAACTATAAAGCATAGTTCGCACTATCGGTGGATATATATCCGATACTGCCAATAACGGTACGGTTTGGCATGTCCTGATTCGATACCTACCGTTATCAATACCGACGTTGGGGTCTCTTTCCCAGTCAATTTGGTAGAGAAAATTGAATGGAAAAAACCAATCAGCAAGGATGTAAAGGGGTCACTATTCTTTCATTCAATTTCAAAACTATGAAGAAACAATACATAAAATACTTAAATTATGCGCCTGTGTATAAAATATTGCTTCTAAATTTTTAATAATTTATTAATTATTATTTGTTTTCAAGTACCAAAAAATTCAATATTCCGATCCGATATTGCCAATATTGTCGATCCCAATACTTAGAGAAAGGGTCTGATACCAATACTGCGAACCTTGCTATAAAGATATGCACGTGCATAATCATTTGTTGTCAAGAAGTAAGCATGAAGCTTTGTCCAAAAACCTTACTATCAACAAAGTTCTAGAAGAGCTGGAGAACTTGAATTGACACTGAAGAGCTGGAGAACTTCAATTGACACTAACTTTTAACATATTTGAGAAACGTGTACTAGCGTGAAAGGTTGCATAACAGATTGGGTCCTCCTACTACCTAGAAAGTGTGCAAGCTGCCAAACCCATACTTGAATACCAATGTAGTGGCATTATAAAGCTTAATTTGTTAGATTTATGGAAAGGTTGGTAAGCGGTAGGCCTCACAATCTAATTATGGCCTCGCAAAAAAGGTATAACTCCTTGAGATTTAAGATAGATGGAGGCTCACCAATAGCAAAGCCAAGACTATCATTAAGTGGGCCAATCATCAGAGGCGGAGATGACAATGGCAGAGTAGGGGCAATTGGCCCCACTCATTTTAAAAAAAAAAAAAAATAGTCATAGATATTTTCCAGTATTTTCCTCGCTAAAATTCTCTTTTGATCCCAGTACCCCAATTTGTCCTACCTGCCTATAAGGTATAGATTAAAAGTCAAATCAATTTTAACAAAACTCTCCTCCCTCTTCCATACTTTATTCTAGATCTTGGTATGTATACATTTGAATATTTTGATTAGCTAGGTAATAAAAAAGATTATATTAAAACTAATATTGTCTAATCATTTGTCTTTTTTGTAATACAGTTTTTATTTGTTATTATTATTTTTCTACTGGTTAACGGAATGAATTCTAACTCGAGTCAAAAAAATTAAGTTTGCCACCCCCCCCCCCCCCCCCCCCACTACATTTTCTATCTCCGCCAGTGTCGATCTTAGTCATAATGGAGCTCGAAAAAGAAGGGGCAACCTACATGAGTATGGTAAAAAGGTTTAACCATGGTTCTCTGCCAATCTCAACCTTCCATGACAATGGACGGACAAAAAAGGAGTGAACAATGAGTATCCAAATGTTGATATGGGAGACGTAGGTAGCCTGAAACATATTCTACAATAAACCAACTTCATGTCATAAGGTCATCTTTTGTGTCCTTATAATGAACTGACATATCACACTAGTAAAGCTCAAAGAAAGAAAGAATGATGTGATGCTTAATATATAGTCCAAATAAAGACAAGTTTTCTACAAGTGAGTTATAATAAAAACAAATACACATGCTTCATCATTGATACCGGAGTTATAGTTAGCATGAAACACATTCTATAACAAACCATTTCCTCTCGTAAGTTGTATTTGATGTCCTTGAGTAAACTACCGCATGAAAACATGTAGACATCTAACAGCGATCTGAATGATGATCTAAAATTTGAGTCTGTAATAAAAGTTTTTAAATGATTTGAGTTATCATGAAGCAAATGCATCAAGCTTCATCAAAGTAACTTATCCATCATATACCCAAACAGGTAACGAGTTTACCTATGGTTAATCTGTTTTCATGTGCAATATTAGGCACTCGAGTAAAAGAAGCTCGTCACTCAACTATTGGGAACAAAAGGAGTTTCCCAGTAATTTAGCAAGGTACAACAACTATTTACACTTGGCAGATATCTGGACTTTTCCAAAGTACGATAGAAAATATAAAGCTAAAATGAAGACCCATGTAAGCTATGTATATAACTCTATTTATATCCGGCAAGATGCACTTAATTGGCATTTCCAAGCTCTCATGAGATGAAGCCTATAGCAAATCTCAACTACTTTTACTGCTAGTTGAACTTTTGGATGTTTAAGGTAATGGAAGAGTTATAATGGACTCTAATCATCTCACATTTTGTGTTCATATTGTATCCATATTTTTTGTCATTGAAGGATGGATTTGATCACAGAAATGCTAGCACACTTCTAGGTATTAGGAGAACCCAATTGAACAGAACCGAGTAGGGGAATCAATAACCTTCATATGACATGTAGTGCAATAAAAATGGGAAAAGTCATGTATTATTAAAAATCACAGCATACACTCTACTACTTAAATACACAACTATCACTCCAAGATTTTCCTTCGCAAGACAAAAGGTCGAATCAAAGAAACAGAAAACTTCCATCATCAATTACAATGGTTTGAGTATTCTGTTTTTCTGAATTCAGACCTATTCTTTTAGAAACTAAACAAATTAGAGAAAATCAAACTCCTGCTTCATGAAATAACATTTTTTCCATTGGGACTTCAAAGTTAAAGCCTTGAATCCATCCTAGATAGAGATCACCTTCATCATGCTTTCAAACTTCTTCCTTCAAGCATAACAAACTTATGCCAATCAAATCGTTGCCAAACCTCCCAGCAGTCCTCTTCTACTCACCGACTGTACATTCTAGGTCTTCAATATATGACATCAATATGGACCTACACCTGTCATAGAAACAACTTGGCCACTAGCAGGGACTGACCCCCTAGGCCGAGCGCCAACCCTGAACCCCGCCCCCCCCCCCCCCCAAAAAAAAAAAAGATTTTCAGGTTTCCTACTATATAGTTTTTTAAATCATATTATTTACTTTATTTTACAAAAAAAATCAACAACTAAATGACAGTTCTATTGGTAAGCTCATGAGAATATAACCAAAGAGGTGTACAATGTATCAATTTTGTAGTTACATTTTAACTTTTTATTATAAATTATATGCAATGCCTCCTTAAATGCTGAGGTATTTTCTCCCCTCTAAAAATTTATTTTGAGTCCAGCCCTGGCCGCCAGAACCCTGTTCTGCAGCAAAAAAAAGTTTAATTAATAGTCCATTCACAACAACAACCAAGCCTTAATCCCAAATTTTTAGAGTCAACTCTTTCAATCATTTTCCATTTAATTATGTTAAGGGCCATGTCCTTTGTAAAGCAAACAAAAACCATGTCCTTCTTTAAAATCTCAATATTCGTTTCGGCTACCTCTAGGCCTAGCAACTCCTTTAACGATTATCTTGTCACTCCTTACTGGAGCATCTATTGATCCACATTGCACAATGTCCAAACCACTTAAGATGATTTTCTCTCATCTTATCCTCAATTGGTGATACCTCTAACTTCCCACGAATACACTCATTTCTTGTCATATCTTTTAATGTATTACCACTCATCCATTTTAGCATTATCATTGATGCTACAATAATTTTCTAGACATGTTTCTTAATTTTCTAATACTCTAATCAATGAAGCATGGTTGTGGTTGGTCTTATAGCCGTCTTATAGATTTTTTTAACTTCAAATGTATCATCTGATCATAACGTACTCCAGAAGTACTCTTCCATTTCAACCAGCATGTTTCATATGTTTTTTTTTTGTCTTACTAGTTTTAAAATCCTTTGATTCCAAAGTTTCTCTCTCGACTTCTATTTTAGCATCTAATGCTTCTCAATTCTCATTGACCAACACAATATTATTAGCAAACATCATACACCAAGGAACAACCTCCTGGATACGCCTAGTAAATCCATTCATAACTATAGCGAAAAGGTAAGGACGTAATGAATGATGTTCACATTTTTTTACCATACTCATGTAGATTGTCTCTTCTTGTTCGAGCTTAATAATAGTCTTGTCTCTGCCATCGACGGGCTCCCATCTATCATAATCTCAAGGAGGTATACCTTTTTCGAGAGCCGTGATTAGGATGTGGCTTTGTGAGGCGAGCCTTATACCAAGCATTTCATAAATTAAGATTAACGACCGCACTACATAGGTGTTCCATAGTCTAATCCCATGTTCCTCATAGCTAAGTAGTTCATCAATGACAAAGTTAGGAAAATCCGCACTAAGCCGATACCAATGTCGAGTTGTAAATTTTTACATCTAGAATCAGCAGGAACGAACATAGAAGAAATATAAACAAAAAACATACTTGAAAAGTCTACCACATCCATCGGCAGCAGGCGGCTCTGCGTTCTCCGCAGAGAACTGCGAGTCCACCTCCATGTCACTCGAGCTCAGCTTCACCTCGTCGTCGGAGCCGGAGAAGGTGTTGCCGAAGGAGCTGGAGTGCTCCGTCTCCGTAGCGTCGGGGTCCCCGTCGTCCCCCGGCTCGAAGACGGCGGCCTCCCCGTCGGCGCATCCAAGAACATCGATCTCCTGGCCGAAGGGGTCCCCCGCCGGCCTCCTTCTCCGGGACGAATCCGCTGTCCTCGCGGTTGTTCTCGCAGATCAATCCCGAAGCCTCCCCCTTGGGGTCAGCGTTCACTTCCTCGGCTTCGGATTTGACGGTGACCTTGGGCTTCTCCTCTCCTCCGTCGCCGGCGACAGGCAGGGACTGGGCGGGGGCCATGTCGGGATTGGGGGTTCGGGAGGGGTTAGGGTTTACGCGGGGGTGGGAAATTAGGGTTAGGGTTTTGGGGAGGGGGGGAAGGTGGGATGGAGAAGAGCATGGGATTTGGGGATTTCGATTCGGTGGAAAGAAAAAGATTTGAAGAGGAAAGGTTCAGTCGGGGAATCGCAGGATGACGGACCCAGCGACAAAAAAAAGGAAGGACGAGGTGGGTTACCGGTTACCAGTGTTTACTCTCCTGCGAGTTTGGGTTTGGCACAAATGAGCATAGGGCAGTGGCTTACTTGTTTTTCCTGATTCGATCATGAGTGCGTGTTGACTGCAGCAATTAAGAGAGTCCGGCGCACTTTCAATCTGGCTTAGACGTTTTCTAAACGGACTTCTGTTCAACCACAAGAATATGTCGTCAAGTTACTTGCCGATTCTCGCTTCGCCACGGACTAACGAATTCAATTCTGGTACGGCCAAGCATTGCACGAGCGGAGAGGAAGAGAATCGTTCACAGATCCTATCCAGTTCTCCGAGACGATCATAGTAACCGGCAATGATCTTGTAAATATAGGCATGGCAGAGAGAGAGAGAGAGAGAGAGAGAGAGAGAGGGGGGGGGGGGGGGGGGGGGGGGGGGGGGGGGGGGCATAAGTCCAATTTATTCAATTTTAACTGAAAATAGTCAAAATCGAATAAGTTGAACTTCTAAAAAAATCGACTCGAAATTAATCATAACTGAAATCGTACCGAACCGTCAATTCAGAATTCGGTTTGTTCGGTTGGACTTTTTTAGGTCGAACATAAAGTATATATACATTTATTGTATTTAAAGTTTGGTCCAAAGTTAGGCTAGTTGTTAAATTATCAATTTAGATTTTAAAACACAAAGATAGAATTGTTGTTTTCAAAATAATATTTTCGTGTGAAAAAGAGAGAAAGAGAGAGACTTTCTCTTTAAAAGAAAATTTTCTTTTGTGCGTAATGAATTCATTATTACAACTAGTGCTAAGTGAGTAATTACAAAATGATTTGATTACAAAAATAATTTTTTGTGAGGTGTACCGGTAGAGGTCGGATCGACGCTTGATTCGTTTGCTCCGTTGACACTCGGACGTAGGAGAGGAGGGCTTCGGGTCGCACTCGATGCGTGGGACGCTGTCAGACAGAGTGCTTTCTGATGCTTGCATGCTCAGCTTCTCTCCTCTTGCATGCATGTGTAGTGTGGCAATGTGGGCTATTTATAGCCAAAAGCTTAAAGGAATTGCATCCTAGTGGCTAGAGCTTTCAGTATCGGTTGCTGACAGGGTGCATTAATGATACACATTAAGTTATATCATGCAGCTGCCATAGCATTAAAGATAGATATTAAGTCTAATCATTCAACCATCATAGCATTAATGATGGACACTAAGTCACATCGTATGCGGCTGTACAACATGTCAACAGTAGTTGATGGGAACGGCACTAGAATTGTGTTTCGTGCCAAGGTTGTGCCTATTGGAGTATAGCTTCTAGTGGTTAGTGTTGGAAAAATTTACCTTGATTCCTGTAAATAAAATAACAAAAAGTTAGAGTTACCGGTCTAGAGAAAGTCATGCACGAAACATTGTCCTAAGAGATTATTCTGTTGACCCAAACTGGATCACAGTCAACCTGATCTTGATAATTAACAAGACGATATCTGTTATGATTCAACTTGACACATCAAGCTCCATCAAGCTCCAAAATAGAACATCATTCATATGTTAAAGACAGACATCATCGACGATTGCTTCGGCAGTACAGCTGTTTCTTATACTCTGAGTCGTACTTTTATCTTTATTGAGTCTAGCTGTTGTAAGTTGAGTCGCACTGAGTATCTCAAAGCTGTCACGACCCGCACCCTGGGTAGGGACACAAGTACGTAACAACGTCCAGCCTACTCCGTAAAAATGACGTAGAACACTGTAGGTCTGCTATCTACAAACAGTAATATAATAACCTGTCATTTCCGCACGGAGGACAAATATAAAATACTAATAAACTCAATCACAATCTAGAAAGAAGAATCATGGCACAAAAACCAGATAGATATAAACCACAAGTGCAATATCCAGCTCAACAACGAGAAGAGAGTCACAAAGTAATATAGTTATACAATCCCAAATATAATACCATAAGTGGCAAGCTGGAGACAAGTCCAGTCCAAAACAACTCTAACTAAGCAATAGGTAAAGTCTCGTCAGGCGGAGCTAGTCCTGCTGAACCAAGGTCTCCAGTCTATGCCTACTACGTCCTCTGGACCAGTAGGTACAGCAATCATCCTCATCAGCATCTGTAATATTTTGTCAACATATCCAGTCAGGATGGAACGAGCACAATCAACTAACAACTGTTCACAGATAGGATAAAAGCTATAAGACTGT
>JANAVB010028197.1:10244653-10394653 GCA_029216955.1 Iris pallida
AATTAGTTTAAAAGCCAATAAAATAATAATAGTCATAATTATTCTTAATTTAGAAATTATTCTTCCAAATAAAACAACAAAAAATACCTAAATTATATTTAATAAGAGTAAACAAATTAAAAATTTAGGGGGTTTACAATTATTATTTACTTTTTTATGTAACATACAAAATATTGTATTCTAAACACATAGTACACGTGATTTTTTGTTGCTTACTGTTCAATTCTTCTTCCACGAGTCTATTTTTATATTATCTTCTATATAATTGTACTTTTCTTATCGTATTGTGTCGTGCCTATAGTTATCCTTCTGTTTGTTTTTTCTTTCATGCTTGTATAATATATTGTATAGTGTAGTATTTTTGGTGATCTTGCTTCAATCTTGACAAGATAACTATTTTCTGCTTTAGACGACTTCATCTATCTTGAGGTCTACGATGTGTATGTTGGCGACACTGGCATTACTGACGTACCTGATTTTGGCACTGATGCGAATTAGCATTTTTTTATTATGCTTTCTCATTAGTTAGTGGTCATAGTTTTGGATTCTAGTTTACTTTTCTTGTATGGTTTGTTCCCGAGACTATTTGATTTGTAGTGGATTATTTTGACAGCTTTATTTAGTTTATTATTGAGACTATTGGATATTATCTTTGATGGTTTAGATGTAGATGTTATGTGCATATTATTCTTATTGTGGACCATGTTATCATAGATATCGTACTACTGCCGATGCTGCGGTGTAGGCTGGACTCGGCAACGTACTCGTATCCCAAAAGTGGAAGTAGGTCGTGACAAGTTTTTATAGTGGCCCATGCAGGTCCAATTTTGTAGAAGATTGTGAACTCGTGGTAGTACTTAAGTTAATCGTACTACTGCGGGCCTGCGAATAGTGTTGAAATTAGATATTATAATAATACTAGGAGTGGTTCACGTCATCCACATATAGGATTAAACTCTTAAGGATCTCCTCCATATGCTTTGATACGTTATTGTTCTCTGTCTTTGACTTCAATCTATCCTATGACTTCCATCATGTTTGAATCCTTCCATCGTCTAATGACTTTCTTTTATGCAGGTATAGGTAAACTAATTAGGTGTAGCCTTGCCTCTCGAAATCATTAAAATCTTCTTTATTTTTTTTAGAAAATAAAATTATTTCCAAATTCTATTATAGATATCCTTGAAAAGAAAAGTGATATGTCAAATTTATTTTGAGTTTACAAAATTCTAAAAATAGTAATTTATATTTTATGACTCGAATGTATGAAAATTGATATTATCTATTAATGATTTTTGGTTAAACTATTTCTTATTTAAAACTTATTTAATTTGAATAAAAGAAAGATTCGTTGGTATCTTAATAGATTAAATCTTTTTAAACAAATTTACATTTAAATGACTATCTAGATCAATTTTATTTTATTTTAAACCCTAGTTATGATAGAATTTTTTTAAAACCAATCTTTAATTCTATCTATATGTATTTATAGTCTACCCTTCCTAATTAATTAGCAAAAGATTCATCCGCCATTAACCCGTGACCACACCACCAGCACCTTCCTCCCTGGCCACTACCCATGTTCACATCGCCATTTCCTCCCTGGCAACTCCCTTTATCTCCGAGAACACCACCATCACCATGTTCTTCTCGATTGTGTCGGTATCCAGAATATTACGGCACCAATCGTGTCCCGACCCGTGCATCCGTTGTCAATCCTTCTTATTCTGCCATTACAATCCAAGTACCATGTCCATGTCGACAGACCGACACAGATGTCCTAACAACCAAAAGCATTCTTCCTCACCTGTCCGTCGCCTCGTTCGACCGACCACCCTTGGTCGGAGACGTTACGGATTCTCCTGCTGCGGCCAGTGTCCGATCTGCCGTACGTCTCACCGCCAGCCCCAACCATGCGATGTAGCCGAGCGTCGATCCTCTCCCGTCCCCAATCTCCCAATCGGCCACTGCCAGATCTGTCATCAAGATCGGGCAACCATTCGATGCCACGCGCACCACAATGTTCCTCGTGTCCATCATCCCACGATGGCAGAGATTTTCTCCACAGCAGCCTGTGCCGTACGACCGCGACCAACGTTCTGCCTCGGTCGACACCACCAGCAGATAAGCCTTCTAGATCTGACCCCCTCCTCTGAGCGGCACAGTAGTCTGCGCCACCGCGAGGGCCCATAACCCACCGTCTCTATGTCCGATTCTGCCCCTCCTTGCCGGTCTTCCTCTTGTGCATCCCCGACGAGCGTGCCCGCCTTCAGCGAGCAGGCGCCCGACGCCGTGAGCAGCTTGACATCCACCCTCCAGCACCGGCCGGACGATGTCTCTCACATGCGTGTCTCTCCGTGCGATCCCGCGATTGCTGCTTTCTGGACCACCCACATCGGCGGCATGCCCACAGCCGAGCTCCCTTCTCGTGTCCCACCACGGCGCCACACCAGCAGGCGTGTTGCCGACGAACTCAGGGAGAACACTTTCACTACCAAAATATGTCAAATTAGCGACGAAATTAGTGATGCCAGTTAAAAATATCGTTATGTTTTGTGTATTTAGCGACGTATGTAAATGACATCGCTAAAAGTCACTATCAGCGACGTTTAGCGACTATTAGCGACTATAATTATAGTTTGGAAAGAATAAGTCGTTATGTAGTCGCAAAATGTCACTGATGTATTTTATTTAGCGATGTTTTGGTGACATTTAATCATGTCCGTCGTTATCCTATTACTGAACAGCGACGTCTCACTTAAACGTCGCTAAAAACTTTCATTTATGGTTCTGGAAACCCGATCGATTTTATTTTATTTCCCAAATTTCAATCTCCCGCCGAGCGCTCTCGTTTCTCTCCTCCTCCCCCTCTCGTCTCTGGCGACCCGCTCCCCCCGACGATCTCCTCCCCTCCGACGACCCCTACCCGACCCCGACGAGCTCTCCGACGACCACTACCCGACGAGCTCTCGTTTCCCTCCGGCCCCTTCCCCCTTGTCTCCTGCCCCAGCGACCCCCCTCGCCCCCTGGTGACCTCGTTGTCGCTCCTCCACCGTCAACCCCCTCGTCCCCTGCTCCGCTCCGGCGACCCCTATCCGACCCCGTCCAGGTATACCTAGCCCTAACCCTATCTCCTACTGACACGACACAAACATATTGACACACTCACTGACACGACACCGACACACTTACTGACACGATATTGACACACTGACACATGACACACAGACACTATGTATACTCATTGAAGAAAACTCTTATACATATGTATACATGTATACATGAAACTCTTATATATATGTATACAATATATATATATGTATACTCATTGATGGTTCCTTTATATACATATATACATATGTATACAATCTCAAAAAAACTCTTATATAACTATAGTTATATCTATCAATCTACATATATACATATGTATACAATCTCAGAAAAAACTGAACTAAACACACATAGGTATACTCATTGAAGAAAACTGTGATTTCACAATGGAACTTGGATTTTGATATATGAAACGAGATGATGGTTCCTTTAGTTAGCTTGCTTATGTTACAATTATATTCTCTGTGAATATCGATTTTACCAGATGGCACCCATGACCCGAGCAGCGACACATCGTTTGAGGAAAACACAGATTGCTGAGGTGGCTCCTCCTACTGTTAAGGAGGAAGTGGTACCGGTAGCTAGTGAGACCGGGAGTTCCATTCATCTAGCACCTGTAGTGGAATGGCGCTTTCCCGCCGTCAATCCCACTTATCAGAAGATGTTGCGTGATGGTATCATTGAGCGTATGCGTGAGCTGCGTGGTCGTCATTAGTGTAGTTTTATAGATGTATTTTGTGTTGGACTATTAGTACTTATTACCAGCTGTACTTGTTTTATGGAGATAAGTTTATGGACTTAATTATGGACTTATTACCAGCTGTACTTGTTTTATGGAGATTAATTATGGACTTATTACCACTTAGTTTATGGAGATTAATTAGGCTAAGTCTTCTATGTGGTCAATTCTGATACACTATGGTTATATAGTCATGTCATGTGATATAGTATTACCACTTGTTGTATCATGATTACTTGGGATTCTATTTTAATGATTTTTCTTATGCAAATCATACACAAAAGCGAAAAGCACACCTTATACTATATTGGCATCCTATACGACACGTTTGTATCCTAATAGTATATAAGGAGTATCCTAGTACCTACAGTGTATAGAGTATCCTAGAAGTGTAGGTATGATTGGTATATCGTATTACATAGAGTGTATAGAGTGAGTATCCTAATAGTATATAAGATATTTTAGAAGTAAAGTGTCCGTGTCTGTCCGAAGTAAGGTGTCCATGCCAGCCCTTCTCTGAAAAAGTAAGTCTACTACCGATATCGCCGATACCAAGACTCATAGGAATAGTCCGATACCGATTCCCATACCTATATGTTGTTGCTCAAGCAGTTTATAGCTACAAATACGTAAGTGCAACATGAAAATCTCATCTATTAAATATGTTACCTAAGAGCATCATTAGTAAGGGCAATTCATTACTACAGCGTATAGAGTATCCTAGAAGTGTAGGTATGATTGGTATATCATATTACATAGAGTGTATAGAGTATCCTTTCGGTCTATAAGAGTTACTTCACTCATTTTGTCAACACAAGTAAACTTTTTAAATGTTGACGGTATATATACCATCAATATTTGGTTTTGCCTTGTAGCTACAGGCAGTTGCCTGTATTTTGCCTTATAACTTGGCCTTTGGCCTGTGCTTGAGCAGTGTGGACTTCCAGGTTAGGGTGTTTGTTCATGATTAGCATTGTTTAGATATTAGTTTCAGTTAAAGGGTTAGTTTAGATTAGGATATTAGAAGGAATATAAGAGTTAGTAGATGTTAAAGTAGGATATTAATTTATTAGTTAGGATAGATAGTTTGAGTTAGGATACTGCTCAAGCACATGCCAAAGGGTCGATATTGGATATTAATTTAAAAAGTTTTACCTTTCTTGACAAACTGGATAAAGTAACTCTTGTAGACCCAAAGGGTCGATATTGGACAGTTGGGATGAGTATCAGAATCGGTATCGGATTAGTATCGACCGTATCGGATCAGTATCGGCCGTATGTACTTAGTGTCATGTACTACTACAAGTACAATTATACGTCGACCGTATGTACTTAGTATCGACCGTATCGGATTAGTATCGGTCTATCGGATACGACACTTTGACACAAGATAGTTGTTTTAGTCCCAATACAGTTATTTTTGTTTCTTCCTTCAAATTCTTTGTTTGTAATATGTGGAATGAATGAACAATTTATGTTGCGCACCCATATCTAGACTGCCTTAATATTCATTCACTGACTATAATGTGCATGTATCTATCTTACAGAATTATCCTCAATTGGATATGGATATGAATTACTACTTATAAAATCGTTTATGGATGTACAACCGTCATTCTGATGACATGTGCAGTGTGCGGGATAAATTCATAGAGGGTGTACAGCAGTTCCTGCAGTTTGCCAAGGCGTTTCCTCAGTACATGGACGGTACCAAAATTAAGTATCCGTGTGTGAGATGTCGTAACTTGAAATATCATCCAGAAGTGGAAGTCACGTATCATTTATACTCGAAGGGTTTCACGCCGAATTACTATCAGTGGAGCGCACACGGAGAACTTTTGTCTTTAGCATCGGAGTATGAACCTTATGTGGATGTCCACAACAACGCTGCTTACGACGATGGGTTGGTGAACATGATTTTTGACACGACGGGGCCTAGTTTCGATCCGGACGATCTTGATGCACCTGAGGAGGCACCAAACGCTTGTAACGCCCCAGTCCCAAAATACGTAGGACCAAGTACGTGAACATGCCAGCTGCACATATACAAAGAACACTCCAATATATGGAATTCCTCATATATGCACATAAGCTGTAAATAAATAATCACAGGCCAGAATAACATATCTAATCTCATCACAGCTCAACAGCGAAGATAATGAAGTCCAAATAAATAAATAAGAGTATCAAAAGATAGCCGGGTGAACATACTTACTCCAAACAGCTATGAAAAATAGTCTCACAAGATCGGAGTCCGACCTCCGCAAAATAAAAAGAAAAGAGATGTAAAATAATATCTACAACTGTCTCAAATATAGAATAAACTAGAAATCAGTAGTGACTGCCTCGTCATCAATGAAGGATAGCTCCAATGCCGCTCCGTACTCCTGTGGAAACTCGTCTAAACCTGGAGAGATAACCAGGTCCTCAGGGGACATAGCAAGATACAAGAAAACACCATGCCATATAAACTATAATAATATAATAAGAGAGAAAGGTAAGCATGCAACCGGGTTCCTGACCATTCTACTGTGAATATGCAGTTGAGATACAATCCTTCGACGCATGAACCCTGGCTGAAAATAGGATCGGCATAGTTCCCATAGAGGGTACCAGGGGCCTACGTCCATAACGTTCGGAAAGCGTCAGAGGGCACCATGTGCAAGGGGCTACGTCCATAACGCTCTGGGAAACGTCAGAGGGCATCTGGAGCCTGCGTCTCCGGTCATGGAAGTGTAAAGAAGCCCATACGTCAGGTATTGTTCTCCCTACCCAATGCCTAGTATCATCATCTCCATGACTGATATAAACCTCTAGTAACCGCCAAGTCTTCTAACATGCAATACTATTGGCAGTTACTCCTATCCGTCGCACGCTCCATACGTATCGGTGGCCAGCCAACTACACAAAAATGTGTCCTATATGTGACTCACATCACGTGATACAACAAGTGTCAAGGCCGTATGAGATATACTAATACCTCATCATCAATGGGTGGTCACTAGACTAAGTCAATGCAAGAGAATAAATAAAGCAAGAAAAACGACCGATAGAGTCGCTTGCACCCAAGTGTGACTTGGACGCAAAGTTTAAATATCACAAAACAAATGCTAAAAATGACAACTAAAAATAAGAATATAATAATCGCAGAGTAGGGTGGCAAGGTATCTTGCCTGGTGGTGCAAAGTGGCAAGTCCAAAAGTAGCAAGTGTCAGCACCAAAATTCACAAATCATAGATGACTTCAAACGCTGAAACAAACATAAAAAATGATCTCCGTGAAGAAGATATACCTAGAAAATGTCTGTCCAAAAGTCAAATTCTGGAACAGGGGCAAAATCGTAATTTTGGGTCAAAACGATGTCCGCCGTTGGACCCGCTTTGCACCGAAACACATGTCAAAGTCTACGGTCTCTAAAGTCGTCAAACTACATGTCTATGGTTTCATTTTGAGGAGAGGAACTCAACGGTATGTCCAGTTTTGGATTCCGAGGAGCCGTGTACAAAATCGCCCGTTTGAGTGAGTCGCGGCCCACCAAAATTGGGTTCCGATTCGACCTTCTCAGAATCGAACCAAACTTGGCATGCAGGACCAAAATTTCGATCCGGACCTGTTGGCACAAGTTTCATCTCGATTCGACTACTGTACACGAAGTTATGGGCAAGTTTGCAAAACGCCGATACGGGGGTATCTCGACGGATACGCGTTGATTTCGTCGCGCACACGCGACGAAACTGAGTTCCGTCAGTTCCCACATGTCCGCAACGTCCATACGCGCCTTTCGATGCGTATAGTGCGCGACCACGTCGCCCGGTTTGTCGGGGCGTATATCGTATCGGAGAAAATTTCAAAATTTTACTATTTCGAAAACAGTTTTTCACCCAAGTTTAACACGAATTAAATTCTTGCACAGAAATCTAAATACCGATCTACCAGTTACATTTTAGTCGTGGTTAGGTTGTCTTCAAACGTGTTCAATTAGTTTCTAAAAAATCTCGACACACAGAGCGGAATATGGCTTCTAAGTTGTGGTTTAAAACTGATTTCAAACTCTGTTTTCGACAGAGTTTTACCCGACTTTGCATCGAGTTACTAGTCAAACCATAGGGTTATAGCTGATTCCCTTTGAAGGGACTCAGAGAGGGTTATATTGCCTACACGTAGCATCTTTCGGATCGCAAAACGATCAAACGTGCAAAGAGTAATCGAAACCGAAAAAGAGGGGTACCTGAGTTTTTGAAAAATAGAGTATCCTCTGTTAACTGTCGACTCCGAGCGATCCCGACGTCGTCGACGGCGAGTGGGTGGCCGACGGTGAGCGTGGGGTATGGAGGAAGGGTGGCGGCCTTGGGGTCGAGAAGTTTTTGCGTACGAAGGGGGGTTTAGGGTTCGGTTAGATGAGCGGCTGAATATATAAAGGCGATAAATGCTATTTCGAAGAGGACTCAAAATTGTGGGCTCGGGTTGCAATGGTTCTCCTAGCAACTTCTTGCTGCTGAGTTAGGCGGGGGTGTGGGGTTGGGCCCACCCCCTTGCAGCTGCTGCTGCGAAAGGGTTTGCTTGGTATTAGGGGGTCGGGCCCCACGCAGCTAGCTGCTGCTGTTGTGGGGGCTCGGCCACAACTCATATATTTTTTTTTTACCACACAGTAACTTTATATATATATATATATATATATATATATATATATATATATATATATATATCAATATAATATCTATATATATTAAGCAAGCAATAAACTCCTAAAAATTTCCCATAAATTTCCTAAAATTCTAGAATTTACTATATACCTTATTTAATCGAATATTAGCAGCACACATATATTATATACACACATGTATTTATATTTACGTACATCTACCAATTAATTTCTAAATAATATATAAAAAAAATAGTTTTTAAGGCACTAAAATAGTTTGGGAAATATTGGGGGTTTACATCCTACCCAACTTAAAGAAAATTTCGTCCTCGAAATTAAACTAAGGTCGGGGGATCGATGCAATGCAAGAAATATAATAGCACTTAAAAAAAGTAAGACATACCTTCGTCTTCGAACAACTGCGGGTAGTGATTACAGATGTCGTCCTCGCGCTCCCAAGTAGACTCCCCTGGCGAGTGATGCTTCCATGCCACACGAACCAATGGAATAGATTGATTCCGTAACACCTTCACTCGGCGATCGAGGATACCTACTGGTTGCTCTTCATACGACAAACTCGGTCCAACTGTGATCACAGAGTGATCAAGCACATGATTGCTGTCCGCCACGTACCTCCTCAGCTGAGATACATGGAATACGTCATGCACTCCCTCTAGCGACGGTGGCAAGGCCAATCTGTAGGCAACCTCTCCAACACGTTCCAAGACATCGAAAGGGCCGATGTACCTTAGACTCAACTTGCCACATCCTCCGAATCGAATTGTGCCTCTAGTGGGAGATATCTTCAAGAACACATGGTCACCCTCTTTGAACTTCAAGGGTCGACGACCATTATCTGTCCACTGCTTCTGAAGATCCTGTGCTGCTCGCAGGTGGCCTTAATTTTCATCACTGTCTCTACTGTGCTCAAGACTAACTCGGGGCCCAATAGCTGTCGCTCTCCTATGTCGCTCCACAAACAGGAGATCGACACTTCCTACCATACAACGCTTCAAACAGAGCCATCTGAATGCTCGCTTGATAGCTATTATTGTAGGAAAACTCAACAAGATGAAGATGGTCCTCCCACGAACCGCCAAAATCAAGCATACACGCTCTCAACATATCCTCTAGCGTCTGAATGGTACGCTCCGACTGGCCATTTTTCTGTGGATGGTATGATGTGCTAAGCTTTAATCGGGTCCCCAAACTCTCTTGCATGCTCCTCCAAAAGTGTGAAGTAAATCTTGAGTCACGGTCCGACACAATACTAACAAGCACACCATGCAATCTCACAATCTGCTCCATATACATCTCTGCCAATACCTCTATCGACTGGCCCACTCTAAAAGGTAAAAAATGGGCTGACTTCGTAAGTCTATCAACAATCACCCACACTGCGTTACATCCTCTAGGACTTCGAGGAAAACCCGTGACAAAATCCATAGTAATGTGCTCCCACTTCCACTCGGGAATGGGTAGCGGCTGCAATAATCCGGCCGTCCTCTGGTGCTCCGCCTTCACTTGTTGACATACCAAGCACTTGGCAACAAAACGAGCTATCTCTCGCTTCATTCCATGCCACCAATAATACTGTCGTAAGTCTCGATACATCTTGGTTCCTCCGGAATGAATGGAGTAAGTCGAACTGTGAGCCTCTGCCATCAGCTCCTGCCGTAGCTCTCCATTGGGAACATAAATGCGATCACCACATCGCAATGTCCCATCGGTGTGGATCCTCAATCCTGTCTGCTCTCCTACTTCAGTCTTCTCTTTCAGCCGTCGAAATCTAGCATTATTAGGCAATGCTGCCTTGATGCGCTCTACTAGTGATGATTGCACTTGAAGGTTGGCTAATACGCCGTCTGCTCTCGGTAATACTACCTCAATACCAAGCTGCTCCAAGTCTCTAATCAATTCCTTCTGTGTAGTCAAGAAGTGTGCCATGGGCTTACGGCTCAATGCGTCTGCCACGACATTAGCCTTGCCCGGATGATAATGAAGCTCGATCTCATAATCCTTCATCAACTCCAACCAACGTCGCTGTCGCATATTCAACTCCTTTTGTGTGAACACGTACTTGAGGCTCTTATGATCAGTGTAGATATCAACCTTCTCACCGTACAAGTAGTGTCTCCATAGCTTCAAAGCAAAGATAACCGCTGCGAGCTCTAGATCGTGGGTCGGATAATTCTGCTCATGCACTCTCAACTGTTGAGATGCATAAGCTACTACGCGATCGTGCTGCATCAATACACATCCTAATCCCTTCCCGGATGCGTCGCTGTAGATCACAAATCCTCCTGGGCCCGATGGTAGTGTCAAGATCGGTGCTGTGGTCAATCGCTTCTTCAACTCGTCAAATACGGCTTGACACTCATCTGTCCATTCAAACTCCTGATCCTTGCAAGTCAATAGAGTCATGGGCCCCGCTATTCAAGAGAAATCTTCTACGAACCGTCGGTAGTAACCCGTAAGTCCGAGGAAACTTCTCACTTCCGAAGCTGATGTGGGAGCGGGCCATGATTTGACTGCTGTAATCTTCTCTGGGTCCACTGATATACCATCACCCGTAACAATATGACCAAGGAATGATACCTCCTTGAGAAAGAAATCACACTTGCTAAGCTTCGTAAAGAGTCTCTCGTTCCTTAATGTTCCCAAAACTATCCGTAGATGCTGCTCATGCTCCTCTTGACTCTTGGAGTAAATCAAGATATCGTCTATAAAGACTACTACAAATTTCTCCAAATACTGATGAAAGATCTTGTTCATTAAATTCATGAAAACTGCAGGTGCATTGGTCAAACCGAAAAGCATGACCAAGAACTCGTAGTGTCCATACCTCGATCGAAAAGCCATCTTGGCAATATCTTCCTTCCGAACCTTCAATTGGTGATAGCCCGATCGTAAGTCAATCTTGGAGAATACTTTTGCTCCACTCAGTTGATCGAATAGATTATCTATACGTGGCAGGGGATACTTATTCTTCACCGTCACTGCATTTAATGCTCTGTAGTCAATGTACATGCGCACTGTCCTGTCTTTCTTAGGCACAAACAGAACGGGTGCTCCCCATGGTGACGCACTGGCACGAATAAATCCCTTCTCTAATAAGTCATCAATCTGTGTCTTCATCTCTACCAACTCCTTGGGTGCCAGACGATATACTCGAGATAAAATAGGCTCGGCTCCGGGAATAAGCTCAATAGAAAACTCAATATCTCGGTCAGGTGGTAGTCCTGGCAACTCATCGGAAAATACATCCTCGAACTCGGTGATAATAGGGTGCTGTGGGGTGTCATGCATCATCATATGTGTTCCCGATGTGGGTGCATCAAAACTCTCTCCGTCTTCATTGGTGAACTGAAACTCTGCCGCATTCGGTGGTCTAAAGATAATACTGCTCCTATAGCAGTCTAAGAGAGCGAAATGCTGGCTCAACCAGTCCATTCCAAGAACAACATCAAATGTCGGCATAGGGAATACAAGAAGTCGGGCCGTCATCTCTCTGCCATTTATTATTACAGGACAAAGTCTACAAACGCCACTAACAGGTACAACTCCTCCTTCAGTAAGAATTTTAATATTCTTAGCTAAGGGTGTGATGGGAATGCTGTGTCTAGTGGCAAAACTAGTGGCTATGAATGAATGAGTGGCTCCAGTATCAAATAATGTAATAGCAGAAAAAGATGCAACTAGAACCATACCTGCTATAACTTCCGCCTCTGTCTCTATATCCTCAACAGCAAGTGAGAATACCTGCCCATAATTCTGTCCCGGGCCCGGAGCTCTGGCCTTGTTGTACTGTGTGCCTTGGGGAGGCAATGGTGGACGAGGTACTCCTGCTATAGTCCGTGGAGCTGGAGCTGTAGGCCTCGGATTTTATCGAGCTTGTACTATTACATGTTGCTCCGGACAATCCTTGAGCATGTGCTGATTGGATCCACATCTCAAGCATAATCCAAGGCGAATCCTGCAGTCGTTCTGGATATATCCTTGTTTTCTGCAGTAATGGCAAACGGGCTTCTGATAAGGTGAGGGCCTCTGTTGGAACTGTCCTGTGGTCCTCATGATAGGTCCACTCTGAGTAGTCCGGGCTGGTATAGCTGCTGGTGTATGGTGCCTCGATGTCTACTGCTGTTCCTTGCAAAGAATCTCCTGAGAACGAGCTTCTTCCAAGACAGCTGAATGGGAGACTCGAGACTGAGTAGTCGTATAAGACTTGAGCTCTGGTGTAAGCCCCTGGTGAAATCTCCTTGCCTTGTCTAGCTCTGTCGGAATCAATTCCGCACCAAATCGACTCAGGCGATTGAACTCCGAGTCATACTCGTCAACTGTCATATTCCCTTGCTTCAGATGAAGGAACTGGTCATAGAGACCATCTCGAACATGAATAGGGAAGAATCTCTCATAGAATGTATCATAGAACTGCTTCCAAGTGATCCCTGTGCCTAATCATCTCTCTTCCGCCTTCCACCAGTGGTGAGCATTGTCTTCTAATAATAGGTCCACTACTGTCATCCAATCTCAAGCTGGTAACTGGGATGCCTTCAGTAGCTTCTCGGTACTAATAAGCCAATGTGACACCTCTAATGGCTTTTCCGTCCCTCTAAAGGCCTTGGGGTTCATATCTGTGAAATTCTTGATAGAGCCTTCATAGGGATGCAGAGCCGGTGCTGGTACTGGCGCTGGAGGTGGTGGTGGAGGTCTAGCCATAGCTGCCATCATCGTCTGCCTCATCAGCTCAATCTGCTGCCACTGAGTCTGCATCATGGCATACATAAATTGAGTGGTAGGGCTCCCATCAGTCGGAGGTGGAGGCATCTGAGGTCCCGACTGTGGAGGAAACTGCTGAGGGAATGGTGGTGGTGGTGGTAGTGGTATATTTCCTTCCGGTGGTATGGTAGTGGTCTGCCCAGCCTGGCTGCTTGGAGGTGCAGTAATCCCTGGGTACTCCGTCGTCGGTGTCGTAGTCGGCTGCGACAGTCCTGGCTGGTATGGTGTTGCTGGAGTCATGGAAGGATTCTGTCCCTCTGAAGGAATCTCCTCACCAGATGTGAGGGCCAAGGCAGAAGTGCGTCCGCTTCGTAGATTCATACTGTTAGCACGAGGAAGATAAGTTGATATTAGGAAAGATTTAATATGAAGTAAATCGAATAATCAAGGAAGTTTCGAAAAGATTGGAAGTCATGATATAGTAGTAGTTCTGGATGAGATATTCCTATTCATATATGCAAGCTTGTTGGACACAGTCATGCAACCCAATAATATTAAATCTGACCTGTATGGGCCACCACAAAAACATATAACGCCCCAGTCCCAAAATACGTAGGACCAAGTACGTGAACATGCCAGCTGCACATATACAAAGAACACTCCAATATATGGAATTTCTTATATATGCACATAAGCTGTAAATAAATAATCACAGGCCAGAATAACATATCTAATCTCATCACAGCTCAACAACGAAGATAATGAAGTCCAAATAAATAAATAAGAGTATCAAAAGATAGCCGGGTGAACATACTCACTCCAAACAGCTATAAAAAATAGTCTCACAAGATCGGAGTCCGACCTCCGCAAAATAGAAAGAAAAGAGATGTAAAATAATGTCTACAACTATCTCAAATATAGAATAAACTAGAAATCAGTAGTGACTGCCTCGTCATCAATGAAGGATAGCTCCAATGCCGCTCCGTACTCCTGTGGAAACTCGTCTAAACCTGAAGAGATAACTAGGTCCTCAGGGGACATAGCAAGATACAAGAAAACACCATGTCATATAAACTGTGATAATATAATAAGAGAGAAAGGTAAGCATGCAACCGGGTTCCTGACCATTCTACTGTGAATATGCAGTTGAGATACAATCCTTCGACGCATGAACCCTGGCTAAAAATAGGATCGGCATAGTTCCCATTGAGGGTACCAGGGGCCTACATCCATAACGCTCGGGAAGCGTCAGAGGGCACCATGTGCAAGAGGCTACGTCCATAACGCTCTGGGAAACGTCAGAGGGCGCCTAGAGCCTGCGTCTCCGGAGGAGCGCACAGGTAATCATGGAAGTGTAAAGAAGCCCATACGTCAGGTATTGTTCTCCCCACCCAATGCCTAGTATCATCATCTCCATGACTGATATGAACCTCTAGTAACCGCCAAGTCTTCTAACATGCAATATTATTGGAAGTTACTCCTATCCGTCGCACGCTCCATACGTATCGGTGGCCAGCCAACTACGCGTAAACATGTCCTATATGTGACTCACATCACGTGATACAACAAGTGTCAAGGCCGTATGAGATATACCAATACCTCATCATCAATGGGTGGTCACTAGACTAAGTCAATGCAAGAGAATAAATAAAGCAAGAAACACGACCGATAGAGTCGTTTGCACCCAAGTGTGACTTGGACGCACAGTTTAAATATCACGAAACAAATGCTGAAAATAACAACTGAAAATAAGAATATAATAATCACAGAGTAGGGTGGCAAGGTATCTTACCTGGTGGTGCAAAGTGGCAAGTCCAAAAGTTGCAAGTGTCAGTACCAAAACTCACAAATTATAGATGACTCCAAATACTGAAACAAACATCAAAAATGATCTCGGTGAAGAAGATATACCTAGGAAACGCCTGTCCAAAAGTCAAATTCTGGAACAGGGGCAAAATCGTAATTTCGGGTCAAAATGATGTCCGCCGTTGGACCCACTTTGCACCGAAACGTGTGCCAAAGCCTACGGTATCTAAAGTCGTCAAACTAAATGTCTATGGTTTCAGTTTGAGGAGAGGAACTCAACGGTATGTCCAGTTTTGGATTCCGAGGAGCCGTGTACAAAATCGCCCGTTTGAGTGGGTCGCGGCCCGCCAAAATTGGGTTCCGATTTGACCTTCTCAGAATCGAACCAAACTTGGCACGCAGGAACAGAATTTCGATCCAGACATGTTGGCACAAGTTTTGTCTCGATTCGACGACTGTACACGAAGTTATGGGCAAGTTTGCAAAACACCGATACGGGGGTATCTCGACGGATACGCGTTGATTTCGTCGCACACACGCGACGAAACTGAGTTCCGTCAGTTCCCAAACGTCCGCAACGTCCATACGCGCCTTTCGATGCGTATAGCGTGCGACCACGTCGCCCGGTTTGTCAGGGCGTACGTCGTATCGGAGAAAATTTCAAAATTTTACTATTTCAAAAACAGTTTGTCACCCAAGTTTAACACGAATTAAATTCTTGCACAGAAATCTAAATACCGATCTACCAGTTACGTTTTAGTCGTGGTTAGGTTGTCTTCAAATGTGTTCAATTAGTTTCTAAAAAATCTTGACACACAGAGCGGAATATGGCTTCTAAGTTGTGGTTTGAAACTAATTTCAAACTCTGTTTTCGACAGAGTTTTTCCCAACTTTGCATCGAGTTACTAGTCAAACCATAGGGTTATAGCTGATTCCTTTTGAAGGGACTCAGAGAGGGTTATATTGCCTATACGTAGCATCTTTCGGATCACAAAACGATCAAACATGCGAAGAGTAATCGAAGCTGAAAAAGAGGGGTACCTGAGTTTTTCGAAAACAGAGTATCCTCTGTTAACTGTCGACTCCGAGCGATCCCGACGTCGTCGACGGCGAGTGGGTGGCCGACGGTGAGCGCGGGGTGTGGAGGAAGGGTGGCGGCCTTGGGGTCGAGAAGTTTTTACGTACGAAGGGGGGTTTAGGGTTCGGTTAGATGAGCCGCTGAATATATAAAGCCGATAAATGCTATTTCGAAGAGGACTCAAAATTGTGGGCTCGGGTTGCAATGGTTCTCCTAGCAGCTTCTTGCTGCTGAGTTAGGCGGGGGTGTGGGGTTGGGCCCACCCCCTTGCAGCTGCTGCTGCGAAAGGGTTTGCTTGGTATTAGGGGGTTGGGCCCCACGCAGCTAGCTGCTGCTGTTGTAGGGGCTCGGCCACAACTCATATATTTTTTTTTCCCACACAGTAACTTTATATATATATATATATATATATATATATATATATATATATATATCAATATAATATCTATATATATTAAGCAAGCAATAAATTCCTAAAAATTACCCATAAATTTCCTAAAATTCTAGAATTTACTATGTACCTTATTTAATCGAATATTAGCAGCACACATATATTATATACACACATGCATTTATATTTACGTACATCTACCAATTAATTTTCAAATAATATAAAAAAATAGTTTTTAAGGCACTAAAATAGTTTGGGAAATATTGGGGGTTTACAACGCTGATGCTGTACAGTTCAAGGAGTTGCTGGAGAATACAAGGACTCCATTATATCCTGGTTGTGAGGATCATTCACCGTTGGAGGTGATTACAAGATTGTTGAGCATCAAGTCCGATTTTAACATGTCGCAAGATTGCTACAACTGTCTTATGGAGTTGCTTATAGAAATATTGCCTGAGGGTGCTACGTTGCCTAAAGACTTCTACCGGTCTAAGAGGATGGTGAGATCGCTCTGGATGGGATACGAGAAAATTGATGCATATCGCAACGGGTACATGTTGTACTACAAAGACGACAAGGATGAAGACGCCTGCAGATTTTATGGTGCCGATCGCAACAAAAACAGTGGTAGAGGAAAGTCTGTCGGTGCTAGAAAGCCTACCGATTCGATGCACTACTTGCCGTTGACGCCGCGGTTGCAGCGGTTGTTTATGGTGAAGAAAACTACAAAAAATATGAGTTGGCATAAGCGGGAACAGACCGAAGGAGTGTTGGATCACCCATCTGATGGAGAAACATGGAAGCACTTTGATCAAGAGTATCCAGATTTTGCTTCTGATCCGCGTAATATCAGATTGGATCTCTGCTCCGACGGTTTTACCCCATTCGGACTTTCGGGATCCCAGTATTCGTGTTGGCCTGTGATCGTCACTCCGTACAATCTACCGCCTTGGATGTGCATGAAGACTCCGTATATGTTCCTCACCGTTATTATCCCAGGTTCGAACAATCCGAAAAGGAACATCGATGTGTATTTACAGCCATTGATTGATGAGTTGAATCAGCTGTGGGAAGTAGGTTCCAACACATACGATGTATCTAGAAAACAAAATTTTCATATACGGGTAGCACTTATGTGGACCATCAACGACTTTCCGACCTATGGTATATTATCTGGATGGAGCACGCATGGTCGTCTTTCATGTCCGTATTGTATGGACCGCATTAAGGCTTTTCGTTTGAAACATGGAGGCAAACCATGCTTTTTCGATTGTCATCGACAATTTCTGCCGAAGGATCATCCGTATCGGAGGAACATGAATGCTTTTCGTGCTGGCGTTGTGGAGAAGGCTAATCGCCCGCCAAGGTGGCCCGGATACACGATATGAAAAAAGATAAAAAATTTACCAAGAGCTATTGAAGAGCCTGCTATGGGCTACAAGTATGACAGATTTGGTCGCACTCATAACTGGATGAAGAGGAGTATATTCTAGGATCTGCCATATTGGAGCACCAATCTGATTAGACATAACCTTGATGTCATGCATATCGAGAAGAATGTGTTTGGCAACATAATTAATACTGTAATAGACGTAAAGGGGAAGACAAAAGACAATCCAAAGGCTAGATTGGACTTGGAAGAAATATGTAGACATCTTGTATTGCATTTGATAGAGGACGGGAATGGGAAGTTGAAGCAGCCTAAGGCAATTTTTTTATTGGAGAAGGAGGATAAAGTGAGACTTTGTAGGTGGATTCAAGGTCTGAAATTTCCAGACGAGTGTGTTTCGAACTTGAGAAGATGCGTCGACCTCAAGGAGAACAAACTGACAGGTATGAAGAGCCATGATTGTCACGTATTCATGGAGAGGTTAATTTTGATTGTATTTCGGGAATTCTTACCCCCGATTGTTTGGGATCCATTGACCGAGCTTAGCATATTCTTCAGAGATCTTTGTTCTAGTAAGTTGCTCGTCGATCGTCTAGAAAAGCAGGAGAACGATATTGCGGTAACACTGTGCAAGCTCGAGAAGGTATTTCCTCCTGGATTCTTCGACTCCATAGAGCATTTGCTAATTCATCTTTCCGAAAAGAAAGACGAAGCCGACGAAGATGAAGATGAAAGTAAAGATGAGGAGGAAGATGAGGTCGAGGAAGACGAGCAAGATGATTATTGTGAAGATGATTGAGAGAGACGTACTTTCATTTTCTTATTATGTAGAGTTGCTTATTATCTAGTATTGGTTATTATCTGAATGTACTATCTGGACTTATATGTTTCTTGTAAAATATACTATCTGGATTTCGATGTTTCTTGTAAAATATATCATCATATGTTGTCTTAGTTATTATCTTGTCTTTGTTGCACTTTCATATTTCTAGTCTCTATTATTTGTTGTCTTTGTTGTATCTCATCATATATTGTTATCAGGCATGACAGTTCGTCACGGATCGTTCCGTATTTCCCGACATAGGGTACGGGGTACTGATATTGGCAGAGGATATGGTACTCCTTCGGTACCTACTGGTGGTACTGCTAGAGGATGGGCTTCTTCTTCGGTACCTCCTACTGGTACCGGCTCTGGATCCTCGTCGCCCAGTACTTCTGTGTATCGAACAGTAGCTCCGCCCGCCACGATGCTACGTAGCATATCTCCTGGGTAGAGTAGTTCCAGGCCTGAGACTGCTCCCGAGAGTAGCGTTCCTCCTGTTGATACGACGATGGAGGCAGATGAGGAGATGGAGGAGGCTGCATCGACGGCCGACCAGTATCAGGCAGATGATGCCTGCGCACCTCCGGAGGATACGAGGACGGAGATCTGGTCCGACGGTACAAAGTAAGTATTTTGGTTTATTATTTTTTCTGTGTTTATCATAAATTATCTTTTCTCATTAATATAATATATCTGTATAGATATCGTCCCCCGTTGGTACAGAGACGCCTAGGCCAGCTCCTGAGGCCAAAATTATGGGGGTCCTTGGATAAACTACTCGGATGCTCCGGACGATAGGAAGGCCTACTAGTTTGCGCGCTTCAAGGTTAAAATAGATTTGCTTTTAACATGAATCATTTGATTTATGCATATTATATATTACTGAAAAATATTTGGTTTGCGTACTCTTCTAGGATATGTTTTCTATCTACCGCACCGGGCCGAGCTAATCGAGGGAATGTTTCCTGCTGTCGCTGCTAAGCTGATCCGTGACGCTATCAATGATCAGAAGGCTCGTGATCGTGCCGAAAAGCCGATCCAAGGTTGGATCACCCCTGATCAGTGGGATGCGATGAAGGCTCGATTCAACGAGCCAAGGTACAAAAAAAAGTCCGAGAAGGCCAAGGCGGCTAGGCAGCATGCCACGAAGTGGTGCGGTGGGTCGATTCCGATGACATAACATTTCCGTCGTCTGGTATGTATTTTTCTTTCAGAAATATTATTTTAATACAAATTTGATAAATTATTACTAAGATAATATATTTAATTACAGGTAAGGAAGGTCGGTAACGCCGACATGGTGACCGTCTTCCTGGCCACCCATCGGAAGGGCAAATAAATGTTCTGGACTTCTATAAAAACAAGATTATTTTTGGGCATAATATTGGGTTGGCATCAAACTATAGACAAAAACATTATTATTATTATTTTCTGTTATATATATGGTCTAAATAGTTGTATTTATCTTTAAGTTTTAATATGGACTTAGTTTTATTAATAAATATAAAAAGGTTATGTGTTTTCGGGCCTATATATGTTTTAGGGCTTTTTTCATATATTTTAGATACTAAAATAAGTTTTATAATTATTTGGGTCAAAGCCCACAATACGTTTATGGTTACAAATATAGATATGGGGCTTTTACTAAAATTATTATTTTGGGCATTTTGGATTTTGGGATCAAGTAAGCAAATATTTTTTTAAATGAGTTTTAAGTATTTATTATGTTTCTAAATAAGTTTATAATTCTATGACATATATATTGGGATAAAAGGGTAACTTTTCTTATGTCAAATTCCATTCTTACTGTGACTAATCGTATCCATATTTTTTTGTGACATTGGACTTCTCATAAACCTAGACCCAACGGGATTGTCGATTTCACCAGCTAAGGACCTCAGGCAAGTACACTTTCTGATTGTTTTTCGATTCATAGTAGTCTATACATTTTATTTTATACATATGTCTTGCTGCTTGTTGACACGCTCGTCACACGGAGTAGTCGGGAGGAAAAATATCTTAGTAGACATGTGGACTATCCAGAACTATCCTTTGTGTCTTTCGTGGAGAATATCAGCTGCATACGACACGTGCAGGGTACCGGATTTACTCTTTAGCCATTCACATGTCGAAACTGATATTTCAAATCACATAGATAGTTGTATTTTATTTATTTTTCTTGTCTTCTCCACTACTTGTCATGTCATCAGTACTTTCTAGTTTTCATTATTTTTATGTCTTGTTAATTCTATTGTGTTCCCGCATTGCCGTCGGTTTGTGTGCTTGTTCCATTCCTGACTGGAAACCAACATTTTTCAGGTTTAGCTGTGGCTTCACTTAGCATGGAAAGATACGGGTGTACTTGCAGACGAAAACCTAGAAATAGATAGCAGTTGAATCATTTTCATTAATTGTGAGAACTTTGTATTTTCTTTAAATATAAATGTTGTAAATGTTGCAATAAATTTAGAAATGTGAATGAGCAATAAATATTATACTTTTGTGATTTTGAGCATCTTGGTCGTGACAGCGTTCTACCGTCGACTCTGCGGCGTAGGCTGGCTTGGACACGTCTCGTATCCGAAAAATGGGTGCAGGTCGTGACAAGTAGTTTTTGTAGTAGCTCATGCAGGTACGTTTTTGCAAATTATGCGAACTCGTAGTTGTACTATATTAGTCTTACTACTGCGAGCCTGTGACTAGGAAATGCTCATTCACAATTAGGATTGAATTAATTTTGGAGAATGACTAGGAATAGGAGTCCCTTATTAATTTGATTATTGGGTAGTTAAGGATTAGGCCATACAATTTACTTAATTTAGATAACCTGGAATGTTTTATAGATACACTATCGCATTTTGATTCGACGTTATTTCTCAGGAGGGTAGATTCGTAACATCTTCCCAAAAGTTTGGAAAATACCCTTTTATTTATTTGTTTGAATTAAAATGTGATTTTAGAATTTTATAAATATTTAGTATAGATGGCCTTAGTCACGGTTAAGTTTTGGAGTGCAAGATGACCAAGAATTTTGGCACTGAGAGTGTAGTCGAGTGCCTTGACTAGTGTTCTAGCCATGGTAGAGAAGACCGAGTCATAGATGTATTCTAATTAGGAAAACCAGGCCAAATTGTGACATAACCCTATGAATAATTTAATTATTTATTATTAAGATTATTGGCTTTTAGAAGACCCGGTTGTTCCAAACAAGCCCGAATCCCATCCAAGTCCTGATGGTCACATAGTGCGACCAACGTCGTCCGTGTAGATATATAGAAGTGTATATATATTTTGGGTAGTCCATTTTTAATATTGAGAATAATTTTTATATATTATATATTGAATATAATATATGTATTATTGCTATTTAAATTTATATTTTACTTGGAAATAGGATAACCTTCTCTTAGAATGATATTTTGGAATTTTTAGGATTTACTTAGGCTATATATATATACTGGTGTATGGATATATTCATAATAGGTAGACATAGTGCCCTATACACATTTTTCCCTCGATCCTGAATATTAGAGAAATTTAAGTTTAAGTTTATATTTCTTTTGCCTTCGGTCATATTCTCCCTAATCATGATCATTTGTACAACTCTATCTTATGTCTTTTCTAAACATCGCCATATCATAAGTTCGTATCACTTTTATTCTTTTTCTTGGACCTAAGAAATTATTTAAAAAAATAACTTCTCCCTCAATTGTCTATTAATCTTGAGTTGAGTTTTTGGATTCAAAAGTTTTCCTCTCACACGTTGAATATTGAATATCCGTGAAATAAAGGTTATAAGATTTTTACTTATCTTGCCTTCGACCATGTCCTTCCTAATCAGTCGTTTAAATTTTTAAAAAAAAAACAGATACCTTCCCTTCAAGGGATGGACACGTACACTTTCCTATAATGATCAATTTGTTCAAATTTTTAGCTTTCTCCATCATGGTCAATTTATTTCAGGATTTTTGAACCTCCGTTAAAATTTTAAGGATGTAGTCGAAGGGATGATCGGTGACTTATGATGGCAGATAGCCGCGCGCTGTCGCCACTTATTTGATTTATGGAGACTGTGGGTTCACTACAGCCAGCAGCGCACTGGCAAGACATGATCCCTAAGTTGAAGTAATCTCGAGTAAGTATAAGTTATCGAATGTTGTCACAGCTATATCTTGGTCGTTCTATCTTCGTCTTTAAGTTGTTATGTCAAGATTGGATAGAGTTGATAGGGTATTCGTTACCGTATCCTTGTTTGAGTCGTGGAATCAAGAGTTTATTGCAGCTAGCTGTACACTGGCGAGGCATAAATTCTTGGTAAAACGACTTCGATTATGTTTACGAGTTTTAAATATCATAGAGACTATGTCTTATTGGCATATAACTATTAAATTTTCAGATTGATTTGTGCTTATCCCTAGTCACAACCTTCTCAATAAATTGGTAGTTCTCCCTTCCTTCCTTACCCTTCTATTTTTTAGATTGTCATTTTTCGACTGGATTCCTAAACCTGTCTAGATTTTGATTCTAAACTCGTGCCTAAATAATTGTGGATAAATATTTTAAGCATTTTTGGATTTAATCATCCTTGAAAAATTTCGATCATGACTAGACTCTTTTTATTATGTTTCGATCTAGTTAATTCGTATCCTTTCTTAGGTTGATTCTATGATCATGCCTACACAATCGTTCGTGTTAGAACAATTTTGATTGGATCATCCTTAAATAATTTTTGATCACGATCGAACTATTCGATTCTATTTCGATCGTGCCAAATCGCATGCCATCTTAGAATTCAATTCTATGATCGTGTCTAAATAATTTTGTTCGTACCAAGATGATTTCAATTTTGATCGATCTTACACCATTTTATCGAGACTAAATCATAGCTAAGGTTATACTTTCATTCCAACTACGATCATGACTATTTTGATCATGATCATACTCGTGCCAACTTTCTATTTTCACCATGCTTGGATGACTTGCATGATTAGCCTTGATCGTGACTGCCCCTTAAATACGACTAAAATCCTGTTTAGATTTCATCAAGAACTTTGGTCATTCCTTAAAGGGCTGGTAATGACTCAACCGGGCTAACCATAGATTGGTCGTGCCCAACCATTTCACTCTTGATCGTTCTTAAAAATACTTGGTTATCGACTAGACCATTTGACCGAATGCTGGTCGTACCAAATCACCCTCTCCTTTTGTTTAGTATCTTTGTCATTTTTACGCGTGACTAATTAAATCATGAATCATATCACTCCCTTGATTATACCGTTTGTCGTTTTATTCATACCAATTAAATATTTTGGTTTCTTAATTATTCTTTATAGTCGTGTCTAATTGTGCTCTTTGAAAATTGGAAGACAAAATATTTTAAGGTGGATAGAGTTGTAAACCCACATCCCTGACTTCAAAATTTTTATTTTGTTTTATTTTAATAAATTTTAGTTAGAAAATAGATTTCATTTGTAACCACTATAGAATATATTTGGATGACAACAGAATTTTTGTCAAACCATTTTTGACTTAGAATTTATAAAATATCGTTTAAAATTATTTACTAATATTAATTATCAATTAAATTTATTTTGTTATATTATAGTTAGTTTGATTCAGTCTTGGACTAACAAAGATATGTATTGTTTAAATAATATATACCATATTTTCCAAGTCATTTGATAAACATATTATTCCTTTAAATTATTATTGTATTATATTTAGATTCGACCAAATGCATTTTTAATATTTTAATAAAATATTAAACTATTTTTAAAATCATTATGGATTGATTTTGATTTGTTAGATCCAATATTTATCTAAATCTTAGAAAGATTTGATTATTCTAGACCTCAAATTCGAGGAAGAATCATTCTAAGGTGGGTAGGTCGTAAGCCCACTTTCCGTTTTCTTACATTCTCCATTTAGTTTATTTTTGTTTAAATTATTTTTCGAAATCGGAAAATAATTTTTATTTTTATTTTAGATATTTGGAAGGAAAAAAAGTGAGGAGAGATTTGCAAAATTTTAGAAGATATTTTATTCTAGGATTATTTGAATTACTATTTTATCAAAAGTTATATTAAATTCAAATTACTACTATATTATTTTAGAAGATATTATATTTGTGAAAAATATACAGCTATAAATATCTGAATTATTATTAACAAATATTTTGACAATTGACTTCATTACGAGGATTATCTAAAGTAATAGGTATTATTTTAGACAATATTTCGTGGCATGATTGGGTCAAATTCCTAGATTTCCTTTTCCGGAGTTTCAGAAATTTCTTTATTTATTTATTCACATATTTTATTTGTCGGGATTGAACGCAGATTTCGTCGATACTTTGTTTGTGATTATTTCCTCAGCAAACTTGTTTCAAGATTAAAATTGAGAGCATTTTAGGGCTTTTAAAGTTTCAAACAATTTCTTCCTATTTTATTTATTATTCGGTCAATTTCTTTTGTTATAAATTTCTACTACCTCTCACCAACCTACCAAGTCTGAATACCCTGTTAGTCCTTAAATTCGAGGACGGATTTATTTTTGTGGTAGGTAGATTTGTAGTCTCCCCACCCGAAATCTTTAAAATCTTCTTTATTTTTTTTAGAAAATAAAATTATTTCCAAATTCTATTATAGATATCCTTGAAAAGAAAAGTGATATGTCAAAGTTATTTTAAGTTTACAAAATTCTAAAAATAGTAGTTTATATTTTATGACTCGAATGTATGAAAATTGATATTATCTATTAATGGTTTTTGGTTAAACTAGTTCTTATTTAAAACTTATTTGATTTGAATAAAAGAAAGATTCGTTGGTATCTAAATAGATTAAATCTTTTTAAACAAATTTACATTTAAATGACTAGCAAGATCAATTTTATTTTATTTTAAACCCTAGTTATGATAGAATTTTTTTAAAACCAATCTTTAATTCTATCTATATGTATTTATAGTCTACCCTTCCTAATTAATTAGTAAAAGATTCATCCTCCATTAACCCATGGCCACACCACCAACACCTTCCTCCCCGGCCACTACCCATGTTCACAACGCCATTTCCTCCCTGGCAACTCCCTGTCATCTCCGAGAACACCACCATCACCATGTTCGTTCTCGATTGTGTCGGTATCCAGAACATTACGGTACCAATCGTGTCCTGACCCGTGCGTCCGTTGTCAATCCTTCTTACTCCACCATTACAACCCAAGTATCGTGTCCGTGTCGACAGGCTGACATAGACGTCCCAACAACCAAAAGCATTCTTCCTTACCTGTCCGTCGCCTCGTTCGATAGACCACCCTTGGTCGGAGCCGTTGCGGATTCTCCTGCTGCGGCCAGTGTCCGATTTGCCATACGTCTCGCCGCCAGTCCCGACCATGCGATGTAGCCGAGCGTCGATCCTCTCCGGTCCCCGATCTCCCAATCGGCCACTGCCAGATCTGTCGTCAAGACCGGGCAACCATTTGATGCACGCGTACCACAATGTTCCTCGTGTCCATCATCCCACGAAGGCAGAGATTTTCCCTACAGCAGCCTGTACCGTACAACCACGACCAGCATTCTGCCTCGGTCGATGCCACCAGTAGACAAGCCTTCCAGATCTGTCCCCCCTCTGAGCAGCACAGTAGTCTGTGCCACCGCGAGGGCCCATAACCCACCGTCTCCGTGTCCGATTCTGCTCTTTCCTGCCGGTCTTTGTCTTGTGCGTCCCCGACGAGCGTGCCCGCCTTCAGCGAGCAGGCGCCCGACGTCGCGAGCAGGTCGGCATCCACCCTCCAGCGCTGGCCGAACGACGTCTCGCATATGCGCGTCTCTCCGTGCGTCCTCGCGACCGCTGCTTTCTGGACCACCCACACCGGCGGTGTGCCCCCAGCCGAGCTCCCTTCTCGCGTCCTACCACGGTGCCACATCAGCAGGCACGCCGCCGACGAACTCGGGGAGAACACTTTGTAAGTCCTCTCTCACTCTCTCCCTCCCTCATGTTCATTATTATTCCTCACCCTCACTTTTCTCACCGTTACTTTTCTCTTTCTGTCTCGGTATGGGTAGTACTATGTGTATTATGGGCTGGTTGTAGCCTACAGTAAATGCGAGCTGAAATAAAAGAAAGGGGAAAATGGATTTTAGTGTAATGGGCCAGGCTTGATAGTCTGAACTAAGTTATGTTAATTAGATAGATAATTAGTATAATTGGTATCTATTAATAGTTAAAATATTTGGTTAATAAGTATTTTAGTAAAATAATTGTCAATGTAAAGCTAGTAAGTATTTTGCTACATAATTAATAGTATTGATATTATTACTACTATTAGTATTATTAATTACTTTGACAATTATATATTTATTTATTTACATTGTAAATATAGAATTGGGCTTGGCCACGTATGTGTTGGGCTAAAGGTCCTAAAATATATTATTGTATTTATGATATTTTTAGCTATTTTCAAAATATAGTTTTCACCAAAAATTGTATTTTCGATTAGCCCTAAAAATGATTTCTAGATTCTAAGTATTTACTTAGAATATTTTGGCAAATAAATATTCTGGACTTCTATAAAAACAAGATTATTTTTGGGCATAATATTGGGTTGGCATCAAACTATAGACAAAAACATTGTTATTTTTATTTTCTGTTATATATATGGTCTAAATAGTTGTATTTATCTTTGAGTCTTAATATGGACTTAGTTTTATTAATAAATATAAAAAGGTTATGTGTTTTTGGGCCTATATATGTTTTAGGGATTTTTTCATATATTTTAGATACTAAAATAAGTTTTATAATTATTTGGGTCAAAGCCCATAATAAGTTTATGGTTACAAATATAGATATGGGGCTTTTACTAAAATTAATATTTTGGGCTCTAGATGACTAGAAATATTTTCTAGAATATTCTAAGATTTTTCTGGGATTTTTTAGAATTTTGGAAATTTTTAGATAATTAAAACCTATAGAATTTATTTTTTCATAGGCTTTTGGAATTTACTGTGGGGTCACACTATGATATTTTGAGTTAAAATAGTTTTATAGGCTCTAGACACTTAGAAATATTTTCTAGAATTTTTTAGGATTTTTTGGAATTTTCTACAATTTATTTGGATAAAAATAATTTTTAAATAATTTTTTGAATTTAAATCAATATTTATCTAGTCAGCAGGCCAGTCAACATCCTGTCAGTAGCTGCTGGCCCTGTCACAACCCGTACCCGCTTTTTCGGATGCGAGCACGTGAGCAAGCCAGCTACGTATCGAGCGGACTCCAGCCCGACTTGAATACGTATAAGCTGTCCAGAATAGGGTATACTGCCAAATCATGGCAAGGGTAAATCTATATCTCAATCCAAAATAAGAATATGAAACATGAATGAACACTATGGGTCGTGGTCTGCAGCCCACTAGCATATATGTCCGATAAGACTCTAACGATAGTAACAAAAGTCCAAAACTGAATCAGAAAACATGATAAGGTAAGAAAGCACGAAAGGATAACAAATGTAATAATGATACCTGAATCCCACAAGCGTATCATTGCCTCCGAAACCCACAAGAATCGCAAATATTCCACCATCCAGAACTACTAGCTAACTCCATGCAATCGCTAAACCTGAGGAGATCATCAGGTCCTCAGAGGACATAGCAAGATACATAATATACATGCCTATCTAACAGTTTTATCATGCGCAAAGAGGATAAACAAGAAAACAGAAACCCGACAAATGACCACGAACACTAGAACACGAACACGAACACTAGAACAACTACGCATAAATGAACTGCCGAGCAAACAATGAACACGAGATCAATGGAAGAACCAAACCCTCATCCCGAGTATGGAATCTCTGGTTAGTACTAACCCTCGTCCCGAGTGTGGACTCTCTGATTAGTTCACGGCAAGGCACCCTCGTCCCGAGTGTGGACTCTCTGGTGCAAGTACTACATCCTCGTCCCGAGTATGGACTCTCTGATGTAAACACCCTCGTCCCGATTGTGGACTCTCTGGTACAAATAATCGACATCCTCGTCCCGAGTGTGGACTCACGGATGTAAACAGATCAAGAAAAACACCATCGTCCCGAGTGTGGACTCTCTGGTGTCAAGGAAACAATATCAAGGATTTAGCAGTTCAATTACACGTGCTCGTTCTATGACACGACTCAAGCAAGGTACTGACGAGAAACTCCAAGTGTGAACCACAAGACCAAACATGAACACGGCTATATGCAATGAAAACAACTCAAAAGAATATAATACGAAAAGCACATGTCCATAAACAATCAAAACTGGAAAATAAAATACAATGCATGTAAATAAAACTGTAGAGGAAGGCAAGATATACTTGCCTGTGGTCCTTGCACAAACCGTAGTCACAAGTCGAGGATGAGGGGATGCCGATCTAGGAGCTTTCAACCTATAACACATATCGCACTATGAACCGTGCACGAAAACTATAAATCAATTCTAATGTTCTAGTTCTAAATTCATGGAATAGTGGCTAGTTGGGTTACTAATCTAATAATAATTAATTCTAGAATAATTCACTTAAAAACCTAATTTAACCTAATAATAATCTGAATATAATCTAAACATGCAAGTTTGGCCATCAAAAGTCATGTTTCCAATTTTGGAAACCATGGCACGCAAATCGAGGCGTGCCGTTGACTATTTAGTCAAATGCTATGAACTTTAGATTTTGAAAGTGCACCTTGGTAAATTTCAGCACCACGAGTACGCTGGAATCAACCGTGCCGCAAAATCACGTTTTGGTCAAATGATATCGCCGTTATGGCTAATCGTGACCAAAACGGTGATCTACCGAACAATTCTGAGTTCAACATAATAAATAAAATATTAAATTAACGAAATAATTTCTAGGAAACATTTATGTCGTAGAGCTCTATGTTAGCTTTCCGAAACTTCAAACGGTTCATGATTTTGATTTCTGGTTCTCCCGAAATCTCGAAAATACCGAAACGTAACAAGTTTCGGACAACCGACACTCTACGAATTTTCCTGAAATTTAGAAATAATATCTACGAAAATAAATTACATATTCAAAAATTTTACCTCAATACGAATCCAACAAAAAAAAAACGGCGTGCGAAAATCACGTCGGAGTTGACGACAATCGCTTCGGGATGTCGAAACCCAAGATGAGTTCTCCCACAAAAAGCTGCTGAAATTTCTAGGTTTAACGAATATAATAATATATATATAGGAGAGAGTCGATGGGCTGCTGGGCGCCGACAGGTGGGCCCAGTACTGACTGTACAGCTGACTGTGCAGATGACTGTGTAATTAGTTAATTTAAATGCATGAATCGTTAAAAACTCATTTTAACTCCAAATAACTCCAAATAAATATCAGAAAAATCCAAAAAATTGTAGAAAATTTTAGAAAATACATTTAACTTCTAGAATATAAATAAATTTTTTTACCTCATATTAGTCCCAAATGGCCTCATAATAAATATTGGAAGCCTTTAAAAATATATAAACCTTAATGAATAAATACTTAAATATTGCCAAAAATTATGGAAATTTTTTAGAAAATATAAAATAGCATAATGAACCCTAAAAAAATATTTGGGGTCAATATATGCTCATAGGCTTGCACAGTAAATTCTAGAAGTCTTAGAAAATAGGTTTTTCCTATATTTAATTATCTAAAAATCCTAAAAAAAATTGTAGAAAAATACAGAAAATATATTTAACCTAATAGAGCCTAAAGAAAAATACTGGGTCTCAAAATAGGCACAAAAGGCCTCAAAATAAATTATGAAAGTCATTCATAAATATAAATCTTCATAGAATAAATATTTAAAAGTATATAAAAATGTCTAAAAATCATAATAAAATATAATATAGCTATAGAATGCATATAGACCCTATCTAGAGATCATGTGACCACAAATGGTCATAAATCACCTGTGGGCTTAGTCACAACTCCTATGATCATAGAAAAATTAAATATAAACTAATCAAATAAAAATAAAAAAATATATCATAAAATTTTGGGAAGAGGAGTTATAAGCCCACCTATCAGCCGCACAGACAGCCCAGCAGTCAGCATAGTCAGCGCTGACTGTGTTGAGTTTCTTATTATGGAGCCATGGCTTTAGCTGGCAGTGAGCCAAGCCGAGCTGCTCCCTGGCCCTTAGATCTAGGCGAGAGTAGCCAGGATCTTGCCACGTCGCAGCTGAGCCATGGCTCAAGCTAGCCACCGCGTCTCTCCCATAATATATATATTATTCAGTAAATCCTATTGTTTATTCCAGCCTCCCTTGTGCTTTGATCATGGGGATCCTCCAACTTTACGAGACGATTGCGATCAACCCCGACGTCCTTTTTGTATGCCTTTTTTTGTTAGAACTATATCGAGGTTAGATTTTCAAAAATATATTTTATTTTTTGTAATTATTTATGTGAATTTTTAGAGATTTATTTGAGTGTCGGTTGTCCAAAAATTTATATGTCGTACTGTTTTTGAGATTCCGGGAGATCCCGAACTCCATTTTGCGATCCGTTTAAAGTTTTCGAAAAATAACACGAAGATCTACAACATATAATTTTTCTAGAAATTTATAAGTTTGTTTATTATTTTATTTATTTTGTTAAACTCAGATTTGACCGGTGATTCACCAATTTGGTCACGGTTATCTATAACGGCGATAAATTTTGACTAAATCATGATTTTGTGGCACCGTTGATTCTAGTCCACTCATGGTGCTGAAATATACTAGAATGCACACTCAAATTATTGAGATTGTAACTTTGAATAGTTAGTCAACGGTATGCCTCAATTTGCGTGTCATGGATTCCAAAATTAAAATATTGACTTTCTATCGCCAAAATTTCTTGTTTAGATTATATTTCAGATTATAATTAGATTAAATTAGGGTTTTAGTAATTTATTCTAGAATTAGATAGTATTTATTAGATTAACCCATTAGCCACCTTTCCATCATTTTTAGAGTAGGAATCTTAGAACTGACTTGTGGTTTTCGTTCACGGTTCGTGGTGCGATGATATAATATGGGATGGTAACTTATAGGTTGGAGTTTCTCTCATCCTCAACTTGTAAAAATAGTTTGTTCAGGAGATCATGCAAGTTTCACTATGATACTATATTACCTTTATTTTGTACTACAAGTATCTTTATATCGTCTTTTCATGGTTACTTCTTCATATATCATGTTGTCGTTGTTCTTGATTCACCATGATTGATTAATTGTGCATGAGCGTAGTCCTTCTCTAGTTACTTGTTTATGTTCACATTTTATACTTGTTCACCACGTTGTATTATGATTACCTATTTATCATGTTTACATGTATTGTTATATGTAGTGAACATATTTTCTTGTGAGTTGTGGGCTGGAGAATACTATGAGTATGCATGTGGTCTACGTTACATGTATAAATCCCTTCCTGTATAACCTAAATAATACTAGTCGTACACCACACGTACGACTGACGTATATCCTAAGCGTCTACATGCAGAAATCTAGTATTCTAAAACACACAATACACGTAATTTTTTGTTGCTTACTGTTCAATTATTCTTCTTCCACCGAGTCTACTTTCATATTATCTTCTTATTATAATTTTACTTTTTTTATCGTAACATGCAAAAATCTAGTATTCTAAAACATACACTATACATGATTTTTTATTGCTTACTGTTTAATTATTCTTCTTCCATCGAGTCTACTTTCATATTATCTTCTTATTATAATTGTTCTTTTCTTATCGTATCGTGTCATGCCTATAGTTATGCAACGCCCCAGTCCTAAAATATGTAGGACTAGGAGATCATATACATGCCTGCTACGTATCGAGATGACTCTAACCCATTTCAAATACGTATAAGCTGTATTGGTTTTCTAAATCAATATATCAAATCAACTAACATATATCTCAACCCACATGATAATGATAAGAATGACGAATTACGTGCACTAAGGTTGATCAGACCGTAAAACAATGATTCTAGAATAGCTAAATGTATTAGAGTGGATCCCCAATAATACATTTATCATGAACAAGCTAGAAGAAAATTTAAGCTTGTAAAAGACTAGGCTACAACAACATGAGTTAAATATAGGACAGAATAAAAATATGGAAGAAAATGATTGTAACAACAACTATATACCTGAAGTCTTGGCGAAGCAACCATCATTCATCAATGCACTAAACCTTGATAACTTCATATAATACCCGGAGAGATCACCAGGTCCTCAGGGGGCTAGCAAGATACATAAAACATGCCTACTATAACAGTTTATAACATGCAAGAAAAACAGGAAAACAACTTCTAGAACAAGAATGAAGATCATATGGAAGACTCTATAGATCATGACATGTCATATGAAAAATAATACTAAGTATGGCTACAAATAAATCAAATAAATGTAGCCCTACCGTGGTACTCCCGGTCCTATAGCTAGTAGCCCTGCCGTGGTACTCCCTAACTATAGTGAGTCTCTATTTTAGTCCTACCGTGGGTCTCCCGAGTCGACAGTGGTCAAGTAGCCAATCCTACTATCAGTAGAGGGTCAAGTCAAGGTAACAAGGAACACATGATCAAGTCAAAATATCATGGCACACATGATCAAATCAAGTCACTCAAGTGAACAACACTGTCGAAGTCATGTGTGAAAATATATAGAAATAACTAATGATAAAAATAAGTGATAACATACAAGAGACATAGAAATAAATCATGGAAAGATAGCAAATAAGGAATAGAAAATGAGACATGAACAAGAAAGAAAAATAAGAGCATGCATGTAAGTAAACTTTACAAAGTTGGCAAGGTATACTTGGCTAGAGGTAGCAAAATGTCCGACAAACAACTCGTCAAATCAAAGAGTCACGAAACCTGAACTCCCGTAAATGCCTCTAGATGCTGAAACAGATATCACCAACGTTCTTATCATAATAAAAATGTCTAAGTTTGACTATCCATAAGTCCAAATCTGGAAATAAGGGCAAAACAGTAATTTTGGGCCAAAATAGTATCCGACGTTGGATCTGCTTTGCACCAAAAAATATGCCATAGCCTTTGGTCTCTAAAGTCAACAACTATATACCTATGGGTCCAATTTTTCGATACGAACTCAATGGTATGTCCAAATTTGAATTTCGATGAGCCGGACATAAAATCGTCCGTTGAGTCGGGTTATGGTCCCACCAAAATATTGTTCCGGTCGACCTTTTCAGAATCGGACCAAACTTAGCTCACAGGACTAGAAAAATGATACGAGTTCAGTGGCGTATGTCTTATCACAATGTGACGAACTTGCACAAAGTAATTGGGATTTTTTATAAAGGGACCGATACAGTGTACCTCGATCGATACACCTCGAATTTCTCGTACACACGCAACCAATTAGAGTTTCGTCAAAGTCTACATGTACGCTACATCTGTACGCGTATTTCGATGCTTATGGGTTGTGACCAAGTCGTCCGGTTTGCTGGCACGGACCCCGTATCGAAAAAATTCTAATTTTTTAAAACAGTTTTCTCAGTTTTTTTCCTGATTTTTGAAAACCAATAACTTAACCTATATTTGATGAAAATAGAACTACAATAAGTGTTTAAATCTCGGTTAGGTTGTCTAAAACTCTATTCAAGTGGTTTCCCCAAATTTGTGATATCCTGTTCGCAAATCGACCGCCAACTTGGGGTATCGGGACAGTTTCTAAATCCAGAAAATCGAGTTTTTTTCGATTTTGGAACTCGATTTTTGTCGCACATGATGCGAACTAAAACGAACTATTTGAAGAGAATTAAAGATGTATAGGTTAGGATCATACCCGAAGAAACATATCAAAAATCCGTCGAGCGTATGCGAAGAAATCTTGCTATGAAATCGGATGTTCGGCCACCGCGACGGTGCACAGGTGGCTGGGGGTGCGCGCGATGATCTCCTGTAGGTCGGGGGTCGTGTGAGAGGTGGGGGTTAGCCTAGGGTTAGTTTTTTTCCCCTTTTCCTTCTCTCGCTCTTTATATATACATATAGCCTGCTGCTATCTTGGCCTTTAGGGGGGGAAAGATCGGGTTTATTGAAGTATTGTTCCCCACGGGAACAATATTCATTGTTTATATATATATATATATATATATATATATATATATATATATATATATATATATATATGTGTGTGTGTGTGTGTGTGTGTGTGTGTGTGTGTGTGTGTGTGTATCTCATTATCTACATATCTATATATGTATAAATATTTAATAAATCCTTAAAAATCTTAATAATACTTTCTTTTCTAGCATAGGTTTTTTATATATAAAATATGTACATACAAATAATATCTATTTCTTAGGAACACAAAATAACCAAAAAAATATATAGATATTTTTATAAATTTTATAATAATAATAATAATAATAATAATAATAATAATAATAATAATAAATAATAATAATAATAATAATGACAACAACAATAAAATAAACCAATAATGGGTATAGTATTGGGTGAGCACATTATACTTCTACTTTAGTTGGTCCGCAGAAAATCATGCCAATATTCTAAAAATGACATATAAGTATTGATAACACTTATATTATACGTATAACAAATATTTAGAAAATATTTGTCAATCCCAAAAATAAAATACGTATTATATGCATATACATAAAATATGTCTACATGGGTGTCTTTGGACACACCACATGACTACATGGGCTTGGGTTTGGTTCGGGTCCAGTTTGACTAGTTTAGCACAATCGGGTCTCCTGAAAAGTCAATAATCTAATTAATAAATAATTAATTCGTCTATAGGGGTTAAGTCGCAACTTTGACTGCTTTTTCTAGTTGGGACATATATATGGCTCGGCCTTCCCTAGCATGTCTAAAACACTAGTCCAAGCACACATCTACACTAGTCGTACCAAAATTCTTAGTCGTTACGCATCTCAAGATTTAACTATGACTAAGGCCATATTTATATATAGTATTTGGCTAGTATAAATATAATCGTGTATATACAAAATTGTGTTCAAATCTATTTGGCCCAAATAAATTCACAATAATTCTACTAAGTCATGGCAAGCTAACATGGCTCTACCAAGTAGGGTTGGCTAGGTTAAGGTCCAAATATATTTTCTAGTCAAATCAAACTCGAAAAGTCAACCCATGAGTATCTTGCGTATTTCGCAAATAAATAGCACATAGGGACTCAATTGAGTGGCACATCCTTGGCATGTGTGTCGTAGGCTCAAAATGGGTCAAAACCATATATTAGGTCAAATGGTTTTGATCTATATCGAGTCCTGAACTCAAGTTGGAAGTTAGGTCTAGAATTACGGTAAACGGTCAAATAGCCTAAATTGATCCGAAGTTGTGCGAAGTACAAAGAATATTAGGGGACAAGTTTGGATGGGACATGATATATCAATTTGAAGGTGGACTTGTCAACTTAAAAATTCATGAAGGACGTTTCTAAAGATTGGCTTTTCTTGTGCTCCAAAAATTAAAGCAACGAAAAAGTACATCTAAAGTCATAATTAAATATAAAATATAATTTTAATAAATATAAATTATCTAAAATAAATAAAAAATAAAATTTCAAAATCTGTGTGCTTACAATCTACCCACCTTAAAAGAATTTTCTCCTTGAAATTTAGGAAGATGGTCAATAATGAAGTATTGCGCTCTAAGATAACTAGTAATTCTCTTGGAACATGAATCCTTGCATATACTATTTTATTCTACGACTTGCAACCAATCATCTAGTAGCCAACATAATACTACATACCCGAACTGCTACCACTATCCATACTAACTATTACATGATTCTTCTCTATTTGGTGAGACCGTATCTTCCATGGTATAGAAATCTAAATTCAAAAATTTCTCCTAGTACTGCACAAATATATACCTTTACCATTTTGATCAAAACTAAAAATGATCACATTAAAAATCTCGATATTAATTTCGAATACACTTAGTCTCTTCCAAAATGTCTAACTTCTAGTACACTATCACCTTATCATTCACATTCGTAATTATTCACTATACCTAGTCCCCAAGTCAAATTCTCGACAAAATTTATGATCACATCTTCTGCTTGAAGTTAGATATAAAATAAATCCACTCATACCCTTGTATTCAAGTCTTTAAAACCTTTTTTTTAATTTTAGTAAACTTCTTCAATATTCTTCACAACTAACTAACCACCAAAAATAAATTCGCTAGAATCTCTACCCACATTTGGTCACACTACCCCTTCAAATACATGCTTCCATAAAACTTTATAACCCTTACGCACTAGTTGCAAAAAAATTGTAACCACTAGATACCTATGACATCTGGTGTTCCTCTTATCTATCAAGCAACCAAAATTCAATAAGCAAACCAATTTACACTAGAACTTAAGAATTTCTGATAGATTATATAAAGCACAATCATTCGTCTCACCGAAATAGGAAGGGACGAGAAGCAATGGCACGAGAAAGCAAATAAAGCATAGTTGAGAGCAAATACAAAGTTCAAGGATGGTAGAGAAATTTCTAAAAGAATTGTCAAGAAAATTGTGGATTGAGATTCCTAAGTGTTTAATCATATTCGCAGGCCCGCTCGGTACAATAACGTAACCGAAACGGCTAACTCGACCTGCATGGGCCACCCAAAAAATATGTAATATTCCAGTCCCAAAATACGTAAGACTAGAAGATCATATACATGTCAGCTACGTATCGAGATGACTCCAGCCCAGCTCGAATACGTATAAACTGTATTGGTTTTCTAAATCAATCTATCAAATCAACTAACATATATCTCAATCCACATGATAATGACAAGAATGATGAATCAAGTGCACTAAGGTTGATCAGACCGTAATACAGTGATTCTAGAATAGATAAATGTATTAGAGTGGATCCCCAATAATACATTTATCATGAACAAGCTAGAAGAAAATTTAAGCTTGTAAAAGACTAGGCTGCAACAACATGAGTCAAATATAGGACAAAATAATAATATGGAAAAGAATGATTGTAACAACAACTATATACCTTAAGTCTTGGCAGAGCAACCATTATCCATCAATGCACTAAACCTTGATAACTTCATATCATACTTGGAGAGATCACTAGGTCCTTAGGGGACTAGCAAGATACATAAAACATGCCTACTATGACAGTTTATAACATGCAAGGAAAACAGAAAAAACAACTTCTAGGACAAGAATGAAGATCATATAGAAGACTCTATAGATCATGACATGTCATATAGAAAATAATACTAAGTATGGCTACAAATAAATTGAATGACCGTTGCCCTATCGTGGTACTCCTGGTCCTATAGCTAGTAGCCCTGTCGTGGTACTCCATAACTATAGTAAGTCTCTATCGTAGTCCTGCCGTGGGTCTCCCGAGTCGAGAGTGGTCAAGTAGCCAATCCTAGTATCGGTAGAGGGTCAAGTCAAGGTAACAAGGAACACGTGATCAAGTCAAAATATCATGTCACACGTGATCAAATCAAGTCACTCAATTGAACAACACTGTCGAAGTAATGTGTAGAAATATATAGAAATAACTAATGATAAAAATAAGTGATAACAGACAAGAGACATAGAAATAAGTTATGGCAAGATAGCAAATAAGGAATAAAAATAAGACATTAACAAGAAAGAATAATAAGAGCATGCATGTAAGTAAAATTTACAAAGTTGGCAAGGTATACTTGCCTAGAGGTAGCAAAATGTCCGCAAACAACTCGTCAAATCAAAGAGTCACGAAACCTAAACTCCTGCAAACATCTCTGGATGCTAAAATAGACATCATCAACATTCTTGTCATAATAAAAATGTCTAAGTTTGACTACCTATAATCTCAAATAGATAGACTGTGTAGAACCATTATTGTCTGAATTTTTATTTGAAGAAGACAGAAATTTATGCTTTATAAGACTAGGTAAGTAGCTAAGGGGTAGAATATCATGGATAATTCCCCAAGAAATAAGTTAGAATATAGTACAGTATAAAGCCTAACCTCAATAATCAATTATAGAATTATTAGATAAATTATGCTATCTTTTGCCTAAGATAAGGCTTAGGTTAGAAGAACTAGAGGAATTATTATCTAACGATAGTGTCAAGATGGTTAGTAATCTAACAGTGTTAGATAGAGTAAGAAGATCTAAGTAGAATGGACGATCATCACTATACATGGTAAGATTAGTCTTGAAATGACCTATACAGGGATAGGACTAGAAGGATGACCAATAGTTTTATGTAGCCGTCTAGTTCAGCCTCGACCTTTACCCCAAATAGGTATCAATGGTTAGACTTACTTGTAAGGATTTTATAGATTTCTTATAGGTAGGAGGAGTGGAATTGAACAACTATAGAAGTTGATGATGTAACTTATAGAAATATAGTATATAGTTTAAGGATTGACATAGTTACGAAAGAATTATGATTTTTCTATGGTTAGTAATAGATAAATGTGTGAAAGCTAAGTTAGAAACCTTACCTCTAGATTGTAACCCTTTGGTAATATAGAGCGTGTTGGAGAAGTGGCATATCGTCATGCATTGCCCCATTATTAGAGGGAGTCCAGGATGTATTCCATGTCTTGTAGTTCAGGAAGTATGCGACTGATCCCAGCCATGTGCTCGACAATTTTGAGATCACACAACAAGGATTACATACTATATACAGGTACAATTAATCGACAACCATAAACAACACTTACATATATATACCATCAACCATCAATGCTACTATATATGACACCATGTTATTTTAGGAAAGTTATATTTATATGCCATAAACATGCACTTTTATTTTTGAATTATATATATATATATATATATATAGTAAGAAAAACAATCTCATATATCAGCTCTACTCCATTGAGCCGGGCGGTAGACGCTTCCACGATCTGGTGGGCGCCTGGGGCTCTGCTTCCCACGACCACCAGATCGTTGCAGCGGCCGCCACGTGGGTGATATAAAAAAATTACAACAAAGCGAGATATGAAGGCCACCAATACTCTTCTGATCAGATCATTCGGGAAGTCTTCCGTCAGTGCCGTAAGCGAAGCACCCTTTGCTCCCACACCTCGAGCTCGTTTTGGGTCTCCACCCTCCCTTAGCTTCGGCTAGTGGAGATCCGTCCCTCCCTCTCCGTTCCTTTTTGGTGGTATACTTGTATAGGCTTTGTCATTTTGTGTCTTGTATACTTGGCCAGGCTTCGGCCTTTTGTGCCTTTTCAATAAATAGAGCGAGGTTTTATTAAAATATATATATATATATATATATATATATATATATATATATATTTATATATATATATATATATATATATATATATATATATATATATATATATATATATATATATAAACAACCCCTCATGTTATTAATAAAGGCACAAAATGCCAGAACCTTTACAAGAGAGAGAAAGAGCAAAAAGAAGCCCAAACAAAAATAGTGTGGTACCAGGAGCAAAAAGAAAACAATCTCTCGGACAGCCCCCAAACTAGCTACAAGCCTTGCCTGAAACTTGCTCGGGCATGCTTGCATTGTCTGCCAACTTTGAGAATCTGACGATGAGCCTCCATGATGAGTTGATTAGAAGTGTATTGGTGTCCTTCGTATCTAAATTTATTACGGTTCTTCCAAATGACTCAAATGACAGCGGCTGCAACGATCTGATGCCCATGCGAGGTGCTACCCCAGGAAGCGAGAAGATCGTTGAAGCCCCCGACGACCTAATCATGACTGCAGCTATGAGATAAAGCGTTCCATACCTGAAGTGCCAGATCTCCTGCAGAAAAAAATGATCGACGGTTTTGGTCTGGCGAGCCGAGCAACAATGACATGCTGAAGCTAAGCTGAACCCAATGGAGTTGAGTGCATTGTCAGTAGAAAGTTTCTTGAGCCAAGCTCTCCAAATTAGGAAGGACCATTTTTTGGGAATATAGGACTGCCAGAGAGGACCGATGATTGAGGAAGGTGCCACAGAACCGCGAACCGCTTGCCTCGCTGAGGTAAGAGAGAATGAGCCATCTGTCGAGAGGGACCACTTTAGAGAGTCAGGATCCGACCCAAACGCCAATCCGGACACCTCAAGGTGTTCAGCCACCTCCTTCCCATTCCAAACCCGAGCTCTCTCCCAATTCCATCCTTCATCGCTAGTGTACAAATCTTTGATCTCACTGTTGGGTAGAGCTTCCGTACTAGGGTGCAGGAGGTCGTCCCCTAGCCATCTCTCGAGAAACATGGGCGAAGCGCCGGTGCCTAGATGAAGACGAATCAAAGGCTCCGCAAGACTACGACCATGAAGGGTGCATCGCCAAGCGACGGAGGATCTGTTTTTAGAGGTAGAGATGGACTGATATGTGTGCTTGAAGTATCTCGTCTTCATGAACCGAGTCCAGATTGTGCGACTCTTACGAAGCTTCTACCACAACTTCATCGAGCAAGCGTCAACTGCATGGGTCAGCCTACAGAATCCGAAACCCCCCTCGTCTATAGGTTTGGCCATAGATTCCCAACTTGCCCAATGATGCTTATCCTTCTTGGCGAAAAGGGTTTCGATGGAAGTAAGGACCTTCTTAGGTGGAGAGCAAGCGGCCAGAGTATAGAAGGGATGGAAGAAAGAACATGATGAATCAGAATCATCTTTCCTCTTGGCAATAAAATCGTGTTGTGCTAACCCTCAATCTTCTTTCTAATTTTGCCTACCATCCCTTGAAAGATATCCATATTGGATCTGTCACACCAACGGACACCCAAGATAGGAGAAGGGAGGGTATGCCACAGAAAATGAAGTTACGTTGGTAAGAATAGAGAAATGATCTCTGTCTGCCGTGTGATGAGCGTAGATCATACTTTTGTTAGGGGTGACGCGCTGACCAGAGCATCTGGAGTATCTCTGCAACGTGTTATTGACTACCTGGACAGACCCAGTATTGTTGGATGAGAAGATGATGATGTTGTCGGTGTATGCCAATTGAGTGACAATCGAGCATCCGTTAGAGGTTTAGAAGTGGTTGAATTGGGGGGACCCAACCATATTGTTCAAGTTTCTGCTCAACGCTTCGGCTGCTATGATGAAGATGGTGGAGGATAGAGGGTCTCCTTGTCTGACTCCCCGAGTCAATTTGAAGTAACCCTCAGCCTGACCGTTAACGACGGTGGAGAACCAAGAGTCACAGATCGATCTCCACACGATATCAATCCAGGTCTCCGAGAAGCCGAAGGCCCTAAACACACAAATCATGAATTGCCAGTCTAGACTGTCTTATGCCTTTTCTATGTCTAAATTTATTGCAATGTTCCCGCCCCTGGCCGAGAATTTCAAGCAGGTGATTATCTCCTGCGCCAGCATAATATTGTCTAAAATGCTATGACCGCGAACAAAACCACTTTGTTCCTCTAATATAATTTTTGGAAGAATCTTGGTCATTCTGTTACTAATGATTTTTGAGATGATTTTGTTCGTGAGGGTGCACAGGCTCAGCGGTCGAAAGTCTTTAAAGGTCTCCAGATTGTCCTTCTTAGGGATAAGGATGAGGTTGGCACTGGATATAGCTCTAGGGTACCTAGCTCCTTGGAGGAAGGCGATTACCACCACTAGGATGTTGGTTTCGATGATGTCCCAACAGGATCTGAAGAACACTCCAGTAAAACTGTCTGGCCCAGGGGCGCTGTGCACGTTCAAAGCCCATACGACTTCTTTGACTTTAATCCCAGAGGGCGAGAGCAGTAGTAGGTTGTTGTCTCCGTTATCAATTCGTCGAGGAATTACCGCTAGAAATTCTTCATCCTTATGGATAGCTTCTTTGGTGAACAACTTAGAATATAAGTTGGCCGCGGCAAACTGAATGTCCCATTGGTCTTTAAGGATGTGGCCACTCTCGTCAGATATCTGGTGCAGATTGAGTTGATGTCTGCGATCCTTAATGTAAGCATGAAAGTATCTAGAGTTTTTGTCTTCTTTAATATCTTAGGTCATCCTGGCTTTCTTCTTCCAGAAGTCAGCCTCCACCTTAAGACGAAACTTCAGCAGCGTTCTAGTGAGTTTAAGGGAGGCGCGGGCCTTGGGGGATCTGTCGCGAGTGAGCATGATCTCCGTACGAGTAACATCATCCTCCGCAGTGTGCACATATTGAAAAATATTGCCAAAAGCTTCTTACTCCAGAGAGAGAGAGAGAGAGCACTTTTCTAGTGTCTTTGAGTTTGTCTACCACACAAACAAGGGGGTCTAGGGCGTCAGTGCTAGACCAAGCCGCTTTTACAATGTTTTTGAACTGGGGGTGATGGCTCCAAAAGTCGAGGAATCGAAAAACTTTTCTTGACCTGGTTCGAGTTTCTGCTAATTTCAATGAGAAAAGGGAAGTGATTCGATTCGATCGCGTTCAGGTACAAAAGATTAGATATGATCTCCATGTCGGCCCACTGAGGGTTGATGAGGGCATGATCAAGGCGTGAGTATTATCGCCGATTACCTTCAGGCATGTTGTACCAAGTGAATGAGCTGCCGAAGAACTGAAGGGGGACAGGTAGGAGCTGAAGATGAAGTTGTTAAAGTCCAGCATAGCCAGCGATGGAGGAGGACGTCCTCCCAGTTTTTCCTCTCTGTAAGTGATAGCGTTGAAGTCACCAACATAGAGCTAGGGAAGATTAGAGTGATTTTGGTGGGTGTCACTCAGAGAATCCCAAAGCTGTTTACGTTCGATGATGTCATAGCTTCCGTAGACGGCATAAAAAAGATACCGGGATTGAGCATGGGGTGTTCCATCCAACACGATAGTGCTTGCCTCGTGTCATGGATAAGGCCCATCTTCACATCTTCTATGGAGAATATCCATATGTTATTGCAGCCGACAAAAGTGGAGATAAAACCTAACTGCAACTGGATAGACTTGATTTTCTTTTGGTGGATTTTTAGGTTCAATAATGACAAGAATGTCAATCCTGTGGATCTTCTAGAGACTAATTAATCTTCTCAAGGTGGGTTTGTTTGCGAGGCCCCTAACATTCCAAGAGAGGATGTTAAGCATTAGGAGTGTTAGATGGGAGGGATTTGGTGAGTTTGTCAGCTGATCTGGTGATCATGGCCGGGCCCTCTTTGCCTTTATTTTTTTGTTTTTTGTTTTCCAGTGTCACCATCCTTGTGTGCCGTCTTGTTGTGCATGGTCTTGCCCGGGTCGATAGTTTCCTCGTTGGGGTACATGTACTCCTCTTCGGCAATTTTAGCCAAGTCTTCAAAGTAACTGGTCGTGCTGGTGAATCCAGCATCGATAACCTGTTATATCCTGGCTACTGGAGCAGGGTCGAGGTTGTTCAGAGCGTCCGTACGAATGGTGGCCACATTATGGGGTATGGACAGGGTTTCTGAGGTAGGTGGTTGGGGATCCTCTTTTCCTATGGGTTCCTATCTGTTCTTCGGTGTTATAGTCTCTACGTCCGGATCTGTCTCTCCGTTGGGAGTGCCTTTGTTCACTATTTTCTTTTCCAGATTTTGAGCAACTGTGTGATCTTCTGTGATAGTAGTCTCCTGTGGAACGTCTGAGAGGGTTGAGGCGAGAATCTCAAATTTGTTGGAGAGATTGGTGACTGGGGATGTGTAGGGCATGATGGCTCTATCCAGGGAGCCTTGGTCTTGGGTATGAGGGTTTCCAGCGCTGTCATCAAACCGTGTGTGGGAGTTGGGTATGGGTAGGAGAGGAGATGAGCATGATTTCCTGACCGTAGGAGTAGGAGCCGCTTTTCGAATCACTTTCTTCTTCAATTCTGGGTGCGCACGATAGCAATGCTCGGTAGAGTGGCCCTGCATATGACAGTGTTTGTATAATATGATATTATTGTCATATACGATTTGTTGGGTATGATTCTTATTACCGAGCGAGATTTTGATATGGATGGGGAGGTCCTTCGATAGATCGAGTTCCATGCAGATTTTGGCATAATTTTCTTTGGAGAGGTTTCGAGTTTCATCCGCTATGGCCACAAACGTCCTGAAAGAGTTGGCAATCCTCTTCAACGCTGCGGGGGCGAAGCATATGAGGGGAAGGTTAGGGAGCGTAACCCACGCAGGGACGATCGCAAAATTTTCTTTAGTGTTAAAATCCATTGTCCATTTAATAATTTTTATGATATATGAATCTATTTTACCAGTGCCTCTGGTCCATACGTCTTGTGGTCGGCCTCCGAGGACAGGTGGAGTAATAAGTGTTTAGGGTCCATAGGAGCCACCCGGTACCCTTAAGTGAGACCCCAGCTGGCGATCACCTCCTGTACCCGCGACAGCTTTGGGCATCCACTGGAGAATTTTAGAACAAAGGTGTATGGGAATGTGGCCGACAAGGTGAATATTTCAGCGGAGGAGAATGGCACCACGATCTCGCTGATGTCCGGCGAAGAGAGGAATTCGATATCTGGTAATGCCACTTCAGGGATGGACGAGAAATTCTTGGCTGCATGATCTGGCCTGAGTTTGCCTGCATAAGATGGCGCAGAAGGGGGGTTGTGAGGAAGATTTGACCCAGAGGGCACACCGGGCACATGGGGTCTCATATTAGTTGGCACCGAGGGAATTGAGGGGGGTGCGGTCGCAAAGCTATGAGCAGAAGGGGCGCACTCCAACGAAGATATTGCCTGAGCCTGAACTCCTGGGAGATGTGAGGTGCCAAGAGAAGAAAATGCACAGTCTGAGAAAGCCGCATGCTGAGGTGCGCAGGAAGAAATGTGCGCAGGGGGCACATGAACAACGCCATCCTCAAGTGGTGCTCGTCCCAAGGCTGCCTCGGTCAGGGCACCGGAAGTAAAGGGCATGCCACTTAGACACGAGCAGAGGGAAGCGGGCTGCCCAGCGCCAACCTGTGGCTCAACCGGGTGTGCCAAGCCAGGTAGCACGGGCCAAAGCGCGCTAAAGGACAGATCACCAGTATGCAACGAAAACTGAGGGAAGGTAAGCCCCATGAGACCAGCACTAGTCGTAGAAGGCATTGGGTAAAGTGTGGCTAGGGGTTTGAAATTTGAACTGCTGTGGAAAGAGCTGGAAGGAAAGGGTTCGGTGCCAAGGGCGAGACCGCAACGCATAGATCCACCACGGGAAGGAAGGAGACGAAGTGCCATCAACAGTTGGTGCCTCAATTTCTGCCAGCCCTGCCGGAGAAGAGGCAAGATAAGAAGGAGAAATCGTGGAGGCCCCGAGCGGGAGGGCGACCGCCATCGGGGCTTCGAAGTCGAAGAGGGCTAAAAGGTCGGCATGCCAAGGGGTGACTGCCAGAGACGACCGAGGGGGCATCACCTCCGACTGCGGGACCGGGGGAGGCCTTTTCGAAGTTCCTCCGGCCTCGCAAAGGAGGCCGGACATGACCGCACCGGCGGGGGATGAGGGGGGGGGGCAGAGAAGCGAGCCACACCGGGGGAGAGGCCGGTGACGGAGAAACTATATATATAAATATATATATATATATATATATAAAATAAGGGAGGTGCGATGTCACCAAACGGTGAAGTGGTTATATGTCACCCCTCATGCTATCGTCATGCACTTGCACACTTTTCGGTGCATGATGATAGTATGGAGGGTGACACATAGCCACCATCCATAGGATGGCACATCACCTCCCTTATTATATATATATATATATATATATATATATATATATATATATATATATATATATATATATATATATATATATAAAGAAAAATAATCTCAAATTAATGCATTTATTACCAACACAATTATGCCTTATATGGGTCCAATTTGGAAGTAAATCAATATAAAAATTATAGAAGTTAAATATTTCGGAATTAATCAGAATAAATTAAATAAAATATGATTTTGCATCTTAATTAATTAGATTTAAATCATATTAAACTCTTATGAAGTTTAGAGATCAAGTAGTTGGGTTACCGTGGACTTGTCACTGTCCGAAAAAACTTGTAGGATGAGAACGATACCATAAACGTATGAAACACTTACAAATATGAACAAATAATGATACTAGATGATGAATATAGATGTTAGAAATATTAAAAATGATTTTTTTGAGATCAAACGGGTTCAGAAGTCGTCGAAAAGATCCTTGTATCGAAATTGGTCAAATTTGGACCAATTGTCGTGTAACGGACGCCATGACCAAACGAGTAGAACCGTGTGAGTTAGCAACTGGACATAAAAGTAGACACATAGGTCTACTGATTAGTTTTGGTTTTAGGTCTAATGGACGAGAAAAAGTAGATGAAACTCATCTGAGAAGATGACAAACATAGGTTCGGAATTTTTGTTACGATTGAAAATGACCTTCAAGTTCGGCATCCAAACGACCAAATAAGTGGACAAAACTCCTCCGAGGCTTGATAGGGTTGAAGAGGGGTCTCTTGGGGTCATCATGGTGGTGGATTGCATGAAAGTCGAGGAAAATGGGGTACGGTGGGGTCAGACAAGAGGGTTGCTTGTTGTAGGCCAAGACAACCTTATGGTCGGGTTTTTGGAAGTTGGGAAGAGGTGTAACACCCACTTTTTGAAATAAGGGTATTTTAGTCATTTAAGTCATTTTTAGTCATTTTGTGATTTTCTAGATATTTTTGACTTGTGATTGATTTAGCCTTTGGTTTAACTTTAGAAAACCTACAGTAGAGACTAACCATGTCATATGATGATCATCTAGCTATTTAGAATTTATTTTATACTTTGGTTTAATTTAGAAAGCCATTTGGCTATTTTTAGGCTATTTAATTAATTGGCCTTTTTAGCCTTTTGTTAAATGAGCTTAAACTCAACTTAAATAGAGGAGTGGGACCCATGAACCAACCCTAACCCTAATAGGACTCCTATGGCCGGCCAAAACAGGAAACCCCCATCTCCTATATAAGCATTGCATTGGTATGGACACCCCCTTTACAAAATCCTAGTTTCCAGCTCTCCAAAACCCTAACTTTTTCATCCGACCTCCGTTTTACCTCAAACGAAGTGCGTTGTGATCGTGGGAAGGAGGAGAATTTGCTGGAGCATTGCTAGCAAGGAGTTGGAGGCATTTGCTTGGTAGAAACTGGTCGTCTCATCGATCGAGGAGTCAGTTTCTTGATTTTTTTCAACTCGCAATAGGTAAACATCTAAACTCTATAGTTTTTTCTGATTTTTCTTCATAGTAGCATGCATCTAGGTACCCTAGACCCACCCATGAAGTTTGGTTAAGTTTTGTGTCCGTTTGATAGGTGTATCGGACACGTATCGGATTAGGTTTAAAGGTGTTCGATGAAATTCCTCTTAGATTTCGATTATGTTATTTTTTGCAATCTAATTTCACGAATTTATAGCCCTATAGGTGAGGATTCCTAAACCCTAGGTTCTTGGTTGAATCGACACAATTTCGTATCCAAAATAGGACACGCACGCGCAGCACGAGGACCGCGCACGTGTCCTGCTGCTGCCGTGTCTGTTCTCAATGGACACGACAATTCAATGCAAGATTTTTGGTCAGTAGCTAGGCTCCACGACTGACAGCATACTCGTAAAATTTCATAGGATTTCGTGGAGCGTCGAGGGAGAAATCGACACGGCATTGATCGCGGCCTGTCGCGCGCGTGTGAGAACGCGCGTCCGATACGCACTTCGTGCGACTCGAACACGTGGCGAGGGTCCAGTGCAGGCACATGGACGTGTAGCCCTATAGTTGGGCTACGGGTACGAGCAACCACGTGTCCTACCTTGCTCTGTGTCGAGCCCTAGATCGCATGACACGCGTGCACGATGTTTAGTTCTTTGGGTTTCGACCAGTCTATAAATTGTTATTTGGACACGTCGTGTCTTGTCATCTGGATACGAGACGACCTGGGTAGTACTTACACATACGCAGGACACATTACCAACCTTTGGGTTCGAGCATCAATAGGTTTTTCGACGTTTTAGGTTCATGTTAGGCTTGATTGGGTATCGGGATATTAGTTTCAGTATTTTACTGTTTTAGTTTTCTTTTACTGTTGTTCTGTTTTCTTTCGAACATAAGTCCTATACAAAACCAACCTACAGACCCTAATTAACCCTCTAGGAGATTACCTGTTAGTTACTGGTTGGAGTAGGCTGTGTTTGAAATTGAATTTTCATTGAAATATCGGGTTCTTTATTTTTCCAGTTTTCAGTTTCCTTTTTCTGTTCAGTTCTTTCTTTTTCCTTTTTGTCTGATTTTGGAATATGTATTCTGTATTAATCAACATACAAATCCTATTACACCATATCTCGGTATTACCTATTAGTTTGTAGCTTCGAGAGTTTGAGTTTGGTTTTAGTTTCGAGTATCAAGCTAGGATTCAGATTTTCCAGTTTTTAGTTTGTTTTCTGTTTTGTTCAGTTTTAATTCGATGTTAATCCCTACCTAGACTCAAACAACAGATCCTATTAGACCTATATAGGAGGTTACCTGTTAGTTTACTTAATGGGGGAGGCTATGATCGAATTTGGGATTGGCATTTAGTATCAGGATTTCCTTAAGTTCAGTTTTGAGGTTTCAGAATTTTGATTTGTTCCCATCAGTTGATGTAGCCTCTGTATAAAACAGAACACACACACCCTTTTCAGACCCTATTAGACTAGAGGAGTATCTACTAGGTATACTCTGTATAAACCATAATGCAAACCCTATTAGACCTAGTTAAGAGAAACATGTTAGTTTGCTTAATAGTAGAGGGCTGGGATCAAATTGGGGTTGGCCTATGGTATAAGGTTTTCTTTAGTTTCAGTTTTGAGGTTCAGGAGTTGAACCTTGTTCCCATTTGTTTTTAATGTATTTGCTATGAAAAACCAACCCACAGGTCCTATAACACCACCTAAGAGATTGCTTGTTTAGTTTGCATCAAGTGTATAGGTTATGCTCGAGTTTGGTATTAGTATAGGAGATTTCATGTTGGTTGTATCAAGGAGAAGGCTATGTTTTAGTAAGATTAGACACTTGGTTGATGTAGGTATTATTTAGAAATATTAATTTTAGGACACTAAAGTTCAGTTGATAGTTAGTTAAGATTTGGTTAGTCCAATTTGTGATACCAAGTTTAGTTAGGATTTGTGATGTCAAGTATAGTTTAGCAAATTGTTTAGTTTAGGAGTTTGTTGAAGGGTAGGATGGATTCTAATTTTGTGTGTATTAAATAGTTGGTAGGATTTTGGTATTAGGATGCATTGGTAATTGATATGTAGGACTTGTAGACTAGTTGACTAACTTTGACCTAGTTTGACTAGTTTGGTTGACCAAAGTTGACCCAAGGTTGACTTTGACTTAGATTGACCCAAATCATGTAGAAATTACATTGAAGGTATTCCTTATGATATTTTAGACTGTATTATGACATGTGGTTGTTTTAAATAGGATCATATTACTCCAGTCCAGTCACTTTTCATCATCAGCAGTTCGGATTGCCAGGCGAGTACATTCTCTGATCTTTTTATGCTTCTTTGGATATGTACTCTTGTTATAGACTAGTATACTTGATGCTGACACGACGTTCACACGGATCGGTACCCTCTGGATCTTTTCATGCGATGTTATCCCCTCGGATATATCGAGTATGTCATGTTTCATGTACTTTATCATGGTCATCATGTACTCCATGTATTCACTTTTATCTATGTGCACTCATATGTTATTCATGTACACTCATGACCAAATGAGCTCCATGTATACAGTAGTTGTTATCCATGTGCAATAACATAACATGCTTTGATCCTTGTGTATTGGTTGGGGGCAGGGAGAGTGTAGTTGGTTATGTGATTATTATCCCCAGTAGTTATCCATGTGTATTCCATAGCTGTATCCATGTGCAACCCAAGCTGTTTACATAACCAATTCATGCTCTGTTTCACGTAGAAGGTTATATTCTTTATTTATCATATTTATATCTCAGTTATATCTTCTCTCCTGTTGATTTTTCTTTACAGCGATTCATGTATAGTTTTCTATAGCTTGCTTTATATGTCCATTCCTGATATGAACTGTTGTGAGAGATATGTGCTCGTTCCGTCCTGACTGGGCATGTTAAAAATTTTACAGGTGATGATGAGGAGTACTGTCCTACTTATTATGGCATTGGCTTAAATGACACTGGCGACATGGACCCACAGGAGGATCCCACAGTCGCTGAGGACTTGCCCATAGTCTAGCTGAGACTTAGTACTTTATTTGTATTTGCTATTTGAGACTTTTATGAGTTGTACTTGAGATATTTCTGGTGGTTTATACCTAGACTTTATTGTGACTCTCTTGAGATCCTTCTTCTATTCCATCTTAGTATTGTGATTGAGCTACGTATTATTTTACTCTCTATTCATAGTTATTTAGATTATGTTAGATATGGTGACTCAGGACAGCGTTCTACCGCCGACACTGCGGCGTAGGCTGGGCGTTCGTTACTTCTCGTGCCCTCACACTGGGTACGGGTCGTGACAAGAGGTGGGGCGGCCAAGGGGTGATCATATATATATGGTTTGTAAGGAGGAGGTTTGAATTGATTTGGTGGAGATTTGGTCATCCAATCAACTAATATGGCAAGGGTTAGCTCTAGGTTTCCTAATTTGGATAGGTTGAATATTGGGTCAAAGATGCATGGGTTTAATGTATGTGGGCTATTAAATATCCAAAAATTAATTAAATATATCTATAATTGATTTTGGCAACCTTATATAGGCTTCATTGAGTGGTTTGGGCTAGGGTTGAATCCAAACAATTTACCGAATATAATTCAACTCCAAAAATGCAATAAATGGGTCTTGTGTGCCATTTGAAAATAAATAGCACATGAGAAATCAATTGAGCGGACACCATTGGCATTTGTATTATAGACTTAAAATAGTTCAAAATTATATATTGTGTCAAATGTGTTGGATCGATGTCGAGTCCCGAAATTAAATTGGATAGTAGATCGAGTTTTACGGTAGATAGCAAATTGGCCTAAATTGACCCGAAAGTTGTACAACGAAAATAGAATACAAGGGAACATGTATGAGTGGGACATGATATATCAAAATGAAGATAAAATTGTCTATATCAAAGCATATAAAGGGCTTTTGAGGTATGGAATTTCTTGTGCTCCAAAAATCAAAGATACGAAAAAGGGTATTTAATGATAAAAAATAATACTGGGAAAAATATATACTGATAACTATATTAAATAAAATAATAAAAAATAAATGAAAAATAATAACTCTAAAATCCAAGAGCTTACAATGTTGTATCCACAACACATTTAAGCCTCTAATAACTGCCAAGTCTAATAATTATGCAAATTCTATTAGCAATTATATCCTATCCATCGCACGTCTCATACGTACCGGTGGCCAGCCGAATACGTGAGTTCGTGTCCTACATGAGACTCATAACTCATGGTACACAAGTGTCATGGCCAAAGGAGATATACCAATACCTCACAATAATGGGGTAGTCCTCTAGAACTAAGTCATCATGCATAAAATAAATAAAGGCTAATTCTAAGGGCACTCCAACAATTGCTTGGGGCTAGTCCAATTTTTTTTTTCCAAATATTTACAAGTTTTCCACTCCTATTTGTTGCTTGGGGCTAGCCCACATTTGGGTATAAACCCAACATTTCTTTTGTTACTCTCTTCTCCCTCTTCTCTTCTCCCTCTCTTGATCTCTTCTTTCCTAAATTTTTTTAGGTTACATAAGTAATGCTCAAAATAGTTTGATAAAATAGGTTAGAAAAAATTTAGGGTTCATGTATGTATCTTTCGAACACAACAAATCAATTTTTGTATCAAGCCCTAACCCTAGAATCATGGTTTGGCCTATAGTCGGCCACAAAAATGACATGACTGTATGCAGTCATGCAGTCCTACAATATAGTAGGCTGCATGCAGTCCTGCAGTCCTGGTTAATATTAGGACTACATACATTCATGCAGTCCTTCCTATTTTGTGACTGATAAATGGGCTGTAAGCAGTCCCACAGTCCTGATATATAGTAGGACTGCATGCAGTGCTACTGTATTACAGGACTGTAAGATTGCATGCGGTCCTGTCATTTTCGTGGTCGACTGTAGGCCAAAATCAACAATTTTAGGGTTAGGGTTTGATACAAAAAATTGATTTCTTGTGTTCGAAAGATACATACATGAACCCTAAATTTGTTCTAACCTATTTTATCAAACTATTTTGAGCATTACCAAAGATTCAATAAATTTAAAACAAAAAAATAGCAAAATATATCAAAATATATCTAGATTGTGATGAAGGTTTGGGCTTGGGTGCCATTGCTTGGAATTGGAGGAATAGAGAAGGAATTTAGGGTTTAGAAATTTAGGATTGGAGTTATTGAAAAGAAAAATAGGGTTTCGGTTTTAGGAATATAGAAGAGAGAGAGAGAAATTGATGAAATAAAGTGTTTGAAAGGGATGGGGGTGGGCTAGCCCCAAGTAAAATTTAGGCTGTCCCCAGTAAAAGTTCTAATTTCATGGGTTGTCCCCTAGTAAGGGCTAGCCCTAAGTAAAATGTGGAGTGCCCTTAGAATTAGCCTAAATAGCAACGAAAACGACTAACTCAGTCGTCTAAACACAAGTATGACTTGGACGCACAACTTAATAGAAAATATGGGGACAATAAATAAATAGAAGGAAAGTAACATGATAGAATGACAATAAATAAACAGTAAATAGTGGCAATGTATCTTGCCTGGAGATGGTGTGCAGGATGGCAATATCGAGTAACTCAAACTGTTAGATCAATAAAGCTATGAAAGTAAAACTTCCATAAATGTCCTCGGATGCTAAAACAGACATCAACAATATTTTTTGAATAAGAAAAGTATTTAAGATTGCCTACCCATAAGTCAAATTCTGGACATAGGAGCAAAATCATAATTTTGGGTTAAAATGATATTCGTCGCTAGACCTGCTTTGCACCGAAAAGCGTACCAATTTATACGGTCTCTAAAGTTATCAAATTATATGTCTACAAATTTAATTTGATGGTACAAACTCAATAGTATGTCCAAATTTGGATTCCGGTGAGTCGTCCACAATTACGTCCATTAGATCGGGTTATGGGCCCGCCAAAATAGCGTTCCGGTTAACCTTCTCAGTATCGAATCAAACTTGGCTCACAGTAACAGAAAATAAAATGTATCCAGTAGCACAAGTTTTATCTCGATGTGATGAACTTGCACAAAGTTATGGACTATTTTGAAAAATGACCGATATAGGGTACTTCGATCGTTACGTCTCATTTTCATTGGGCATACGCAATCAAATCTCGATCTGTCAAACCCCACACGTCGACGAAGTTGATACGCACCTTTCGATGCTTTCGGTACGCGACCATGTCGCCTGGTTTATCGGGGTGAACGTCATATCTGTGAAATTTATCGAAATTGGTTATTTTTGAAAACTGTTTTTTTTTTCTAATTTTTTAAACTGTTTTAAAAAAAGTATAATAATCTAAAATAAAACCAAAAATAGAGTTTTAATCTCGTATAGGTTTTCAAAAATTGATCAATTGGATTTAAAAAATTGAAATACCGTCGAGGATTCGTCTTCCAAACTAGGGTTTCAGTTACGTAAATTATCTAAAATAAACATGTGACATTATAGTTTTTTACAAGATTTTTAGAGGATATGACTGGAAAATTAACGCGTTATAATTTAAACCACCTGAAGGGTTTCGAAGATGGTCATGTAGGCAACGTATCAGATTTGACAGATCGAATTTCTATATCTCAACGAGGAAGAAATCAGTTTAAAGTCGTATACTCGTGATTGGACTGATCAGAACAGAGTGCTCTGTTCTTGCGGGTTTTTGACGACTACGGCGGTGTCACCTTCGTTTTTTGTTATACGTATTTTCAGTATACGTGTACGAAATTCTGACCCGTAATCAGACTTGTCGAGCTTAATCTTGCATGGCTTGGTTTATTTTGGTTTATTTTGACTTGGGTTCGGCTTGGGTTGGTTTGTTTTGGTTTAGGGTGGTTCATCATGAACCCAACCCCCTACCTACCACCATCTCCATTTAAAGCCCAATACTTTCTCTCTCTTCAATTATTCTCATTTACTCTTCTTCTTCTCCATTAACCTCTCCTCTAACCGAAGAAAACCCATAGGCAAGTGCACCTTTCTTCTACATGAGAACCCATTTTTATGGTTCATTTATCTTTCTCTCGTGATTCTAAGATAGTTTAGAACTTGACATTGCATTTTGAAGTTTTATTTTTTGTAGATCTAGAAATTTGCCATTCTCGGATTTTGGTGGTTTTGATCTATCAAACTTTCTTATTTTTAAGTTTTGGTTTGTTTCAGGTTGTTGAGATTTGTGTTATACCCCATTTTGATCTATGGAAGTCCTATTTTTGCTTAGATTGAAGGTTTTATAGAATTTGGAGTTTCGGAGGTTCTCTACGCCCACGTTTATTCGTGCCAGCGTAGTATCAAACTCTACGCCCACGTTTATTCGTGTCAGCTTGAATCTGGATTACGCAAGTCAAGACTATTTTATGCGTAAAACAAAGTCTACTCTGCCTTGGCGTAAATTAAGTTTTACGCATAAACTTTACTCCTTTACGCGTACTTCCTTTACGCGTACTCCTTTACGCGTACTTCCTTTACGCGTAAACTTTACTCCTTTACACGTACTTCCTTTACCCGTAATTCCTTTGGCGGACTCCTTTACGTATACTTCCTTTACACGTGCTTCCTTCATGCATACTTTCCTTGGCGTACTCCTCTGACTTGGCGTACTCTTTTGGCGTACTCTCCTTGGCGTACTCCTTTGGCGTACTTCCCTGCCCGGAGGCTTCATAGTACTAGCGTATCTTACTTCCTTGCCCGACGCAGTATGGCCCTGGCATCCATTGCCCTAGATTCACCTTTATTCACCTTTTTGACATGAACTTGATACAATCATGATTTGTTAATATTGTAATGATATTCTGTACACGGTATGATTTTGTGACAACTCATGATAGTGGTCCGTCGTGGTGCGCTCCTAACAAGTAACAAGTATAAGTAACATGACATGATGGTGACCTACTGTGGTGTACCCCCGATAAGTAATCCTGACATGAACTCATGAACATCGTTGCGACGGTTATCTTGACCTGCTAAGTAATCTTGATATGTAACCTTGAACGCTGTTGCAATGGCTAACTTGAAATGCTAAGAACATTCTCGTCTTGACACCGTAGGTGATTTCTTTGGACATTGTCTGTAAAAGCTGCCAGTCTAGTCTCGTCTTGCATCATGTCTAGGACATGAATTCCTGGTTACCACGGTCAAGGATTCATAATGAACCTGACTAGGATAATAACTAGATTGATCAAGTAGTTCATGAAAAGATTTCCCAGCTACAGGCAGTCCCGTTATTTGGGCGCTCTAATTGGACTTGTAGCCTGCCATCGAGTAGGGCACATTTCCAGCACACTATCGTGTGCACCCCTAAGTCACCTAATCCAACTTTCTCAACTTGTGACCGGATAACTTGGATTAAGTCTGCAGGGCTTGTGGCTGTTGGAACATCTCGATTACATCTTGCTATTAACTAGGCTTGTGATAACCCTAGTTAGTTAAAGTATCAAGCCGTACTCATTGCTTGGCCGTGATTGATTGGATGGAGTCCAGCCCAGTCTAGTCTTGTTCCGATCCTGTACAAGATTGTTACATGACCTGATTGCTTATGCTTTACATTATCGATAAATGGTGGAAAACTAAGTTCCGTTCAGATAAAGGGTTACAACCCCGGTCCTTGTTTGGTTTAAGGGTTGTAACTTGGTTATCTGAATAATCCCATGGTTATCTTATCATATATCATCATAATTTTCCATATCACCGGTCTTTTATTATATAATTATGTTTTTGTGCTAATTGTTGGTTTTAGTTCTTAAGTGAAGCCTCCCTTGTGGCACTTGCTCTTTCTGGGGTCTGACCCAGCTGGTTTTGTATGGCCAGATTTCGGAGTAGCACCCGAGGATCTTCAAGCCTTCCAGCCAGATGGTGAACACTAGGTGTAACCCTGGCAACGAGTGAGTTTTATTTTGCTCTCCCATTCTGTTGTAAATTATTCTTTTGAGGCGTTTAGCCGTCGAGCAAGTGTTAGCTCGTGTTAAATTTATATTCATGTCTGCCTAAGGGCTGTAACATGGTTGACAATTACTAGGGTTGATCATGTATGACTTAAACTCTTTCTAGTCTTCGTATTTTGTATGACTAGCTTCATGATTATCTGAATATGTAATGTATGGGACGCCTTATTTTGTATGTCTGATGATCTACCATCTTGTTACATTTACTTGCTTGCTTGAGATTGAGACACTAGACTTGTTCTTGACCTTAAGAGACTATTGGCTTGTAGTTAAACCCTCATGTATCTTGACAGCCGTAACCATATATCGAGGTAAAATTCACTTTAATATACGTAGCTGGCTGTGTCTGTCTCCCGCTCTCCAGTATTCTAGTTCTGGGGCGTAACACGGTTTAAGTGGTGGCCCATACAGGTCTTGTAAATCAAGATATATGAGGGTTTCACGAAATAGATGTCTCAATCAGCACTCGCCTTTGATCTCTACTCGTGTCTTCTAATCTTTATGAAATCTTGATCTGATAACATGCTTATATCCTTGATCTATTATGGTCCTTCGTTATTGTTCCCCATGTCGTTTCTTTAGCGACATTGTTCCTAGTCCTACCGATCAGCAAGGCGGAGCACCTCTAGTAAACCAGCAGCAACTTGGAGACCAAGCCCAACACTCAGGGGTAGCCTCCAGAGTCATGCCTACCAGGGGTTAAGAGCCACCAGTTCAGCCACTCCAGCCTACAGAGCCTGACAATGGATCCCTGGTGGGACTCATCAGGGAATTGCTTGCATCTCAAGATCGTCGGGGCGATGCCCTGTATCAGACAGTACAAGATGCCATGGGCAGAGTTGGTTACCAAGGGAACAACACGGCCAACAACTTCACGCGTCTGAACCCTCCCTTATTTGACGGCAGTGAAGATGCTATCGCTGCTGATGTGTGGCTTCAGGACATAGAAGTTATCCTGGAGGCAGCTCGGATTCCTGAGGAAGAGAAGGTGGCCATTGTGCCCCTGCAGTTATTAGATTTAGCCCGCAGCTGGTGGGCGATGCTAGCAGTTGGATTACCGATGCCTGTCTTATGGGCGATATTCAGCAATAAGTTCCAAACCAAGTATTCGACGCAGTGGCTCGGTATGATCTGCAGACGAGATTCACCAATTTTAAGAAGATGGGAAGGACGGTCGATGGATATACGGCCGAGTTTTCTAGACTCAGTCAGTTTGCTCCTACCTTGGTGGCAACCGAGTTGGATCGAGCCCAACGATTCTAGCAGGGGCTCCACCTGGAGATTATCGTATCAGTGGAGCAGTTTGAGCACCAGACTTTTGATGCCGTCCTGCGAGCAGTGAAGATGCATGAGTATACTTCACAGAGGATTGTAGATAGAACCGGAGGTCGGATGAGGTCTCATGGGTAGATGTCCCAGTCGTCAGCACCAGCCCCAATAGCTAGAGCTTTGACTATTGTAGTTCCTAGGAGGGCGACCACAGTTTCATCGGTTCAGCACTCGACGTCGACGTATCCTCAGCAGCAGAAGCAGAAGCAGTCTTCCGCAATGGGCTGTACTCATTGTGGGAAGCCAGGACATGTAGTATCAGAATATCGCAGAGCACAGGGATTCTGCTTGGCTTGGAGGGCACCAGACCATAAGATAGGGTCCTGTCCGAATAGAGCTAGTTCATCGTCATCAAACCTAACCAGTACATCGGTTAGGGGACCAGCACCAGTGCAGCAGCAGTACCAGCCTCTGAGGCCATTGCCGCCTCAGGCTCAGCAGTATGTCCAAGCTCAGATTTAGAACTGACAAAGAGGTTTCCAGCAGCGAGGACCAGCACCAAGAGGGCAAGGTCAGGCTGTGGCTTTGACCGTGGCTGAAGAATTGGCATCAGGTGAGGTTGTGGCAGGTACCATTCTCATCAACTCTTTTCTAGCATCAGTATTATTTGATTTGGGTGCATCGCATTCATTTATGTCTGCACGATTTACGACACGAGTAGGATTGGAGCCCGAGTCATTATCAGTAAGGCTCAATATACTTACTGGTAACGGTCTTCTGGGGGTAGATAGAGTCTTTTTTTTCGTGTCGGATCGTAGTTAACGATAGAGAATTTTCCGCTAGATTGATAGAATTTCCGATGGCCGACTATAATGTGGTCCTAGGAATGGATTGGTTGAGGGACCAGTATGCTAGAATAGAATGTCATATCGACAAGATTATTTTTAGTATCCCTGGTGAACCAGAGTTTTTGTTTTTTCGAGACAGAGTAGAACCTTCTTCCCCAGTGTTGCGGATGGCAGTAGCAGCAGCAGTTCAATTTCCCAGAGTTGTAGAAGAGTTTCCTGACGTATTTTCCGAAGAACTTTTAGGCATACCCCCAGAGGGAGAGATCGAGTTTACCATTGATTTGATTCCCGGATCAGCACCAGTGTTAGAGAGAGTCTATAGGATGGAGCCTTCAGAGTTGGAGATCTTGTACAAAATGATTGAAGAACTTAGAACCAAGGGATTCATTCGTGCTAGTGGATCACCTTGGAAAGCCCCGATACTTATAAAAAAGAAGGATGGTATGTCAAGATTATGTGTTGATTATCGTACCTTGAACTCTGTAACAATCAAGAATAGATACCCTCTACCAAGGATAGATGATTTATTTGATCAGCTCAAAGGAACAGTAGTATTTTTGAAGATTGACTTACGGTCATGGTACCATCGGATCAGAGTCAGAGAGCAAGACATCCCAAAGATAATATTCAGATCTAGATATGGACATTGGGAGTTCTTGTTATGCCATTTGGAGCGACCAATGTGCAAGTCGTATTTATGGACCTCATGAATCGTATTTTCATGCCTTATTTGGACCAGTTCGTGATAGTATTTATAGATGAAATCCTGGTCTATAGCAAAAATGGGGCATAGCATGAGCAGCATCTTCGTGTAGTTCTTCAGATTCTCAGAGAGCACCAATTATACGTAAAGTTTAGTAAGTACGAGTTTTGGCTGGATCGTATCTTGTACTTGGGTCATATCATTACCAGAGGTGGAGTGGAAGTAGACCCCCAGAAAATAGTTGCCATAGAGACATGTCCAGTACCCAGAACCATAGCAGAAGTTCGGAGTTTCCTAGGATTGGCTGGTTATTACCGACAATTTGTGTCAGACTTCGTTCGAATTTCAGCACCACTGACGCAGTTGACTCGCAAGGATATACAGTTTACTTGGACAGCAGAGTGTCAGAGTTTATTTGAGAAGTTGAAGCAAGGATTGATGACGGCACCCATTCTCACGCTTCCAGATGGGGTATGAGGATTTTTAATCTATTGTGATGCTTCCGGTAAGGGATTGGGATGCGTCTTGATGCAGCATGGTAAGGTAGTAGCTTATGCATCTCGTCAGCTTCATGATCATGAGAGGAATTACCCAACTCATGACTTGGAGTTAGCAGCGGTAGTTTTCGCGCTTAAGTTGTGGAGGCATTATTTGTATGGAGATCGGGTGGAGATTTTTACCAACTACAAGAGTCTTAAGTATGTTTTTACCCAGAAGGATCTTAACATGCGTCAGAGGAGATGGCTAGAGCTACCTGTGGAATATGACATTAACTTGCAGTATCATCCTGGGAAGGGCAACATAGTAGCAGATGCATTGAGCAGGAGAGTCAAAGTTTATTCTCTAACAGCACAGCCAGAGCTGTTAGCAGATCTTCAGAAGATGGGTATTGAAGTTGTTCTTCCTTCCAGTGTGGCATTGATGGCTAATATGCAAGTTCAATCCAGTATAGTTGAGAGGATCAAGTTAACTCAGTCAACAAATTTTAAGCTTCGGCGGCTTAGGGCAGAATGTGTAGCAGGACGAAGATAAGAGTTATGTATTCATGAAAATGGTACACTCCGATATGGGAGGCGTCTTTGTGTACCCAGTAGTGATATCAGACAGGAGATCATGGCAGAAGCTCACAGTTCTCAGTATTCGATTCACCCCGGCGGTACGAAGATGTATCGTGATATTCGATAGCATTTTTGGTAGAATGGCATGAAGAGGGAGATAGCCCGGTTTGTCTCTCGTTGCTTGGTTTGTCAGCAAGTTAAAGCCGAACATCAGAGACCAGCTGGACTTTTTTAACCTTTACCGATCCCAGAATGGAAATGGGAGCACATTACCATGGATTTTGTAACTGGATTACCTAGATCCCCAGTTGGGAGAGATGCTATCTGGGTTATAGTTGACAGACTTACCAAGGTAGCTCATTTTCTTTCTTTCAGGGTTGGTCAGTCGACGGATCAGCTTGCAGAGATATATCTCAGGCAGATAGTCAGATTGTGTGGAGTACCAGTCAGTATTGTGTCCGTCAAAGATTCGAGATTTATTTTACACTTTTGGCGGAGTCTTCAAGAGAGTTTGGGGACTCGTCTCAAGTTCAGTTCAGCTTATCATTCGCAGACAGATGGTCAGTCAGAATGCATGATCCAGACGCTTGAAGATATATTGCGGTCCTATACGCTTGACTTCGGTGGTTCATGGGAAGATCACCTACATCTCGTGGAGTTCTCCTATAACAACAGTTTCCAGGACAGTATCCAGATGGCACCCTTTGAAGCCTTGTACGACAGGAAGTGCAGATCTCCTTTAGCTTGGGATGATATCGGTGAGAGGCAAATGCTTGGACCAGAGATGGTGATGCAGACTATTGAGGTGGTCAGACAAGTCAGAGATCATTTTTGAGTTGCACAAGATCGCCAGTGTCATTGGGCCGATTTCTATCAGCGTCCCCTTGAATTTTCTATCGGTGACCATGTATTCTTTAAAATCTTGCCTACCCATGGCGTCATTCGTTTCAGCGTACGAAGAAAGCTTAGTCCTAGGTATATAGGGCCGTTCGACATAGGGGTGAGCATATAATGGTTGAAAACCGAAAACTGAACCGAACCGAACCGAACCGAACCGAAATATGACAAACGGTTCGATTTTTCGGTTATCGGTTCGGTTTACGGTTTAAAATTTTAAAAATTTGAAATAACGGTTCGGTTTTCGGTTCTTCATCCGAAAAATCGAACCGAACCGAAAATCGATTTAGATTTAGTAATTTATCAAACTATCCACAATATACATATACTAATGTTTATTAATCCCTAACTGAGCACACTCTCTTCTCCTATTCTATGTCGATGCTTCTTTGAGCACTCTCTCTATCTATCCTCAATCTATATATACTAATATCTTTCACTCTATGTAATATAACAATTTATAAATACAATAATGTCATATATTTTAAATTTTTTTTATTTAAATAGGCTCATTTTGCTAAAAACTTGAAGGCCATGCACATTGGTCCATGAAACCGAACCGACCGAAAACCAAACCGGTTTAATTCGGTTCAATTTTGTTCGATTTTTATAAAAATGGTTCGGTTTTCGGTTTTGAGAAATACGGTTTACGGTTATTTCGGTTTTCACATATTCGGTTCGGTTTGAACTGAACCGAACCGATGCTCACCCCTAGTTCGACATTCAAGAGCGGGTAGGTGATTTATCCTATCATCTCGTTCTTCCGCCGTCGTTACGTGAGGTACATGATGTCTTCTATGTATCCCAATTGCGACGGTATATCTCCGATCCGAGTCATGTCCTTGATCATTCGGAATTGGTTGTTGGTACCAACCTTTCGTATGAGGGGAGACCCGTATCCATATTGGACCGAAGAGAGAAGATACTCAAGAACAAGACTATCAAGTTAGTCCGTATTGCTTGGGGTCATCACTCTTTGGGTGAGTCAACGTGGGAGCGTGAAGATGATATTCGATCGCGATATCCCGACCTGCTTGACTCGTAAGGTATAATGTCTTCTTATGCCTTATGCCTTCAACTTCATTGCTTGCATGAATGATTGCTTGATTGATTGCTTAGTTATAACTTGCTTGTGATTAGTATAGCTTGCTCGACATCTCTAGCCTATTGATTAAATTTCAAGGACGGAATTCTTTTAAGGTGGGAAGAGTTGTTACCTCTTTTTTTTGTTATATGTATTTTCAGTATACGTGTACGAAATTTCGACCCAAAATTAGACTTGTCTAGCTTAATCTTGCATGACTTGGTTTATTTTGGTTTATTTTGACTTGGGTTCGGCTTGGGTTGGTTTGTTTTGGTTTAGGGTGGTTCATCATGAACCCAACCCCCTACCTACCACCATCTCCATTTAAAGCCCAACTACTTTTTCTCTCTTCAATTATTATCATTTACTCTTCTTCTTCTCCATTAACCTCTCCTCTAACCTAAGAAAAACCATAGGCAAGTGCACCTTGCTTCCACATGAGAACCCATTTTTATGGTTTATTTATCTTTCTCGCGTGATTCTAAGATAGTTTAGAACTTGACATTTTACATTTTTGAAGTTTTATTTTTTGTAGATCTAAAAATTTGCCATTCTCGGATTTTGGTGGTTTTGATCTATCAAACTTCCTTATTTTTAAGTTTTGATTTGTTTCAGGTTGTTGACATTTGTGTTATACCCCATTTTGATCTATGAAAGTCCCATTTTTGCTTAGATTGAAGGTTTCATGGAATTTGGAGTTCCAGAGGTTCTCTACGCCCACGTTTATTCGTACCAGCATAGTATCAAACTCTATGCCTACGTTTATTCATGTCAGCGTGAATCTGGATTACGCAAGTGAAGACTGTTTTACGCGTAAAACAAAGTCTACTATGCCTTGGCGTAAAACAAGTTTCACGCGTAAACTTTACTCCTTTACGCGTATTTCCTTTACGCGTACTCCTTTATGCGTACTTCCTTTACGCGTAAACTTTACTCCTTTACACGTACTTCCTTTACGCGTACTTCCTTTGGCATATTCCTTTGGCGTACTTCCCTTGGCGTACTCCTTTACGCGTACTTCCTTTACGCATGCTTCCTTCGTGCATACTTCCCTTGGCGTACTCCTCTGACTTGGCGTACTCCCCTTGGCGTACTCCTCTGACTTGGCGTACTCCCCTTGGCGTACTCCTTTGGAGTACTCCCCTGCTCGGAGGCTTCTTAGCACTAGCGTATCTTACCCCGTTGCCCGACGCAGTATGGTCCTGGCATCCAATGCCCTAGATTCACCTTTATTGGGCACATGACACCCCTTATTATATCCTTACGCCTTCTTGACATGAACTCGATACAATCATAATATGTTAATATTGTTATGATAATATATACACGGCATAATTTTGTGACAACTCATGATAGTGGCCCGTCATGGTGCGCTCCTAACAAATAACAAGTACAAGTAACATGACATGATGGTGACCCGCTGTGGTGCACCCCCGACAAGTAATCCTGACATGAACTCATGAACACCATTGCGACGGTTATCTTGACCTGCTAAGTAATCTTGACATGTAACCTTGAACGCTGTTGCAACGGCTAACTTAATATGCTAAGAACATTCTTGTCTTGACACCGTGGATGATTGCTTTAGACCTTGTCTGTAAAAGCTGCCAGTCTAATCTAGTCTTGCATCATGTCCAGGACATAAATTCCTGGTTACCACGGTCAGGGATTCATACTGAACCTGACTAGGATAATGACTAGAATGATCAAGTAGTTCATGAAGAGATTTTCTAGCTACAGGCAGTCCCGTTATCTGGGCGCTCTAATTGGACTTGTAGCCTGCCGTCGAGTAGGGCACATTTCCAGCACACTGTCATGTGTTGCACCCCCAAGTCACCTAATCCAACTCTCTCAACTTGTGACTGGATAACCTGGATTAAGTCTGCAGGGCATGTTGCTGTTGGAACATCTCGATTACATCTTGCTAGTAACTAGGCTTGTGATAACCCTAGTTAGTTAAAGTATCAAGCCGTACTCATTGCTTGGCCGTGATTGATTGGATGGAGTCCAGCCCAGTCTAGTCTTGTCCCGATCCTGTACAAGATTGTTACATGACCTGATTGCTTGTGCTTTTCTTTATCGATAAATGGTGAAAAACCAAGTTCCGTTTAGATGAAGGGTTACAACCCCGGTCCTTGTTTGGTTTAAGGGTTGTAACTTGGTCATCTGAATAGTCCCATGGTTATCTTATCGTATATTATCATAATTTTCCATATCACCAGTCTTTTATTATATAATTATGTTTTTGTGCTAATTGCTGGTTTTAGTTCTTAAGTGAAGCCTCACTTGTGGTACTAACTCTTTCTGGGGTCTGACCCAGCTGGTTTTGTATGGCCAAATTTTGGAGTAGCACCCAAGGATCTTCCAACCTTCCAGCCAGATGGTGAACACTAGGCACAACTCTGGCAACGAGTGGGTTTTATTTTGCTCTTCCACTCTATTGTAAATTATTTTTTTGAGGCATTTAGCCGCCGAGCAAGTGTTAGCTCGTGTTAAATTTATATTCCTGTCTGCCTAAAGGCTGTAACATGGTTGACAATTCCTAGGGTTGATCATGTATGACTTAAACTCTTGCTAATCTTCGCATTTTGTATGACTAGCTTCATGATCATCTGAATATGTAATGTACGGGATGCCTTACTTTGTATGTCTGATGATCTACCATCTTGTTACATTTACTTGCTTCCTTGAGATTGAGACACTAGGTTTGTTCTTGACCTTAAGAGACTATTGGCATGTAGTTAAACCCTCATGTATCTAGACAGCCGTGACTGTATATCGAGGTTGAATTCACTTTAATATACGTAGCTGGCTGTATCTGTCCCCCGCTCTCCAGTATTCTGGTTATGGGGCGTGACAGGTGGTGAGCGGCTGTTGCAGGCAGTCTCACGATGGTGCACGTGTGTAAAACCCCTAAAATTTCATTTTTTTATTTTTTATTTTAGGTATTTTATTCTGTTTAGAATATGGATATATAGTTAGTAAGTTTAATATTTCTATTATTAAATATCTCATATAAACCCCTAAAATCTTTTAGTATTTTTTATAAATTCTATTTAAAATATTTTACAGTATTATTTGCTTGACTTTTAATTTTAGATTCTTGTTAATATTATGGTAGCCGTTAAATGCTACATTGTATGCATACATAATAGGACCAGTTTATGTACCAAAGACTTGAGGAAAATATTTTACTATTTTTAGGAAATTTAAGAATTTTATTATTAATTTTATCTTAATTTTTAATTATTACAGTATTTCCTTAAGTACTAGAAATCCTTGTATTTATATCTAATAAATTGTGATATTAATAATAAGCAGGGATTGCTATATTTTATACAATAGCTGCATAACAGTGTACAAATATTTATTAGAATATTTTAGAAAAATATTTATGAATTTTATATATTTTTATTAGTTTTCTTTGTTATTAAATAACAAATAAATATTTAGAGATTTATTTAAGAATATTTTTAGAATTTATAACAGTTATAATAATATTCATTGAAAAAAGAAGAAGAAGAAGAAGAAGAAGAAGAAGAAGAAGAAGAAGAAGAAGGAATAAAAGAAAGAGAAAAAGAAAATATAAAAATTTCAACCATGTGCTACTGTTCCCGCGGGAACAGTAGCAACACAGCCCTGACCCCTTAAGCAAACTGACCCATATAACAGCAAACAACTGTTATATATAAGAGAACGAGAGAGAGAGAGAGGGAGAGAGAGAGAGAGAGCAAAGGTTCGATCAAAACCCTAATCCTAACCCTACGCTCGCCAGTCTACCCCGACCCTGTCGTGCCGCCATGGAGCCGTACCGCCGCGCTACGGCCGACCACTGGCTGGCGCTTCGACTAAAGTCGCACCCGCACACAGAGGGGTGCAGTACCTCACACCGCGAAGTAACCCATTAACAACCCCCTTTTCTCCTTGTGTAGTTTATCATTTTCGATGATGTAAATTCCTCTATAAAGACTGGATGACCCTCTAGAAGACCCCACAGATAGATTTCCATGGAATCGAACCATCAATTCTAAAAATTGATACCAAGTTGTCAGAAAAACATGCCAAGATAGAACATGAAACAACCTCAAACCCTCTGATTGGAAGACAAATTTGGACCAACCATTTGGATTTTTCGAAAACCAACTGAACACAGTTCTAGAAAACCTATAGGACATTGAAACCCTTTTAACAAAAGTCGATTTCATCAATAGAGCGCCGAGAAATTGGCTCCCCAAATCGACGAAAAACTGTTTTCAAAATAATAGAAAATTAAAAAATTCGATACGCCGTACGTCCCGACAAACCGAACGACGTGGTCGCGAACTAAAGGCATTGAAAGGTGCATATCAACTTCGCGGACATGTGGGTTTGACGAAATTCAAATTGGTTGTGTGTGTGCGACGAATTTGATACGTATCCGTCAAAATTTACTATATTGGCCTCTTTGTAAATTTTATAATTACTTTGTGCATGTTCGTCATGTCGAGATAAAATTTGCACCAACAGGACCGTATCAAAATTTTGGTCATGTGTGCCAATTTTGGTCCTATTCTGAGAAGGTCGACCGAAACATTATTTTGGCGGGCCCGTGACCTGATCCAACAGACGAAATTGTGTACAGCCTGCCAAAATCTGACTTTGGACATACTATTGGGTTCGTCTCCTCAAACTGGACCTGTAGACATGTAGTTTGATGACTTTAGAGGTCATAGATATTGGCACATGTTTCGGTACAAAACGGGTCCAACGACGGACATCGTTTTGACCTAAAATTATGATTTTGCCCCTGTTCCAGATTGGACTTTTGGACAGGCGTTTCCTAGATATCTATTTTACACCGAGAACGTTCTTGATGTTTGTTTCAGTATCCGAAGTCGTTCGTGAATTTTGAGATTTCACTGCCGACGTACTTGATTGTTGGATTGCCATTTTTGCACCGCTAGACAAGATAGCTTGCCACCTTACTTTGTGATTTACTTATTATTATTTTTAGTTATTTATATTCAGTATTACTTATCTATTGTTAGTATTATATCACGGTGCATCCAAGTCACACTTGGGTACAAGCGACTTCATCGGTCGTTTTACTGCTTTTAGTTTTATTCACTTGCATTGACTTAGCCTAGTGACCACCCAGTTATGATGAGGTATTGGTATACCTTATACGGCCTTGACACATGATCATCACGAGTTGTGAGTCATATGTAGGACACATGCTCGCGTAGTCGGTCGGCCACCGATACGTATGAGGCGTGCGACGGTTAGGAGTAACTGCCAATAGAATTACATGCTAGTGGACTTGGCAGTTACTAGAGGTTCCTATGAGTCATGAATGTGACCCTACTAGGCATTGGGTGGGAAGAACAGTTTATTAACGTATGGGCCATGTATGCACTTTCCTATTCCTGATCCTGCTGGCCTATGACATTCGATGAATGTTATACTTTGAAGTCCCTAGTATTCTGGTGGGACCATACCGATTTTCTGTTTGAATGAATTTGTAAAGCACAATACTCTAGAGGGGAGTGAATAGAGTAGGCAGCGGAATATAGCTGATTTAAAAAGTTAGCAGCAAGATCACAGAGATAATATATATATATATATCACAAATAAATAATGTAAAAGCAGAGATTAGAAAGCAAACGCAAAGACGACGATGTATACTGGTTTCCCTCTTGTGAGGACTAGTCCAGTCGGAAGAACTCTAGCTTCTAGTTGAATCTACTATTGGAATAAACTGCAAGTTTTCATACGAAGTCCTTGCAACTTGTACAAATGCGAGCTTTGATTCAAAGTACTCGACCAACTTCAATTGTGAAGAGACTTTTTTCAATCATGCCTCTGATTACAATCGCTCTGAAGCTTTTAGACCGTACCGTACTGACAAACCGACTAAAGGATTGTAACTAGCTTGGGATTTGAAAAATAAAGCTTAGAACTCTTTGGAATAGAACAACAGACTTTAGAGAGAAGAGATGAAAGTGAATTCGTAAATGAGTGAGTTGAAATGATCGAAATTCTTCTCTATTTATTGTTTTCTAAAGGAAGAACTCTGGCAGAATTCGGACAGAACTCTATGAAAAAATCTCGTTGGGATTCGTAACTGCAGGGAGACCAAGTTTTCAAACGTTCAAAAGACAACAGCTACTAACCGAACTCTGGCCGAACTCTGGCCGAGTTCTGTCAGGATTTAGTCAGGGTTTTTGCAAATTGATTTTTGGTCTTTTTGAAATTCTTTTAAGCAGTTAGGAGATTTTTGTAAATAGGGGCTATTTTTTAAAACATGGAATATTTTTGAAAATATTTTTAGGGTAGCCTATTTGTCAGTACGACTCGGTGTACAATGTATTCCTTGACTCAATAAAAAATAAAAATTACATTACAAAAAGGAAATACAGACTCGAGTGGCAAACACAGCTTCGGTCTTAAACAGATCGGATAGCCATTCTCTGCCAGTGTCCAAGAGTCCAAAACATCTTTAAGTAGCCCGTATATTGAGATAGAGTTTGATCAATTATTAAAATCAGGTTTGACCATGACCAATGGGCCAACAATCTCCTTCATTTTGATAATTGACAAATCTTGACCGATATAACATCTTTGATTAATAAGATTTGAAAGATGAATAGACCAGCTCCAGAAGTGCCAGCACTAGAGGTGTGTGGAGTAGCACCCGAACCACGGTACCAATCATAAGCATTACCGGGCTGGAAGAGAATATGCACCGTCTCATCCTCATAGCGGTAATCGGACACAGCTGGATCTCGGGGAAGAGAACTGGCAGAATGTCCAGTCTGAGCAAATCAGAGATCATCAAAGAAGTTGGCTAGTGCCTGAAACTGAGTCATATCACGGAACTCGCATTCCCTGGATGCGTCAGTGATGAATATCTAAAGATCAGAAATGTGCTGATGGATACCCTCAAAAGACATAGGGTAATCCTGATGAGGTAGGGCAGGTGCAGTAGGAGGTGCAGGAGGTACGGCAACACTACGACGAGATAACTGGAGGTACTTAGGCTCAGGGTCCAGAGCACAAGTAGACAGATCGATGTCAAAATGTTGAAAGATGCGTAGAATGAACATCGCATAAGAGAGATTTCGATCTCTTGCTCGACATCGTCCCATCATCTGGATAATAGTCTTGGAAACCAAAAATGGAATTCCCTTGATGATGTGGTAGAGGGCAGATAGTTCAAGGTTTGTAACATCATCTTTTGAAGTGGATTTTGGAAGAATAGTGAATAGATAATGCAATGTAACTCATAGTTAAACAAGTTCAAGTTTGCAGCCTTGAAATTTCCAGAACGAACACGTGCAGGTGCACGAAGATCGTTCTTGAAGCTGAGAAGAGTCGTGCCATCGAGAAAATTAAAATTAGTGATATTATCGAGCGGGGCACCTTCGTTAGGAACACTAAGGATTTTCGCTAACAAGACATCATTGAACTCGATGTTAATACTTCTGACACGAGTCTTAACATCAAAAATGTCTAACACAAAGTTGTAATAAAATAATCTAATGACATTAGTAGCTATAGGGACTTTTTTGGGGACAAGTCGGTGTAACCCTAATGCCTCAAAGTAAGGACGGTGGTCAGGAAACACAGTCCACTTGATCGGGGCGCCAGTGCATATATTGTGCATGATAAAATCACCATACCATAGCAATGATTGGTCATGAGTTTTAAAATAAAACTCATTGTATGCACCGTCGGCCGATTGGACTGGGAAAAAAAATGAATCCGCTGGCGGATTCGAAGGCGACGCCTCTTCACTAGCATTGGTCTTCTTCCTCTTGGAAGGAGTGAATCCCTTAGGCATTTCTTCCAAAATTGAATTAAAACTAATGAACTTGAAGGAGATGGAAGGAGAGAGTCATACCTTCCAGAAATTGAGTAGAATCCAAAATTTGGATAAAAATCTCCAAGTAGATTGGGAGCAATAGATTAGAGAAATTCTAGGGTTTGGAGGAGCTCTCGGGCGACAGCAGCAGTATGAAGAGGATTTTGGAAGAGATGAAGAGGAGGGGACCTCGGGTTCGGACTTAAAAATATATACCACCAACAGAACTCGGGCCGAATTCGCCAAGGGTTCTTTTGGTGAATTTTAAAAAATAAATTTTTTGAAGGCCACCTTCTTTTTATCATCCTCTTTCAATTATTTAATTCTAAGTTTAGTAATTTTAAATTACAATTAATATAATTAATATTATTTTATAAATTAAATTTTGTTACACAACGACTGTTTCAGATTAGCTGTAGGGGTACTATCACAGCTAACGAGAGTTCACTGGAGAATAATTAAATACTGCTTCGCTTTGACCGTAGTCGTGGTAACAGACAGACCCTTTGTAGGCTTGTCTCAAAAACAGTATTTGAGTATTGAAAAATAATTGTATAAAATAAAATTAATTAATATTATTGACATCTAAAATTCCTAATTCCCGACGTAAATAATTTGAATGATCTTCCGTTAGAGGTTTTGTGAAGATTTCAGATATTTGATTCTCTGTGTCTATGTATACAAGGTTTATATCTCCATTTTGTTGATGATCTCTAAAAAAATGATGTCAAATCTCGATATGTTTAGTGTAAGAGTGACATACTGGATTATTAGTCAAATTGATAGTGCTAGTGTTGTCACAGAAAATGGGTATGTGTGTGTATAGTAGGCCAAAGTTTTCTAAGGTTTGCTTCATCCATAAAATTTATGCACAACAACGTCCTACGGCGATATACTCAGCCTCAGTTGTTGATAATGCGACATAATTTTGTTTCTTGCTAAACCAAGAGACTAAAGCTTTGCCTAGAAAATGATATGTACCGCTGGTACTTTTTTATCTACTTTGCATCCAGCAAAATCAGCATCCGAATAACCGGTTAGGTCAAATGACGTAGTTTTGGGATACCATAAGCTGACAGAAGAAGTATCTCTAATGTATCGAAAGATACGCTTAACCGGCATAAATGTGATTCCTTAGGGTTGGCTTAAAAACGTGCACACAAGCAAACACTAAACATTATATCAGGTCGACTAGCAGTTAAGTAAAGTAAACTACCAATCATACCTCAATACTTATTTATGTCGACAGGTTTGCCTTGTTCATCAATATCAAGCTTAGTTAAATTTGCCATCGGAGTGCCAAGTGGTTTGACTGCTTCCAGATCGAACTTCTTTAATAAATCTTTTGTGTACTTGGCTTAATTTATGAATGTTCCAATATTGGTTTGTTTGATTTGCAGTCCGAGAAAGAATTTTAGCTCTCCCATCATGCTCATTTCAAACTCATTCTATATACACTTTGAAATTTTTTGACAAAGAGATTCATCAGTAGATCCAAAAATGATATCATCTACATAAATTTGAATCAAAAGAAGATTGCTATTAAAAGACTTTATAAACAGTATAGTATCAATCTTCCCTTTTGAAAAGTCGTTGTCAAGTAGAAAAGAACTTAGACGATCGTACCAAGCACGAGGGGCTTGTTTCAAACCGTATAATGCCTTCTTCAACTTGAAAACATAATCAAGATTTTTGAAATCAGTAAAACCTGGAGGTTGAGCTACATAAACTTCTTTTTTTATAAAACCATTCAAAATGCACTTTTAATATCCATTTAAAATAACTTAAAATTATAAAAATATGCAAATACACATAACATGCGAATGGATTCTAATCTCGCAACTAGGGCATAAGTCTCATCGTAGTCGATACCTTCTTTCTGATTGTATCCTTGAGCTACGAGTCGAGCCTTGTTACGAGTCACTAAGCCATTCTCATTCAGTTTATTTTGGAATATCTAGCGGGTGCCAATGACCGGATGATCAATGGGCTTGGGAATAAGTTCCTAAACTTGATTCCGTTCAAATTGGTTCAATTCCTCTTGCATAACATCTAACCAAAAATTATCACTACATGCTTCTTCAATATTTTTGGATTCAAGCTGTGAAATAAATACAAAATAGAAAGCTATATCTTTACTAGTGGAACGAGTACTTACACCCTTGGTAATCTCACCAATTACCAAGTCCTTTGGATGGTCTGCCAAAAATCTCATTTCTTTTGGCATATCCTCTGGATTGCTGGTTTCGACTTCTGGTTTTGTACGTGATTTGCTTGAAGACTCAGCTGGTGCTTTGTGTGAGGGTTCTGTAGGAGCAGTACTAGGTATACTTATGTCTTCATCATTATCATCAACAAAATGTTGATTGAGTTCGTCAAATTTAACATTTATTGATTCTTCGATGATTATGGTTCTCTTATTGAAGATTCTGTAACCTTTACTTTTTGCCGCATAACCTAAAAATATACCTTTATTGGCCTTTTCGTCAAATTTTCCCAAATTATCTTTAGTATTAAGAATAAAGCATTTACAACCAAATACTTTGAAATAAAAAACAGAGGGAGTTCTATCAAACCATAATTCATAGGGAGCCTTCTTCGATATAGGTTGAATTAGAACCCTATTGAGAACATATCATCCTGTATTTACAGCTTCAGCCCATAGGTATTTAGGTTGACTAAACTGGTTTAACATTACTCTAGCCATTTCAGATAGAGTCCTGTTCTTACGTTCCACAACTCCATTTTGTTGTGGAGTCCTAGGACAAGAGAACTCATGTAAATAACCGTGTGTGTCATAAAATTGCTTGAACTCTACATTCTCAAATTTGTCGCCATGATCGCTTCGAATGCGAGTGATCATGGACCCTTTTTTGTTTTGATCCTTCTTACAAAAGGAGACAAATTCTGATAATGCATCATTTTTGCATGCAAGAAATTATACCCACGTGTATCTAGAGAAATTATCTACTATTATAAATGCATATAACTTACCACATAGGCTAGCAATTCTACTAGGTCCAAATAAATCTATATGCAGCAATTGTAGAGGTCTAGTGGTACTTATAGCGTTCTCGGACTTAAAAGCGGATCGGGTAGCTTTGTTCTTTTCACATTCACTACATACCGTATCCTTCTTGAAAGAAATGTCCGGGAAGCCTCATACCAGCTTCTTTGTGGATAGTCTTAAAATTGTGTCCATGTTTGCATGATCGAGTCTCATTTGCCATAGTTGACTCTCGTACTTTTGGCCATCAAGCATCTACCTGCTTTGTTAGCATCTTCTAACAGATAGAAAACATATATATTGTCTTCCCTGATACCTTCAAAGATAGTACTACCAGTGAGCTATCAACTATAATACATTTGTCTTTGACAAAGTTAATGTCATAATTGTGATCAACTAAATTACTTATGCTGAGCAGATTATGTTTTAAATCAGTAACTAGAAAGACATCTTTAATCACAAGGTAGGGGGCCTTACCAATATTACCAATACCAATTATGTACCCTTTCAAATTATACCGAAGGATACGTATCTTTCTTTCTTCTTCGACAATGTTGCAAATAATAAAGCATTACCGGTCATATGCCGTGAGCAACCGCTGTCGAGGATCCATTTTCTTTTAGCATGTGAAGGGCATTTCACCTACAAAAGAATTTACAGATGAAAACTTTGGTACCCATTTCTTGTTGGGTCCTGGAGTGTTAGTTTTTGGTATACATGCACAGATTTTCATATAAACAAGCTTTCTAACTCTATATGAAGAATATATATGACCAATTGTGCCATAATAGTGACATCTAGCATGCTGAGTATTGAAAGCAGAGTGCTTTACATTATTAGTAGGTCTAGGTTTTCTAGTGTAAAAGAATACATGCCTATTTGTCTTCTTGGGTAATAGTTTGGTTTGGTTAGGTCTGACAGTGTTGGGTTTGACCGTGTTCCGATGATTTGGTAAGTGACACGTGTTAGGGCAGGAAGCAGCAACTTCAGGCTGTTTCCTATCCTAATTTCCAACTTTTTAGAGGTGTCATATAACAAGCTATATTAGCAGTGAGTGCATGATTTCTAACAGTAGCTTGCTGGAGACTTTTCTTCTCTTTGAGTAAGTCTTCCTCTAATTGGGTAATGGTCTTGTCCTTCTCTTCGAATAGTCTTTGGGTCTCGTGTAATAACAACTTAACAGAAGAAAGCTCACATTCCTCACTAGAATAATTACTACTTCTAATAGGTCTGTAAGTCTTCCTATTTCACCTTTGTACTCTTTGAGTACCTTCTTAGAGGTCTGGTATTTACTACGCAGTCTACTGTAATCCCCTAAGAGGTCAGTAAAGGCTTCTCCTAGTTGCTCAAAGGTAAAATTATCATAAGTATCAAACAAGGGGTTAGTGGTTACCTGATCGTACGCCATCAAGCATATATTTGCAGCGTCATCTGATTGCTCATCTTCTGAGTCGCTAGCTTCACTTTCATGCCATATGCTTGTATTGGCATATCTTTAAGACGTAGACTTCTTTAGGTAGCCATTGTCATATTTGCTGTTCTTCCTGGTTGATGATGATGCTGTTGGACAATCCTTCTTCATATGTCCTTTCTTCTTACAGCCATAACAAATAGGATCTTCATATTTGTTGTTGCTTTTGTTGTTGTTGTTGTTGTCCTTTGTTCTTCTGTTGAATCTCATGAACTTCTTAAATTTTCTCACCATAAGAGCTTGATCCTCAGTGTCAGAGTCGCTGTCGTCGGAATCATCTTCTACAATTTTTTCTATGTTGAGCCTTGAAAGCGATCGACTTCTCTGACTTCTCCTTTGGTGTAGCATCTTCAAAGTCTTAAAGTTCCAGCTCGTGAGTGAGTAGCTTACCCATGAGTGTTTCAAGAGACATTGTTGAGAGGTCATTCCCTTCAATAATTGTTGTAGTCTTTGGAATCTAATTTTTCGTGAGAGCTCGTAGAAGTTTGTGAATCTTCTCATGGTTACTGTAATCCTTGCCTAATGATGACAGAGGATTTATAATATCTAGGAATCTCGTAAACATCTGGGTGACAGATCCATTTGGCTTCATCTTGAATGCCTTATACTCCTAAGTCTGCTGATCTTTGACTCCTTGACTTGCGTCGTACCTTCGTGGGTTACTTCAAGAAGTTTCCACACTTTATTTGATGTTGTGTAAGTAGACACCTGTTAAATTCAGTCATGTCTAAGGCATAAAATAAAGCGTTAATAGCACGTACATCAAGACTGACCTTTTTTTCCTTATCAGTATACTTATCATACGATTTTTCAACCAAGACATCTTCAACAAGAATACGAGAAGGCTTTTATAGCCATTAACAACTATAGACCATAAGTCAAAGTCTAGAGATTTCAAGAAGAAACTCATCCATATTTTTCAATAGGTATAATTTGTACCGTCAAACAGAGTAGGTCTGTTTGTGGCTTGGCCTTCACTTATGAACTTCACAGTTGCCATGTGTTGTGCTGTGATCTATGTAATAGTTAAAAATAGTAAAATTATAACTGCAATGTTACCTTGCTTTACCTGTATAACCTGCTCTGTTACCAATTGTTGAAACGAATTTGTAAAGCACAATACTCTAGAGGAGTGCTGAATAGAGTAAGCAGCAAAATATAGCTAATTTAAAAAGTTAGCAGCAAGATCACAGAGATAATATATATCACAAATAAATAATATAAAAGTAGATATTATAAAGCAAACGCAAAGATAGCGATGTATACTGGTTTTCCTCTTGTGAGGACTAGTCCAGTCGGAAGAACTATAGCTTCCAGTTGAATCCACTATTTGAATAAATCACAAGTTCTCATACGAAGTCCTTACAATTTCTACAAATGCGAGCTTTGATTCGAAGTACTCGACCAATTTTAATTGTGAAGAGTCTTTCTTCAATCAAGCCTCTGATTATAATCGCTCTGAAGCTTCTAGACCGTACCGTACTGGCAAATCGACTAGAGGATTGTAACTGGCTTGTGATTTAAAAAATAAAGCTTAGAACTCTTTGTGTAACACACACTTTTCTAAATGAGGATAATTTTGAACTTTTGTAAAAGTTTATTATTTAATAATAGAATTTATAATTTATGGGGATTTTTAATTAATTTAATACTATTTAAAATTGGTGAATTATAATTTTGATGTGTTAGCTAGTGAACCCTAGAACTGTTGAGCCTAAAGACAAACCATGACCATGGGGACCTAACCATGCGATTAGAATGACTATTTATAACTTTTTATGCTAAGGGTATTTTGGTTATTTTGTGACTTTTGAATTATTTTAGACTTTGATTAATTAATGAATTTTTGATTATTTTAATAATATTTAAATTGATGTATTATGATTTTGGTTATTTTTTATATTTTAATATTTTAGGAATATTTATATTTTAGTATTGATTTTACGAAATTTGTTTAGTCGGATTTGAGTTTCGTTTCGTTCCGACTTGTGGTAGTGACCCGGGTAGCTTAGACTCTAGAAGGAACCCCAAGATTAGTTAGTCATGGCCCACAAACTCCCCTAATTAAGTTAGTAAGTTTAGACTAATCTCACTTGTTAGATTGGTTAAGTTAGAGGTTTAAATTTAACCCTTTTGATCCCAAACTTGAACCTAACTTAAAACTAACCAAGAGGACTAGTTGAGGCCTTATTGGGCTTTCTCCCAAGGCCCGAATAGGATTTAAAGGCAGCCACTATAGGTAGATTAGCCTCCCTTTCTTTTATTTCATTCCATCTTGCCTCTTTTCCTTCACAAAGTGTTCTTCCCCAAATTAGAGAGTTTTTCTCTTTGATTTGATCTCCAAATCCTTACATCCCTCCACCAAAACTTCCCTCCAACCTTCTCATACTACCAAGAGAGGGTGCTAGCAAAGATTTGGAGCTAAGTGCAAGGATGAGTGTCCTTTTTGGAAGATCTTTGTGTCGGAGCCGTGTCCTTGGGAGTGTCATTGGGATTCCACTCCCAATAGGTAAAACCAACCCTCTAAATTGATTTTCTATGCATATTGGTTAGTTTTGAATCCATAGGATCCACCCCCATGCATATACCCCATTTAGATTCAAATTTGAGGCCATTTGGAGCTCTCTTGAGGATTTTAGATATGTGTCTTGTAGGGGTGAGCAAATACCGGCCGCTACCGAAAAATCGACCGAATATCGATTAAAAATATCACGAAAAACCGAACCAAAATTATGTACTGATACCGAATTACCGAACCGATTAAAATATGGTATAATAGTAGTGGTAACGGTTTGAATGTAATACCATACCGAAAATACCGAACCGAACCGAACCGATTATATATATATATATATATATATATATATATATATATATATATATATATATATACATTTTTTTTGTTAGAATGTTGTTCGTGATTAATTTTATATTACTCTTTTTTATTTTTATCTTTGTTTTAGTTGGAAATTAGTTTGCTAGAACTTAGAATGGATTTTGGTGGACTTGAAATTATGTTAAGAATGCTAAAAATTGAGTTTTGGTCTTTTGAGTTTATATTTTTGTGTTTTCATATAATTTTGAAATGAATTTTAGTGTAGTAAACTTATGCTAAGAATTAAACTTAGTGATCGTGTTTGATCTTTTAAGCTCTTTTTTAGGTGTTTGCGACTTGTTACATATTATTCTAATAAATTTGATTAATTGCTTGCTTGGTAGAGGCTTGGATTTAAAATTTAATGCTTCCAAAAAAAGTAAAAAAATATTTTTCTAGGTTAAGAGGTTCATATTAAGTGTGTTTATTGATCAAATATTAAGCGGTAAAATACCGATACCGAACAAAAACCGACCGAATACCGATTTAACCGAAACCGAAAAAACCGATTCTAAATGGTACGATATTGGTATTAATTTTTTAAATACCGATTTTAAAAAATACCAAAAAATCCAACCAAATACCGACCGATTATACCGACGCTCACCCCTAGTGTCGTGTGTCCTACTTGATAGATCCCAAATTAGGACACCCCATATGTATGTATGTATGCTAATAGTTTAAACAAATATTTAAATTCAGTTTTAGAATGGTTAGAGAGTGGATTGGTCTTAGTTAGGATGGTTAGAATGAGTTTCATTTGGATACCTATGTTGGTATCCAAGTATCTTGGCCTACATGTGTTTCTTTTGTCCAAAACAACTCAAATTCGTCATAATATTCACCCACGTTTTTATTAACCAAAGCAACTTAGAAATGTCATAACTTTTAGCTTAGAACTCCGATTAATCTTCCATTTTTTTAAAAGAACCGTATCAAAGTTAGCTTTCCAAATATATATATTAATAGGTAAAATACATTCTAGAACGTTATGTAGAACTGTTTGAGTGTCAGTTGTCCGAAAGACGAATGCGTTTCGGTGTTTCTGCGATTTTGGGAGCTTTCGAACACGAAAATGCGGTCCGTTTAAAGTTTTGGAAAGCTAACACAAAGGGGTACGACATACTTTAATCCTAGAATTTAGTGAAGGCCCAATTGGTACAGTATTGATTTTAAGTAGAAGAGTGACTATACGATATAGACATTTTGTGTAACCTATGAGCCTATGTAGTATAGATATTAAATGAATGTAGAGTATGTAATGCATGATTTGTCAGATGAATAAAATGATATATATATGATATGTATCCTCTTTACATTAATGTATATATAAGGTTGAATGCAATCATGTAGGAATACAATCAATGTAATGTATGTAAGCAATGCATAAATGCATGAATGAAAGAATGATATACAATGTATGCATGAAAATATATAATGAATGCTAGATACGAATGCAAGGTATACATGTAATGATAGATATGAATGCATAATGTATACATAATGTAATGCAATATATAATGATAACATGCATGGTAATGTAGAATATATAATGCAAGCATGTATATGTCCACTGTTTTCCATTTTCCTTACATTTTTTCTTCCCTTCCCTTTCCATTTCATTTTTTTCCTTTTTTTTTCCCTCTTCTATTTTTACATGCTGTATACAATGTATAAAATGTATAGATGCATGTAAGTATGTAATATGCATGAATGTCATGTATGTAATAAAAATAAGTATATCTATGCAACTTAATGATATGTGAATGGATATAATGCATGAACTGAAGTATGCATGTATATGGGATATGAATGGATGATATATATATATATATATATATATATTATATGTGTTAAGGTAATGTAATGTATGTAATCACATATATTTTGAGTTAAATATATGAGTTTGTATGCATATATCATATGTATGCAGGAATGAATGTAATATAATGTAGAGTATGCATATATGAATATAATATATGCAAGTATATAATGTATTCAAATATGTATGTATGCATCTATGTATGTATGTATAGGTGCATGAATGAATGCAAGTATACATATATGATATGTATGTAGGCATGTATACAATGTATGTATGTATACATGATATGTATGTAAGCATTTATGCAATGTAAGTATGTATGTATGTATTTCTATAAACTGAGTTAACCTATAAGCTTTTACACACATGCATTCATACACCCTTTGACACCATGTATCCCATGTCACATACAGCTACCTATCACTAAATCTTAGAACATTAACACAAATCCTTTCACACATATGCCAAACACACACACACAATCACTTACTCTTTTACCTCTCCTTCTCTCTCTCTCTCTCTATATATATATATATATATATACATATATATATATATATATATATATATATATATATATATATATATATATATATAAAAAAAAAAAAAATATATATATATATATATATATATATATATATGTGTATATATATATACATATATATATATATATATATATATATATATATATATATATATATATATATATGTATGTATATATATATATATATATATATATGTATGTGCCTATATATATAGCTTTCCTATATATATCTATGTGCCTATATATATATATATATATATATATATATATTTTTTTTTTTTTTTATATATATATATATATATATATATATATATATATATATATATATAGGCACATAGATATATAGGCACATATATATAGATATATATGTGCCTATATATCTATGTGCCTATATATCTATGTGCCTATATATATATCTATGTGCCTATATATCTATGTGCCTATATATCTATCTGCCTATATATATATATATATATTTTATATATATATATATATATATATATATATATATATATATATATATATATATATATATATATATATATATATATATATATATATATATATATATATATATATGTGCCTATATATATAGCTTTCCTATATATATCTATGTGCCTATATATATATATATATATATATATATATATATATATATATATATATATATATATATATATATATATATATATGTATGTGCCTATATATATAGCTTTCCTATATATATCTATGTATATGTATATGCCTATATATTAAAAATATATATATATATATATATATATATATATATGTATGTGCCTATATATATAGCTTTCCTATATATATCTATGTATATGAATATGTGAATGTGAATAATATATATACATTAAATGACTTAGTGTGCCTTGTTAGCTTATGGTTTAGTTTTGTGCTTGGTTTAGCAAGTGACTTAGGCTATGAGTTAGTAGCTATCTTGGATACTTGATTTGCATAGACTTAGTTTGTATAGACCTATAATTGACTAACCTAGACTAGTTGACCATTGTTGACCCAACCCTAGCTAGTTTGACCACAGTTGACTAGAGTTGACCTATTTTGACTTTATAGTTGACCAGAGTTGACTTTGACCTAGATTGACTTAGACTCATGTAGATTGTATTATAATTTCAATAACCATATAAATTGAACTCTTTATAACCTGTGTTGCTCTAACTAGGACTCTGTGACTCTAGTTGGCCATCTTTTCATATCAGCTGTTCAGGGTATCAGGCGAGTACATTCTCTGACCATTTCATACTTGATAGGATTTATATTTATGCTCTAGATTACTTGACTTGATACTGTCACGTTGTTAACACGGATTGGTACTATATGGATTCCTTCATGAGATGTTATCCCCCTCGGGAGCATCGGGTTACGGCATGTCATGTACGTTTCACTTTCATCATATACTCCGGTGCTTTCACCATTCATATGCACTCTTGTGATTCATGTACTCTCATGTTCACAGAGTCCCTCATGTATACTTCATGTGCACCCATTTATGGGCTCCCATGTGAAATCATATACAATAACATAACTTTTCTGGATCTTTGTGTATTGATTGGGGTACGGAGGAGTATAAATGGTCATGTGAATAATTCCAAAGTAGTATAGTCATGTACAAACTTTCATGTTTATTATCAAGCCGTTCATATGTCTATCTTGTACTCTACATCACTAGCCACTGATAGTTCCTTACTTATAGTAGATATTTCCTTACAGTCATCTCTTATACTTCATGTATATTCTTCAGCGTTTCATGTATCTTACTCTATAGCATGCTTATATTACCTGTCATGATATGAACTATGTGAGATATATTGTGCTCGTTTCTGTCCTGACTGGACCTGTTGAAAATATTACAGGTAACCTGGAGATTCACAGCTAGCCTAGAGGACCAGTAGAGCTTGGAGTAGATTACTAGTTTATGGTTTAGTTTCTCTTTTAGTACTTGTTTTTTAATAAGTGGTGTCTTGTGATTGTTGAGATGTTGTTATTTTGGGAGTTTATTTAAGTTGTTGTTGTCTTGAGTTTTATATAGTTGTTAGACTCCTGTGTTATCTTATCGTGCTTAGATTGTGATTAAGTATTATCGTATCTTATAATTGTCCTCCATTCGGGGTTGAGGTTGTGATAGGTACATTATATAATTGCGTGAGTTGTTGATTAGATAGTGACCTAGAACAACGTTCTACTGCGGATACTGCGGTGTAGGCTGGATGTACCCACTTCTCGTGCCCCTACACTGGGTGCGGGTCGTGACAAGTTTTTAGTGATGGCCCATGCAGGTCGAGAGTCGCATTAGTACGATATCGTGGTAGTACAACGATTAGTTGTACTGCTACACGCCTGCGATAGGAACTAAGGAATAGGCTTTAGCAGAGAGGTTACTCAATCACAGTTAGGACTACTTGAAAAGATTCCTGGAATGACCCTTGAGAATCTCATTATAAACTATCTCAAAATTTGATTCCGACAGTTTCTGTCTACTTTCTTGTTCGTCGTTGAATTTGATTCTTGGTATTCATTATTGACTTGATTTTCTACCAAGATAATATTATGGGCTAGGTTGCCTCAGTCATGGAATCTAGAGTCTTCTATCGCCATATTAGCTGGTATGGCGATAAGATAGTCTGATTTTGGATGTATTTCTCGGGTGTGGAAATTTAAAGTTTTTACAGCCAAGCTAGCGACAATGCAAAAATTTTAAATACCATAATTTCTAGAGGTATGTACCTTAGTTGCGGACTCTATGGATTATTGCTGTTGTACTTACTGGCATAATGAGGATTCTGGTAACATGGTTCTGGATAGATAGGTATGATTATCAGATTGCAGAATAAATACCATATAAATGGGGCCCTAGTATGATGGAGTAGAATATTAGTATGGATGTCACTTGAGTATCATGGATTAGATAGAGGGAGTTAGGCCACCTGTAGTGTAGCACCATGCCCCGCACCATCAAAGGGATATACCCCAGAGGGACAGGGCTTTTGTACTGACGGTTGTGGAGACCAATGCTATGAGTGACGAGTTAGCAGGTCTGTCCTTCTTGTCCTTCTTGTCCTTCTTATTGTGTGATTCCATTAGTACATGTCAGGATGTTTTGTGCTGTGATAGATAGTATAGTGACCTGTTTGAGATATGATATCACGACCAGTAGGAATCATGTTTTGCATGCTTTAGATAGAATTTTCTCGACCTTGATTGTTGGGGGTTTGACATAGAAGGAGTACGATGATTTAGACAAACCATATGTGTAGGGCCTAAAAATCAAGTTGCGCCACTGATATGAAGCTCAGAGAACAAACTGCGCCGCTGAACAGGTTGCGCCACATATCAGACTGCGCCCAGTCTTATTGTGCCAAAATCTATGTGGCGTCTGACACTTAATAGCCATTATTACCTGACAACACTGACAACTGACACCATAGTGAACGAGGAAAATCTCTTCGAATCCCATGAATTGTTCTGCTCGAGGGGAGTTGGTTGACAGCTGTCTTATACACTTTGTAAGTTGCGCCTAGGCGCAAGTCAGACAAAATTTTTAGTTGCGCCTAGGCGCAATCTGAATGACTTCTGCTCAAAAGCTGCCACGTGTCTAGGCGCGGCTCAATCAGGCGCAGTTGACCGAAGCTCGCGCAACCTGATGAAGTTGAGACAACTTACATTCTAAAGCAGGATGACGTGTTTCACATGCCACTAATCTCTCAAGACGTGTCTACTATCCTGTACACGATCACGCACATCTCAATCACATGATACCACGCGTCTAAATACAGTTAGTACACGACTTAACAACTAAATGAAAGTTGACGCAACAGGAGGTTGGCGCAACCCAATGTGGCGTAATCCAGCCTCGCGTACATCAGAATAACTGCTAAAACAATTATTTCTAGAACTCTATAAATAGAGTTTCCAATCATTGTGAAATTATCAGATACATACGCACAGAGATCAAGAACTCTTGCAAAATCGCTGCCACATTCTCCAGAGGCTACAGTCTTCAAGTTCACATAGTCCAAGGGATAAAGTGATCGTCTTCTGATCAGATTCCTATAGTTGTACTTTCTCATAATTTATTGTACTTTTGTACTATTCTTTTTGAAGTTTGGAATAAACTTTTTATTTTTGCAAACAAAATGGCGACTCTGCTGGGGATGACTTTCCCCTCCGACGAGAAGGTGACAACTCAATGTGACACTGCGTCAATCGGCAAGACGCAGAAGACTCTGGTTGTTCAAGTCAATCAGACAGCCTATGAAGATATGATTAGCACCAAGAGCAACAAGCATACAGCGAATATTGCCAAGAACAGGAATGTATGGGCTCCTAAATCTCCTATGGTCACTGTTGCTCAGGCGCAACCTGAGTGTTCAGTGGTCAAGACACAATCTGTCTCGGCGGCTCAGGCACAGCTTACTTCTGTTGCCCGTGCACAACCTATTCATCCTGCTGCCCACGCGCAGTCTACTACTCTCTTTGCTGCCAAGGCGCAACCTGTTCAAGCCATTGTTGAGGTACAATCTACCCATGTTGCTGCCAAGGCACCATCAGTAGCCCGTAGGACTATGGCGCAGCCCAAGCAATCAGCACCTCAGGCGCAGTCTGCTACTCTGGCGCAACTCAAGGGAACTAGTCTTTTGGCTATTTCATCTTCTAATTCTTAAGTTTTGAACATGGAGAATCAATGTTCTAGTGCCAACACTAGACAGAACAAAGGGGAGAGTCCTTTGACACTTCCTCAATTGGCATAATCTGTGCCTAAAATGGTCTCACAACAGAACAAAGGAAAACACTTCTTAGCTGACCCTCTATAAAATAAAGAAAAGCACCCTTTGGTCTTTTATCAAACTTCCCTGGTCCATGACTCAGAGGAAGATATGTCAGTGTCATGCCCCAGAACCAGAATACTGGAGAGCGGAGGCTGACATAGCCAGCTACGTATATTGAAGTGTAACCCACCTCGCTATACGGTCACGGCTGTCTAGATACATGAGGGTTTAACTATAAGCCATCAGTCTTCTATGGTCAGTAACAATCCTATTGTCTCAATCACAAGCAAGTAAGTAAATGTTACAAGATGTAAGACCACAAAATATACAATAGTAAGGCGTCCCAAACATTACATATTTAGCTGATCATCAAGCTAGTCGTTACAAAATGTCAGGACTAGCAAGAGTTTAGTCGTACATGATCAACCCTAGGATCTGTCAATCATGTTACAGCCCGTAGGCAGACAGTAAATAAAGGTACAACCGAGCTAACAAGTGCTCGTCGGCTAAATGCCTCAAAAGAATAATTTTACAATAAAGTGGGAGGACAAAAGAAACTCACTCGTTGCCAGGGTTACGCCTAGTGGTCGCCATCTAGCTGGAAGACAGGTGGATCCTCTGGTGCTGCTCCGATATCTGGCCACACAAAACCAGCTGGGTCAGACCCTAGAAAGAGCAAGTTCCACAAAGGAGGCTTCACTTAGGAACTAAAACCAATATATCACAATAGAATATTAAAGACGATTAAAACGAAACTGATAATAGCAAATATAACAACAATAAACTGAGTACGAGGAAACCATTCAAGTAACCAGGTCACAACCCTTAAACCAAACAAGGACCGGGATTATAACCCATCACCTGAATAGAACCCGTCGCAACTACATGTTGGTAAGCAGGAACATAGGGTGAAATAATTCAATAAACAAAGAGAGGACACAGAACTGCTCTGGGAGCCAGGTTACAACCCTTAAACCAAACAAGGACCGGGGTTGTAACCCTTCACCTGAACAGCACTGGACTTCTGATCTTTATTGTTGAGGCCAGAATAAATAATCATGCTATTGAAATAAGTAAAATATGACGAGCATGGCATGGAGAGCAATAAGACAATAAACGAAAAGAGGACACAGAACTGCTCCGGGAGCCAGGTTACAACCTTTAAACCAAACAAGGACCGGGGTTGTAACCCTTCGCCTGAACAGAACTGGTCCCCTGATCTTTATTGTTGAGGTCAGTATAAATAATCCCATCATGTAACAATCTTGTACAGGATCGGGGAAAGACTAAGCTGGGCTAAATTTCATCCAATCAATCACGACCAAGCAATGAGTACGGCTTGATACTTTAACTAACTAGGGTTATCACAGGCCTATTTACTAGCAAGATGCAATGTGATTATTCCAACAGCCACCAGCCCTGCAGACCATCCAGGTTATCCGGATCGAATGTCCGTTTATGAAGGGTGCACCACATGACTGTGTGCTGGAAATATGCCCTACTCGTCGGTAGGCTACAAGTCCGCTAGTGTGCCCAGATAACGGGATTACTTGTAGCTGGGAAATCTTTTCATGACTACTGAATTATTCTAGTTATTAGCCGTAGTTGATTTCAGTAGGTACCTCTTGACCGTGGTATTCAGGGTTCCCTGTCCTAGACATGATGCAAGATAGTACTGGTTTATTTGTACAAACACAATCGTCCACGGTGTCCAGGTCAATCATTCTTGTCAGGTCAGGTTATGTCATGTTAGCCGTCGCAACAGCAATTTGAGATAATCATGTCAGGTATACTTGTCATACCATTCTTGGTATACTTGTCTACGTGTGTACTACTACGCTAGACCAAGGGGCCTTCAAGCGTAAAGTGGCTTACGCTAGCAAGAGCAAGGTAAGATAGCTCTACGTGAGCAAGGGTACATGCGGGTGGGGTTTTACGCTAGCCGGGCTTTACGCTCGTAAGATTTTACGCACGCCAACTCTCGAGCAAAACTCAGCGCGAGTGAGTTATACGCGAGGAAATACTCGGGCAACTTTACGCTCGCGAGAGTCTGCTCGAGCCAGGTTTTACGCAGGCACGATTTTACGCGAACGGGAAGGCCCCGAGCGTAAAATCGAAATACTCAGCGTAAAACGAAGTACGCTGGCACGCGATGCGTGTGCGTAAAAGGGCACTACGCTAATCATGTTAAGACGTGAGCGTAAAGGCTGAATAATACGCTGGCACGTAAAACATGTGCGTAAAACTCCATCTTCTCCATATGGCCAAATTCAAACATGCGTAAAAGCTCAGAAACTCCATCTCGGCCAGGACTTGGTGAAATTTGACCATCCCAAAACCAAACTTGTGCAAAATCATGAGGCCTACTTCATGGAACTCTTAGTTTTCAAAAATAAGCTATTTTAGTAGATCAAAACCAAGAAGATCGAAAATACTAGAAACTTAGATCTATATAGAATAAGCCATGGAATTTGAAAACACTAAGTACTAAAGAGGCTTATAATCTTGTGAATAAAAAATGGAACAATAAAATGTGAGTTCCTCCATGAAGCAAGTTGCACTTGCCTATAGTGGAGGTTCGGTGAGGAAGAAGAAGAGGAAGAGCAGTAATAAGAAGATTGAATGAAGAGAGAAAGGTGGTTGGGGTTAATAATGGAGATGGTCGTGGTACGTAGGGGTTCTCTACTTGGTTTATGATGAACCAAATAAGCAAACCCAAGCCTAGCCGAACCAATCCCAAGGTGAACCAAGCAATGAAAATGCCAAGTAAATCAAGCAGAAAGATATGCAATACGAATCAAAATACGTATACATATACCAAGATACGTAATACGAACCACAGGAATTACAGTCAGATTCTATTTCTTTAAACAGAGGTTTTCGGATCTCTGATATTGGAAAGAATACTGACCAAAGAAGTATCTTACCTACCCCTGTGGGGTCTGGTCAAGATCTTCCAACCTTACAAATTTTAAGATCCAAGCAAAGAAAATTGAGGGTATCACAAACAGGGACACTTGGAGCAGAATTTTCAGATTTATGCACTTATCTCAATAGGCGTCAATCAATATCAACTTTGATGAAACGTAAGAACCCTATGCCAAAGGCCAATCTGTACCAAAAGGCAAAGTTTGAAAAGAAAGACCCAACCACCTATGCTAATAAGTTGAGTACATCTTTGTACACTCAGGAAACTAAACATTTGAAGAATAGGAGACATGTTCCTAACATCATTAAGGAATATGTTCCTTCGACCTCTTCTCGTCCTGTAGTTGTAACTAATCTGCGGCAACGTCTTACACAAAGACGGAAAATTACAGGGATGTCTCCCTCACCTCCAAATCGCGCTTCAAATCGCCACTGCCTTCACGAAGTCGTCATCAACTGTTGTTGCCAATCGGCTCGACGATCTGTCTTCGATCGTATGAACTATGGTTCAACTCCTGAACATATAATAGAAGACGAAGATGAGCTATTATATGCTTCTGTCAATATGACTTCTCAAGGCACTGAGGGTAGGAAATGTCCAAGACATAATGCATCCCGTAATCCTAGTCAGCAATACTTAGATCGGATCCATGTATCCACTGAAGGTGTCTTTCAATACACTAGATCGAGGAATTGACATTTGAACCAAGGTGTCTTTAATCAAGAAGATCTCCCCATCGCTCATGTAGGAGAAGACTCTTTCTCAGAGTTTGATGTAGATAGTGAAAGTTCTAAACAAACTATCTCATCAATAGCAGCAAGAGAAGTGACGGCATATACCGTTACGGAAGATCAAGAAGGTTCTAGTTCAGCCAATCAAGAACAACAAATTGCTACACTAGAAGACAAAATAAAGACCATGGCAGAGATGGTTGCAAGCATGCATACTATAATCGTGGCTTAACATATAATGCCACCGGTTATAAACTCTACTACAAATCCAGAGCTTATAGCATCTTTCGTACCTGTTAGTTTGGGGGTACCGCCTCCTCAGGTTGCTTCAGTACCAATTCAAGCTGATCCCAGTCAGTCTGGTGCTGGGGGAGGTAATTATCACGCTGTTCCGCCTCCCAACACATCTAATCAGCCCACCAATTCTCAAACATCAGGGGATACAAATGAGGCTGTGAAACTTCTGTACACTCAGTTTGAGGCCTTCAAGCAGAAGGATGGCCTACAAAGATTGGGCATAAAGCAACCATATCCTACAGAGTGGAAGGAGGTTCTATTTTTTTCTAAATATAAGCTTCCAACCATCTTGCTGTTTGATGGCAGCACTTCTTCAAGTCAGTACATCAATCACTTTGAAGTGATGACTGATTAATTACAGCCAAATGATGCTCTCCTTACCAGAGTGTTCTTCGGTTGTTTAGCTGGCACAGCATACGACTAGTATCGTAGCCTACCTGATGGTTGTATCGCTTCTTTTGCTGGTTTCAAGCAAATATTCTTGGAACGATTCTACGAAGGAGTCAATGACATGACGATGTTTGCCCTCATTAAGATTAAACAGAGGCATAATGAATCCACAGAGAGTTTCATTAAAAGATTCTGCCGAGAGGCACTCAAAATGCCTTTAGGAACTCCATCTACTGTAACAATAGACACTTGCAAATCAAACTTGTTTCCTATTATCAGTATGTGGACAGGATCTACACAATTCCAGGATTAGCCCTCTTTTATTGTCAATGCCAAAATAGCCGAGGTCAGTGTCGAAAAGTTTAAGCAGTTAGGAGTACAAATGACTCATCCTAACCAAGATGAACATTCTACACCCGGGGTTAGTAATCGCCGGAATAACTATAAGAGTAAAGAAACATTGGCCATCAATCATAAAGGCAAGGAGTCTCTGGCTGTCAATATTACTCAGACGACATCCACTCCATCAGTACCACTACAGAAGACAACTCGTCCAAAAGAAGAGTATTCTTTTGATGAAGATGATACTTTAAGCATCTTCGATTGCTTGATCAAAAGCAATAAGCTTCAGCTTCCAGAAGCAAAACGGCCAGAAAAAGTGGATAAAACTGATCACCTTAAATATTTGTTTATCACAGATTTATAGAACATCCAACCAGAGCATGTTATGTGCTCAAGGGTAAAATTCAAGAGTTGGTCAACTCTGGAGCAATTAATCTGCAACAGAACGAGAAAACGGTGACTGCTAATGTAGTTTCTCTACAATTTGTTGATTTTCTACCACAACTTGTGCAAGATGGTATTGTTCTCATTCCAAGGACTACTCTTGAAATTGTGAATCTCCCACCTTCTCAAAATAAATGTCTTATTCTGTTGTCAACTGACAGAGGAAAGATTATGTGGATTCACCCAGATCTGGTAGCAGAATTTGAAATGCCTTCCTCTTCTAAGCAAAAGAAGCATGCCAGATCTAAATCCAAGAACTGTAATATAGTATCATTTGAACCAGTAACAGAAGAAGAAATTCTAATAGACACTAGATCAGGGAAACCCTATCTTCGAGAGTATTCTGAAAACTAAGAGAACCCTGCTCCGTCTCCTGATGTTCCTCCTTCATCATCTTCTCCTGTTGAGAATACACCATCCACATCCTTGCCGGTGGTCGAACCATCTCCTCCTAAACTAACATCAGCAGACAAGGGGAAGCAACCTGTTCGCTTTGACAAAACACTAAAGAAGTCCTCATCTCTTGGACTTGAAAAGCCTTACAATTTTGACATATTGGCTCAATTGGCCAATACTCCAGCAAGATTGTCAATCTTTGAACTCTTACATCTCTCAAAAGAGACTCGAGAGACGTTAAGTGAAGCCTTGATGCAGGCTGACGCTTGTCTTACCCTTCTCAAAAAGCCTGAAAAGGAGCCAGTCAGCTGTGCACATTGTCATAGTGTATTTGAATTAATGCCCAATATCACTTTTACATAAGATGACATGTTGTTAGAAGACAATTGTCATGATCGTCCTCTTTATTTTACGGGGTATATGGACACCATTAAAGTCGATCGCATTCTGATTGACCCAGGGTCCGCACTTAGCATTATGCCGAAGTCTTTACTGGATGCTTTAAAAATCCTAGTGCATAACCTTTCTACAACTATCACTACCATCCTGGGGTTCAATCAAAGAAGAAGTGAACCTTTGGGGAAGATACGCCTAAAATTTCAAATTGGCAATCTTCGTACAAAGTTAACTTTTTATGTTATTGACAATCATGGCTCATACAACTCTTTGTTGGAAAGGCCATTCCTCCATGAACACAATATTGTACCCTCTACCCTCCACCAATCTTTCAAATATATGGATGGTAATGGAGAAGTCCAAAAAGAGATTACAGATCTGAATCCTTTCAAAGGAGTTGAAACATATTACAACGATTCTCGTATGTACAAGGAGGAATTCATGAAGGTGGTACTAGCAATGGACACATATAAAGAACAGAAGAATGTGCCAAATAATACCATGGCGATTTCTATCAAAGGACGTACCTTATGTCCTCAGTCTTCCAAACCACTGACTATCTATCTTTCTTTCCATGAGAAGCAGCCTAAGGGTGATAGTCAAGAACAAAGAGAGCTCACCTCTTCTGAGCCGCTTGTAATCGATCTTCGTCGCAAGAAGATCTCTCCTCCTTCTCGTTCTTCTTCTCCCCCTCTTGTCATCAATCTGACTAAGCCTGCTAAGGCTAAAGTCCATGTTGCAAATGATGGTGTAAAAATTAATAAAGCATCTCCTTTGCAGTATACTGATATCTTTTTCTATACTCAGTGTTATTTGGATATGCTAGAAAACTTTAAACCACTTACAATAGAAGTCGTATAATCTCTACGAAATATGGTATCATTGGATTCAATACAAGAGTCATACTTCTTAGTACCGCCTTGAAAGAAAGATGAAAAGCTTATATTCTTCAACAAAAAAAGGAACCAAAAATCATGCTCTATAATGATAATAGAGATGATACAGGAAGGCTACAATTACGACGCTATAGTCCACAATCCAAAGCTATTATCCGTAAAATGGGCTATGATTTCAGAACAGGCCTCAATAATGGTAAAAGAATGCGGACTCCCCTTCGTATTGCTGTTCCAAAAGAAAAATCACAACAATACTACAGTAAATCGAAGCGGGGCTTATGTTATGCTTCACCTCTTCCGACTCCAGAACCTTCTGAATCTGATGAAGAAGAACGATCTAATTCTTCTGATTCTATCTCGTAGGATTTTGATACCAGTATTGGTCATGTTCATCGGATAACATTATCTTCTAGCATAGTGTCCACCGAATTCTCGGAAGAAGATGAAGATGACATTGAAGAAGCTCCTGAAGTGGACCATTGGGCACAAAAGATGGACAATCAGTGGAAACTTCGTTTCGAACAACGAGAACCACCTTCTGAAGATCAACTTATCCAAATCGATATTGGAGAAAAGGGTGTATCACGACCAATCTTTATTAGCAAAAATCTCTTAGAGGATGATAAACATGAATTAATTTATCTTATTCGTGAATATATTGATATCTTCGCCTGGAGTTACGAAGATATGCCTGGATTATATCCTCAAATTATAACTCACACGCTTAACATTCTGCCGAATGCCAAGCCGGTCAAACAACAACAACGGCGATTCAAGCCTGAAATGATGGATGTAATTGATGATGAAGTCAAAAAGCTTATAGCTTACGATTTTGTCAGAGAAGATCAACATCCTGACTGGGTAGCCAACGTTGTACCAGTTCTGAAGAAGACCGAAAAGGTTGGAGTTTGTATAGACTTTCGGGATCTCAATGATGCTTGTCCTAAAGACGAGTTCCCTCTCCCAATTACTGATGTCATGATCGACAATACATGTGAATTCGTACGAATTTCTTTCATGAATGGGTTTTCTGGATATAATCAAATCCAGATGAATCCTGAAGATGAAAATATACTTTATTTCGTACTCCTGGGGGTGTATACTGTTATACGGTCATGCCGTTTGGTCTTAAGAACGCAGGTACAACTTACTAGCGGGCTATGAGTACCATCTTTCGAGATCATCTGCGAAAGACTGTCGAATGTTATGTTGACGATATTGCTGTTAAAAGTCGTCTCAAGGAAGATCACATTCAAGATTTAAGAACTATTTTCAATGCGCCAGCATCTTTCCCTTAAAAATTGAAGTGACTGTTCATTCTCACTTTCTTTGACTTATTATTCATCAGACATTTATTGTCTCTTATTTTGAATAATATGAATTCACGTTCTCTACACCTCTGAATTTTGATTATTTATATCAGCAACTTATCACGTCCTTTTTACCTCTGAGAAAGTTGTCTATTGAAATAACAGTATTGCTAAACTTTATATTCTGCCACGTTCACATTACCTCTGAGCAGATATAATAAATATTGTTATTTTCTAAATTATGAAATATATCATATCCAATACCTCTGAATATATTTTCTATTCTATTACTTATATATGTAACAAGATATGCAACAAGTAATGGAACCACATAAAAGTTTTTACTATTTCTTTCTGCAAAAGAAGAAAAAAGAGTACATTGTAGAAAGAAACAACAAAATTTGCCCATTTTTACTTTGAAGGATAGATGATAAGTTCTACAATTTGGTTCTTCAGAACTTGAATTCTTTCATCACGAGAATCTAGCACTCTCTGCCTAGCTTCAACTCGTCCTGATTCAGGATCAAATGGTTGTAGAGCAGCAGTTCGACGTGTTAGCTTTTCATTCTGAAGACGTTCAAATTCCTTCTTCTGATTCTTCAAAATCTCCACCTGATCAACAGCAGATTGGTATAATTGATTTTTTTGTTCTATGTTTTGCTCAGTAGTTTAGATTTCTGCCTGAAATTGAGCAATTTTGGCTTTTAGATCAGCAGCCTTTTTCTCTTCCTCTGTAGCCTTAGTCTTATGACTCTCAGCGACAACATCTACATCAGAGATTTGAACGTCTAGCTCAGAGGACTGTCTAGTGAAAGCCAACAGGAATATTTCAAAATCAACTTTACTAATTTTTGCTTCTTGAACCATGGTTTCATATTCCATGTGTACTAGTGGCTCGATATGTCCTCTTTTCAGCTCCTTGTAGGCCTTGATTGAGCTCTCTAGCTCATCCAAAATATGTTCCAAAAATAAAGCTTGAGCTTCGTTTTTTTGACTACGGATGCCTTCGATCAAAAATGTAGTGGGAGTTCTAACGGTACTAAAAGGGACATCCTCTCTCTCTATGACTCTATGAACTAGGGGTTCCAGAGATGTAAAGAAGACTCTTGTGAAAGAGGTCACCTTGAATTTGTTAGCTGCCAGGGCTCCTGCAGTGGCTACTATGTTTGTAGAAGTCTTCACAACCTTAGCAGATGGGGGTACTTCAACTGGAGCACTAATATGAGAAGAGCTTCCTTCCCCGGCTACAGTCCCAGTGGCCGCTTCTGCAAATCATATATGTTATAACATATATGTTAAAAAGAAAATACTATGTCAAATCGTTTATAGTGGAAAACTTACCTGAACTGAGTACATTATGAGGAGTCTCAGTAGCTTTAATTGTCTCGGACTGAAGCTTGGACAGAGTATCTGTAGACATGGTAGCCTGACTACTCCCTGCTCCCGATTCAGTCGGAGGTGGCAGAGTTACTGGAGTTTCATTTACTAATTCAGTTGCCACCTTAGACACTTCAGGCGGCTTAGTGGTTGTGGGTTCATTAACTTCAGGAAGATTGACATGTTCCTTATCATGAACCACATCCTCGTCTTCAGCAAGTGAAGGATCTTCATCAACTGGGATTTCTTGTGATGATAGTGCATTCGTTAAAGTTTGTTTTTCTTTGGTAATGTTGTCCCAATCTTCATCATATGTTTTATTATCAAAATTGCAAACGTTCAATGCATCGATCACTGCCTCTCCTGAATGCGTAGATACTTGAGCTTGCGAAGTATCTTGTTGGGGTAGATTTTGCTTTGGGAAGGAAGCTTTTGGACTCACGGGAGTTGGGGAAGGAATTGTTATCCCTGCTGCAGCCAGTACATTACTAGGAACATTTACTGTCATAATGGTGACAGGTGGATGGACATCTGTTAGAGTAACCAATACAAGGAAAAGTAATTTAGATATGTATCTCTGATAAAAATTAACAATAAGGATATTTTATAAATTTTATATTACCTTCTTGAGATGGTTCTTCATCAGCAATGTTCAATTTTCTTCTAACTTCTTGGAGTATCGGTGCGTCTGGCCCCGTAACAACTTTATTACGATTACCCTCTGGGTTAATCAAGGAAGCGAAAGTTCCTTCTTCTGTAAACTTCCCATGTTTCTGAATAGAAGAAGGGGTAATATCCTTATCTCCAGAAGAGGAACTGAGAAGCAACTGTTTTGATTGAGAACGAGTTGTTCTCGTAGTCACTGGTTCATTGATAACCAGTGATGTTCTTTTCCTCTTCTCAGGAGCTCTTGGATAATTAGGAGGATTATCTCGTTGAGGAGAGGCTGTCGTTTCCTTAGTCTTTCTCTTCTTCAAACCTTTAACAGGGGATTTTTCTTTCCGTATCTTTATGGATATATCTAAAGGATCTTGAACTGGGTCAACAAAATTCATTAAAATTGATGCCTCCAGAGGTACATCGACAGGATCTCTGTCTTCTACATCCCAGAAAGACAGAAGAGTACGTTTCCCTTCTTTAATTCTCCTTTCAGTTGCGAAGCTATGTGCAGGATGGAAGCTTTCAGCGAATGTGTTCGCTGAAGCATAGAAGTTTGCATATGAATATAACATACGCGGGCCTTAAAAAAGTTTATAAGGCATAGAAAAAATAGCTTTTGTGCCCCGGGCATTGTAGTAATTCCAGCCCCAGCCCCATCAATAAGATAACCCTTGGCCTGTAGGCAAGTGGTTGCATTTCCTACATGAAGCTGATCATACCCGAATTGTCGTACAAATCGACTCGGTAAATACGGTTCCAAATAGCATTCTTCTCCAAATCTATAGACCAAGTGAGAGGGCCGGATTATCTTAAGCCAGGAAAAGATTTTTGGACTTAGATAGAGTGTTTCTTCAGGTAAGTCCATCATCTGTGGAGGCATAGTATCATACCCTGAAGGGGGCCAACACATTGGAAATACCATCCTGATCCACGGTTCAAGGCAAGTCACATTCCGAAAGAGCAGTATATTTCCAGTGAGCATTAGCAAAACGTTCGATGAAGTCTCCATCAGCAGGTCCCATATCCGGGTTCATTAAACAAGGATGGTATAGCAATAACCATCCAAACAAATAAGTATATAGCATTTCAGTACGGGGAAAATCTGACCGACTATCCTTATCTTGCAGCATGGTGTCTACAAAAGAACGTAATCCAGCTTTTAGGCGGCAGGTCATGGCTGATAGGAGACCTATCTTGAATCCAAATATAAGACGTGTTGCAGCGAACAAAACACCTCGATAGAATCTGTCAACCGCACTGGCTTCCGGAACTATAAAATGCCATAGCCATAAAGATAGAAAGCCTGCCAGCTGAGCTTCTGGAGACATAGGTCTGTAACCCTGTCTAAGATAACTTTAAAGAATATCGCCAGCCTTGAACAGACCCGAGTCCTCAGTCAAGGTGACATCCCCATGATTATGTTTTTCCATCAATAATTGTATACCACTTCTGTCAAAAGGTTCAAAGAAACGAGGCGTACAGGCTTGACTGTCTAGTGGCTTGTCCTCTCACACATGACCCAGGAACAGATATGGCATCCATTTTGTGATGTAACAAGTACCCTCAGTGGCACTTTCATAGTAGAATGAGCAGATTTTATAGTGACACAGCAGCTCTTGGAAAACTATGATCATCTGGGGATTCTCCTCTGCTAGAGCATCTAATTCATTATTTGTGGGTACATATTCTTCATATGGGTTGTCATCCATCGACAGATGAGAGATATATTCTATCTCGTTAAGAGCAAATCCTATTTCTCCATGAGTTGTCATGAAGGTCCAGTGCTTTTGTTATATCTCTCTACTAAAGCCAAGAACATGTGAGGGTTTGGATGAATGCCATATACTGTAGTGCAGATGGGGTTATAGAGGCCCAGATCAATGAGCCTGTCTTTGAATTCCTCCAAAATCCATATGGACAAGCTACTCTAGCACTTCATTCCAGGGTTTACCAGGCTTGTCATGCGCATAGCACGGTCTGGATATCTTTCTTCAGCTTTTGCAAATATATTTACAAAAATAGGTATTCTGACCGGAAGAAGCAGGAAAGAATCCTCAGGAGGGATGCAGCTCGGCTTTAAACCTCTTAAGTGTGTGCTATATTTTTCAGAAGTGCTGTAAAAAAGGTCTTTGTTCTGCGGACCCACTTTATAAGAGATTCGACCGACTCTTGCTTGTTGGAGAGGAGTCAAATCCCATGACATCCTTTTAGGATAGCTAGCAAAATCATACTGGGATAATGCCATAGACCTTGATATTTCTGTTAGATGTATGGCATTGTTTCCCTTTAAGAAATATCTCATCTTTTTTTTGCCTTAGGTTGGGAGGTTTACTTGATAGCATCGCCGAATAAAAAGGCAAGTTTTTTGTGGACTGTAGTATCCAAGCTCTAAAGGGGTTCACCGTTCATCAAGTTCAAAAGAGTTTGATTATCTTGATCTATGAGTAGAGTTCTGCGTGCTTTAGGACTATCATATTGAGGGAAAGTGACATGAGACAAATTCTCTCTATACTCTGGGACGTTAAATGTTGAAGCAAATTTTTCTGCATTCGAGTCTTCCCTGAGATTAACTGTAAAGAGATATATGAAGAAAAAAATTTAGAAGTAAAACAAAGATGTATGACTTCTTGAGTTACATAGACTCTCTGAGTTGCACCACGAGATGTGTTGCACAAAAACTTAGGTTGCGCAACAAACCAGGTTGTGCCACATGCCATGTTGTACGAAACTCAAGTTGCACAACACCTCAGGTTGTGCCGCATACTGAGTTGCGCCTCAAATTAAGTCATACAATACGCAATAATATGCGCAACACGGTTCATAAAAATGAACAGTATTCAAGAAAAGGGCGACCACACCCTAAGAAGGGGTGGCACAAAGTTTGTGATACTCCACACTCTAAAAAGAGGGGCGCAAATCAATCATTGATGAAATCATCGCTCATAAATCAAATCGGCTCACCCTTAATGACCATCCATTGCTGGGTTGGCTGTCTCTCGACGAGAAGAAGGTGGCATATATTGTGGTATATAGGCAGGCGGAACACGAGTTGAAGGGGGTGGCGATGGCCTTTTCTTTGTCAGCAGCAGTCCTTTTGGGGGCCATGTCATCAAGAAGATGGTCGAAAAATAGGGTTGCAAAAGTTATAGAAATTTTCTCAGAAGATTAAAATTAAAGTAAAGAATCACAGTAGAGTAAACGAGAATTATTTATAGCCAGAAAGTCAGAATCCTAACAGTCATCCTGAATCGTGCATGATGAATCGTAATTGGTCATAACAGATTGCGCGAAACTAGCGCAACTTGACTCAGTCAAAATTTTTATAAATTCAAAGTATTTCAAAACTTTGAAATATTTTTAAGTTTTGAAAACTTTGAAGGGGGTCTTGTAGGGCCTAAAAATTAAGCAACGCCCTGAACATACTAAATCAGTGATCAAGTTGTGCCACTAATATGAAGCTCAGAGATCAGACTATGCCGCTGAACAGGTTGCGCCACATATCAGACTACGCCCAGTCTTGTTGCCCCAAAATTTACGTGGCATCTGACACTTAATAGCCATCATTACCTGACAACACTAACAACTGACACCACAGTGAACAAGGAAAATCTCTTCGAATCCCGTGAATTGTGCTGCTCGAGGGGAGTTGGTTGACAGCTGTCTTGTACACTTTGTAAGTTGCGCCTAGGCGCAATCCCAACAAAATCTTTAGTTGCGCCTAGGCACAATCTGAATGACTTCTGCTCAAAAGCTACCACGTGTCTAGGCACGGCTCAATCAGGCGCAGTTGACCGAAGCTCGTGCAACCTGATAAAGTTGAGAAAACTTACATTCTAAAGCAGGATGACGTGGCGCACATGCCACTAATCTCTCAAGACGTGTCTACTATCCTGTACACAACGACGCGCATCTCAATCACATGATGCCACGCGTCTAAATACAGTTAGTACACGACTTAACAACTGAATGAAAGTTGGCACAACAGGAGGTTGGCGCAACCCAATGTGTCATAATCCAGCCTCGCGCACATCAGAATAAGTGCTAAAATAGTTATTTCTTGAAATCTATAAATAGAGTTTCCAATCATTGTAAAATCATCAGATACATACGCACAGAGATCAAGAACTCTTGCAAAATCGCTGCTGTATTCTCCAGAAGCTACAGTCTTCAAGTTCACATAGTCTAAGGGATAAAGTGATCGTCTTCTGATCAGATTCCTACAGTTGTACTTCCCCAGAATTCATTATACTTTTGTACTATTCTTTTTTAAGTTTGGAATAAACTTTTTGTTTTTGCAAACAATATGATTATCAGACTGTATCTTGGGAAGGTTTTGAACATATCATCTTTGCTTTGGTTTAAATCTTTTTCAAAATAATATAATGTTTCCATCACAAATAAACTTAGGAGTAGGGATAACTTCAGATAACTAGTCTATTTCTTTGTTGAACTTCATTAGTTATAACTCTTTCATAGTATGATGGTTTTATAGCTTGTATTAGGACTTATTCTTAGGTATGGTCACTACAAGAAATCCGGGTTTCCGTGACAAGTAATCTGTGACAAGTGTAAAACTTGTCACCGAAAGGAATATTTCTGTGACAAATAATTTTTGTTGTCACTCATAATTTGTTTCTGTGACAACTATTATTGTCCGTCACACAATTAAAATATTTAGTGATAATGTTTTTATTGGTCGTCACTTAATGTGGTCACTGAAATAAAATTATGATTTTAGAGACAAGTTATGTGTGATAAGGAAAATAGTTGTCACTAAAAAAATTTGTTGTAGTTACAAGAAAATATTATTGTCACATAAAAGTATTAGCCACAAGAATAAAATTTTATTCTTGTCACTTAAAAGTTTCTTTTAGTTACCAAATAATTGTACGTCACACAAAAGTATTAGTCACAAAGAAGAAATTTATTTCTTGTAACAAAAACTTTAAATAAATTTTAAAAAGTTAAATAAAAATATATCCTAATTTTGATACTATTTTGACATTACTATTTAAATTGTAACAAGATTTGACTATACCAAATTTTTTTACATCAAATATCACAATCCTAATTATAATCCGATTGTATATAAAAAAAAAATCATCAAATATTCGCAAGTCTCCAACCGGATTTGGAATTGTGTTATATATATATATATATATATATATATATATATATATATATATATATATATATATATATATATATATATATTACGATCAACCGAGACGAAGGAGACGATCCTAATCGAAGCCCCAAATACATCGTCCCTCCTCGATCTCAAAACCCTAATTTCATCCCAAATATCCTCCTCTTCTTCCTCATCACCATCGATCCCTCCCCAGTCCATTTACCTCTCCCTCAACCGCAACGACGAGCTCGTCGTGGGCGCCGCCGATGACCTCCACTCCCTCGGCCTCACCTCCGACGACCTCCTCTTCAATTCCCTCTCCCAAACCCCCTTAATCCTAGCCCCAGACGTGGAAATGGAAAGGGTGGCTCATTTATGCTCCAAAATCCTAACCTTAGAAAAACCCCCCAATCCCGAAACCCTAACCCCAGTTCCAGAGGTGGAGATGGAAAATGTGGCTTCTATACGCCCCGAAACCGTAACCCTAGCAGAAACCCCCAATTCCGAAACCCTAATTGCAAATCGGTGGGATATGAAGGTGGAGATGGAAAAGGAGGCTGCTTTCCTGGCTCTGAACTCCGATGAAGATACAGAGATGGAGGTCGAAGAAGGATCGGAGCAAAAATCTCTGAGTTTTCGTCCCGAGCTTCCTTAGGAGGGTCATAGAACTGGAGAAGGATGGGATCAAGGGGAACTTAGGGCTTCTTGTTGTCGCCGTCCATGCTGTATTCCTGGAGTCGGGGTTCGTGGTCTGCGATGGTATCGAACCGTCTCGCCTGCCAAAATATTGGAACTGGGCGACCGTTTTCATCTCGCTTTGGTACACCGTTCCTGATCTTGTGGACCCCGTGAAAGTCGTTGTCATGAAGTTCTCTTCGACAGGGAAGTTTGTGTCGGTTTACGGGTACTTAAGCGGGGGCGATGGTCCGGATGTCCACCGGCTGTGCCTGGATTCGTCGAAGGTGGCGCCCTTAGCTGACTTGGTTTCTCCTGATGGGGAGAAGGAGAAGGAGGTGTTTAATCTCTGGAAGGTTGTGTAAGATGGGCTTTGTCTGCCTCTATTGATCGATATCTGCAAAAAGAACGGGTTGTCGTTCCCCCCGTGCTTTGCCCGTCTGCCCACGGATCTCAAATTTATGATTCTGGAACTTCTACCGGGAGTTGATGTTGCTAGGGTCGGGTGCGCTAGTTCCGAATTGAGGTACCTTTCCGTTAATAATGAGCTCTGGAAGCAGAAGTTTATGAAGGAGTTTGGGGTGGCAAAGGAGAGGGAAGCAGCTGGAGGGACCTCTTGGAAAGAGAAATTTAAGAAGTACTGGGTGAAGAAGAAGAACGCTGAAATGATGAGGGACGTGAGGGAGAATGTGTATCGAGTACCGCAGGGAATAGGCATGCCGAGGTATCCTCCGTTTGCACCCCCGAGGTTCCCAATGTGGGGCGGAGACTATGACACCGTTCCTTTTATTGGCGGTTCGGTTCCTATTGGAGGACTGGGGTTTCCGAATCTACCAAGGAGGTGGAATTTCATACCTCACTGTAATCTTGATGGGCGTAACCATGATTTTATCGGGTGAAATTGTCACCGTTCGACGGAGGAGGTACTTCACCCAGGTATGTTTATAGATGCTACCAGGTCTGAACTTATGCATGTCTAGTTTGTTTGTTATGTGGCAAGCTGGTTTAGTTTCCTTTTGTTTTTCTCACTGCTATCGTATGCTCAAAATGACTTTTGGTATAAGAGAATATATGTGTGTTAGACTGATATAATTTGATTCATAATTAACTCATTATGATCACTAATCACACAAGCTATTATTGCTGCAGTGATGCAGATGGTAGTAGTGTATGAACACCACCACATGTACAAAGAGTTGGCCATGGCGATCGCCCTCTCCTCAGTTGTAGCTGCCCTCGTTATATTATTAATCCTACTGGCTTGCATCTTCTGGCAGAGGAATCGAAAGGACCCGAACTCGAAAAGTGGTCAGAACAATATCTTGGGGGAAGGACGATCGCAATCTGTCTACAAAGCCTGCTTTGATAGCGACATTCTTGTCGCAGTCAAGAAATTAGAGGGCTGTGGGCAAGACAGCATAAGAGAATTTGAGGTGAATCATATATTCAAAGCAGGATGTTAAGTACTCATTGTCACAAGTTACTATATTTTCATAATTGGGGGCAAAATCTTGTTTTGTTCGTTGCAGAGTGAAATTGATTTGCTAGGGAATGTTCAGCATCCAAATGTAACTTCTCTTCTAGGTTATTGTGTTCACGAGGATACAAGATTTCTAGTCTTCGATGTGAGGAAGTTGGCCAATTTTGCTACTAGTGAGCTTGGTCATGTTGGCATTTGGGTAAGTTATTCATCTTATTCTAGTGTGTAACTTAACAAATGCCTCTTTTCAGATTTCTTCTTGTCCTGCTTAAATTTCTTGGAGTGGTTGTAAAAGATCTTTTTAGTATTTATACAAGATCCTTAGAATGTCAGAAACGGCCCTAACTTACATCCACGACCATATTTTGAGAGCTTTGGACTTTTGTTTCGAGTTTCGCACTTTAAAGATGATATGATCTAAAAATATTAGTTTATAACTTCATAGTAGCTGGTATCACACCCCTCTGCAAGCTTCTTTTAACAAATTTATTTGTAATTCCCTGATTGAGCATTAGTAGAACATACTGAAAATGGAAACACGGGAAGCCTTTCAAGTTTCAACAACTGTAAGAAGTGAACCACAGGACAGATGCAGTAATGTTATTAATCTATAAATTTAGCGAATTTACCTCTAAAAATTCATGCGAGGTGTTTCGAAAATGTCATGTTCAGGTAAAAAACATATAGCAACTACGAAGAGTTCAGTGGCAAAACTTATTTTCAGAAAACTTGGGAAATAATGGCAAAAGTAGTCACTATTTTTCAGTTTTTAGAAACAAATTACTGTCACTGTCTAAATATTGAATTATATCGACTAGTTTTAACATAAATCTCTCTTAAACATATAAGTGATATGGTGTTTACATCCCTTTTTACACATTAATTTTCTTAGAAGCATCCTATATGCATCATAACAACACTTGTTAGCATTCAATCATCTACAATATATTTAGTTCTGTTTTTCTTGAAAGTTTTGATATTTCCACTTGTTTTCTCAAAATGGTAGCTATGGTTGATGGTGAAGCTAATAGTTTGTGTTACTTTCAGGGTTTATCCCTTGGAACACAGCTTAATCTTTTTTAAGAAGATGCAAAGATCCTTAGTGTGAGAGTTTGGGGATGCCAAAACAAAGGAGCATATATCAGAAGCTGTCTATTTCATCAGTACTGGGAGCAATGACTATACAGTCGACTACATTTCCGACCTCGAACTGCAAAAGATATACCCTCCTGAAGTATACATAGGAATGGTGATTGGCAACCTAACACAAGCCATCCAAGTAAGTATCAATGCAAGTAATGATTACACTGTCGACAAGACATTGTAGCATGATAATCTCTGGCATGACCAAATCAACATGTCGACCTTGTATTTTGCAGCCTATACTTCTATTTTTGTTTTTTATTTTGTTGAATTGACGGGGAAATGAAGCCCCAATTTCGGTATCGGACATTAATGCTTGGTATCGGTGGGTTTAGTATCATACCAGGATATGTCAAAACGATACATGTACCTATGATTCGATACCAAAACCAAACACTTCTCACTTTTACTCCTTATATACCAAAGAGTTACCTCATGCATACCATAATCCTTAATTGTTCAGTTATTTTATCTAGAACAATGTATATTTTCGATCCCAGTTAACGAAATATCTCAATGTAGACCAAAAGAGAATATAGAAAGAAAAAAAACTTCTGAATATAGAGATTCTTGCATTCCAGTATTTCAAACATATGTTTTTTCCCTGATCGGGAAATGAAGCCCTAATTTGAAGGTAAAGTTTATGTCAAAGTATTAACAGAAAGAACTGATGAGTAACTTGTAATGTTCAATTAAATTTTCTTTGTAGGAGTTGTATGAAACTGGAGCTAGAAAGTTCAGTTTCCTCAGTTTAGGCCACCTGGGTTGTGCACCTGCAGCCAGAGTATTGGGGCCTAAAGAAACCGATGGAAGATGTTTCGAGGAAGTTTCCGAGCTTGCAGTGGCTCACAACAATATGCTATCAGCTTCGCTTGTGGGTCTCGAGTATCTCCTTGAAGGGTTTAAGTATGTCAACCCCAACGCATATGAATGGATCGGTGACATAATCCATCATCCCTTAAAATATGATATGCTCTCTTTCTCACTCACCATTAGTAGGTAGAGACTTTACCACTAGAAAAAGCTCAGATACTCCAAAATGGGTGCTATATCCATGTCGGACACGTATCACTGATACGGTATCAGACACCCAAAAATACACCATTTATATTTAATTTTTTTTGTCTTTCACCATTAGAAATAAATCCGAAAAGCGGGAGGGAGATGGTCCATACATTTACTAGAGAGAATATACTACTGGGAGGGAGATAACCCTTACCCCTACCCCTACAATTAACATACACCAAATATATCCTGTGTTATGTCAGTATCATGTCATGTTGTATCCGTGTTGTACTATGCATTCAATTTGTTGTTACTATATATCTTCGGATATTTAGGGGATCTTGACAAATGTTATTTGTTCCATGAAATGTGTATGAATTGAACTTATAAGTGAATATAAGTTCTCTAATCACCTTGGAGACACAATCTTCTCCTAACCTCGATCTATTTCCACTGTCATGTTACATTGAATAGAGAATTGATCAATTATATAAGAGCGTTGGAGGAAAAAAAAGATAAGAAAAGATAAAAATTGGGTTCATAAGGTTCTGTTTGCACCATTGGGGCTTATCGAAATGTTTAATTCAGGAGGAAACAGATGCAAATTAAGAATGCACAGTGCAAATTAGGAAAAAAAACAGAATGATCTTAAAGCTATAATTATTACTTGGGAATGCATGTGCAAATTGGGAGAAAACAGATGTCGTCGACAAAAAATTAACAGATATCTTCAACAAATGCATCCAACATCTTCAACGAACTAAAATCAAACCGATATCCTAGTCAAAAAAAAGTCAAAAAGGGGTTGGAGTCAAAATAAACTCAGAAGAATGCCCTAGATTTGTAGGGATAAGTCAAACCTTAAGTGAAAAGGTCGTCGATTGGAGTAGCCGGTGACTCTGGAGAGGCTTCGAAGAAAGGGCAACGACTAAACAAAGAGGCCTCGACTGAGACCGAAGATGCAAAATTGTCGTCGGAAGGGTTTTCGTGTTCCTTCTTATATTGGGAATGGGCGGAGAGGGATCTTGCAGTCTCCCGTCTAACGAGACTATGCCGTCGTCGGGCATTGGTTGCAAAAAAGCCTACGATCTTGCAGAATATAAGAGCATGAAGATGGATGAGGCAAAACACCCTTTTATATTTAAAACCTAGGTTCAGATTAAAAAAATAAAAGAAAAAGAAGAACATACCTAGGACATGGATTTGATTGCACCCCAGCGTTAGAGGGAGATGAAAATAGAACGTAGGGTTCTTCACCAAGCGGCAAAAAATTAGTTAAGAGGGAGAGATAAAAATATAACCTAGACAAAAACTATGGCTTCTTCTTCAAAGCTCCAATACCAGGCGGGAATTTGACATGAGAGATAAAAAAGGGGTCATTTAGGCTCCAACACCAGCGACAAAAAATTAGGGAAAAGAGGCCCGTCGAATCCTCTATTATAATATTTTGAGAGGTTTTAATAAAAATTGAAGGTTTTCGTCTGTCAAAAATAATGCTACTGTGGTGGTCCGTTGTTATTTGCGAGTCTAAAGAGTCAAAAATTGCTGATTTTGGCGTAGTGATTTCCATTTATCAAGTAAATGTAAAGACACATTACTTCTAGCTTTTGAACTAAACTGCAACCATTTCTGTCATTTTATCTATTCTCATTGCTTCTATTGTAGAAATTTTTGACAATTTTTTTCTTATACATATATGCTTACATAATATTCTAAACAATCTCTTTATTAATTTATACAGGTCATTAAAGATTGATCATCACCAAGACAGGAGCTGCATATGCAATTGATCATCAGTTTATATTTATAGATTACTCTAGGTTTATGTACCAGCTACTTTGGATACTTTTTATTTTATAAGTACCAATATTACTTCTCTTCATGTTATACGTACTGAATTTTGTGGAGCAATATAATTAGTTTTTGAGAATTGTTGTAATTACTTTTCATGTTGTTGTCGTCTTGGTTGTCACGACCCGCACCCTAGAGTAAGGGCACGAGACGTGGGTACGTCCAGCCTACGCCGCAGTGTCGACGGTAGAACGCTGTCCTAGGTCACAACATCTAAAGTTAAAGGTAATAAATAGTTATACTCTCCGAATGGGGGTGACATAACAGAATATAACTCAATCACAACTAAGGTAGAACAGGATAAAGATAGAATGATATAAAAGATGATATCCAGAACAGAAAAAAACACAGAGATACAAATCCAGAATTCTAAGTGTCTAAATAAATACATATCCCAAAATCTCAGAATCTAAATATAGTAATCCAGAAAAGTAAAGACATCCTAGTCTAAGGAGTGTCATCCACTGCTAGCAGGTCCAAGTCACTAGTTATGTCTAATGCTGCACCAAGAGGGGTAGACACCAGAGCCTCATCATTCGCTGTAAAATTTTCAATAGGTCCAGTCAGGACGGGAACGAGCACATATCTCTCAACAGTTCATAACAGGTTAGGAGTATAAATCATGCAATAGAGTAAAATATAGGAAGTGCTGAAAAGAAAGTACGAGTAAACATGAGATATTTGTAACTGAAAGTAAATACATGATAAGTAGAGACTGTAAGTGGCTAAGTGATTTAGAGTACAATATGGTTATATAAACGGCTTAGGGGCACATGAATACAACTAAGAGGCACATTTATACAGCTACTGGGGATAATGATCACATAACCAATTCTACTCACCCCGCCCCAATCAAGACACAAGGATCCATTCAAGTTACGTTATAAGCACATGAATACAGCTAAGATACGTGAACTCATGTAATGAGTAGTACATGAGGCACATGATAAAGCACATGATAGCACATGAGAACATATGAAAATATGAACTAGTACGAGTACAAGGAGTACCTGATGCACATGATAAAGTACATGAACATGAAATACCCGATGCACCCGTAGAGGGATAACATATCAGGAAAGGATCCATATAGTACTAATCCGTGAAAATACGTGTCAGCATCATGTAAAGTAATCTAGAGCAAGAATATAGTCCAGATAAATATGAAAAGATCAGAGAATGTAATCGTCTGCTAACTGAATGTCCAAAATGGAAGTACTATCCGAGAAGTGATGTCTGGCTCCTATTAGAATAGCACAAGTCACAACAAGTCCAGAATGGTAATAAAATGCACTACAATGTGTTCTACATGAATCTAGGTCAATCTAGACCAAAGTCAACTTTTGGTCAACTCTGGTCAACCCTAGAAGTCAAACTAGGTCAACCCAGTCAAACTAGTCTATACTAGGCTAACAAGGCTATTCTAAGTCTAACAAGACTACACAAGTCTAATCTAGGCTCACTAGACAAGCAGACACACACATAGGCCATAGGTTAAGAGACTAGGACATAGGCTAAACCATGCCTAAACCAACCATAAATCACCTATACACATGATATTATCTATATCTAAAACAATACACATATTGCCATACTAATATAATCTAATATAGGAATATATAACATATAGGCTAACTATATGTATATATCACACAATATATTTATATCTAATATATTTATAATATGGTACACATATGCATATAGGTACCCTTAATATCACACATATACATATATATGCATGTAGGAAATAGGAAACATGTGTATGTGTGTGTAATAACATGGGAGTGAGTGCTATATGAGGATGTGTGTGAGAGAGCATGTGTGTGCAACTTGTATGTGTGTTAGTGACACTTATGTGTAGGTTAGTGTAACAGTGAAGTGAGGTGAGTGAAAACAGTGAGTGAAAGAGTGAACAGTGTGGCAGTGAAGGCATGAAGGTTGTGTGTGCTAGTGAGGACTGAAAAATAGTACAATATAAGGCAAAACAGTGAGTGTATACAATGTAAAACTGGAAAACCTAACACAGTGTGACATGCATAAAAATTAGTGAGTGTTCCCATTGAAACCCAAAACATAAATCACAGGACAGTCCTAAACTAAATCCCAGATTTAATATATTGAAGAACCATTAAAAACAGCCCAAACAAATACCCAAAAATCTCAGTTAACAGTCCCAATCAACATCCAGTTCAAAACAGAACCTAAACCCGGTTCAGTCAACCATACTCAGGTTTAACACATTGGAATCATCCCACAGTTCATAAAAATTCAGTTTAAAACAGTCCAACAAAACTCAGTTTAAAACAGTCCAACAACAATACCCACTTTTCTGTCCCAAACCAAAACCAATTCAACCGCAAATCGACACACCAATAGAACACATATAGGTGTACACATTAGAGTCCTAAACCACACTAATTAACAGTGTTAGATAGGTTAAAAATGATGACAAAATTCGAGTTAAAAATCTGGAACAAAATAGTGAAATAAGGACTGATATTAAGTATCAAAATTTTTGGGGTAAATGAGAATTGATCATTGAAATTAAATTAAAACACCAAATTAAAGGTTGGTAAAGTATATACTAGTTGTGCACGTGTCATACAATGAGTTTGTGTCCACCCAAGTGGACACAAACGTGTCCAATCAATTTTAAAAACCTAAAACAAAAACCTGGACACAGTGCAGTGAACTAAACCTCGTGCACGTGTTCACAGAGATCGTGCGCACGACACGACACGACACAGACCTCATGGTCGTGTCCAAGTGTCGACTAGGTCTAGGGCTAGGACTAGGACACCCTGCCACGTGTCCATGATATGCGTGCGTGCGATACGACACGCGTATCAGTGCTCGAAAATGATAGTCGCCAACACAGTATAAAATTGATGCAGGAGCTCGTACGTGTCCGACACGACACGAGAGGCTCTGAGACTTGGAGAGCCTCGTGTCAGTGTCAGCCCCGACCCACGTGTCAATTTTCCCGTGTCCTCGCGACGTGTCCAGCGAGTTGTGGCCCCCGTGAAGCAGGGCAAGCAACTTCCCGTGCACGCGCGCGTGTGACAGCGTGTTCACGTGTCTGTGCTGACTCGACACGACACAAAAACCACACAAAGACACAAGAAACTCATAAGCGACATATAAACCTAATTTTCTATTCATTTAGATTCCTAAAAATCACTCGAAATGCCCATTGGGGCATTTCATCAAACACTTGCACCATGACACTGATACGTGTCCAAATAGGACACGAATCGGACTCAAAATCTAGGGTTACCTATTTCTACAGTTAGGTTAGGCCTAGGGCTCCTTAGATATGTAATGAAAATAGAATTCTATGGTGTAGAATGAAATTTACCTATGTGTATCAAAATCCTCAAAAAGCTCCAAAGAGAGGTATTCCTCTTGATAGCCAAATTCCTCCAATTTACCCAAACTCTGAAATTACTCAATAACAATAGCAAGAGGAATAAAATTAGAACCTATTACAATTGGTTTGGGGGAAAAAGAGTTGAAATGGATTTTATAGGATTTAATGAAGATGGAGACTTACCTCTTTCTAAAACTTTGCAAAAATTCCTAATGGAGGCTAGCCCTAACTTTGAGGAGCATTAAATAGAGGGGGGAATCAATGTGGCCAGCCATGGGCTGTTGGAATAGGGCTAGGGTTCCATGGTGCGGGCCTATGGGCTTTTAAGGCTTAAGTCATTAGTCATGACTTATGAAGTCACAAGCCATTCTAGCCTAATCAATTCCTGATCTCTCCAAATAAGTTCTAATGAGTTAAATGTCACTAACTTAGGTCAAGCTAGGGTTCCATAACCTAACCAAATAGTCATAACCTAGGTTAGCCTCTAGGACAGTTTCCTAAGTCAACAATAGTCAAAGTCTAAAATAGCACCAAATCAAATATACTAAAAATCACTGAAAATTCCTAATAAATAAAATTAATACTAACTATCACTAACCATGGTTAGCTAAGACTAGCTATGACTAATCTAGGTTAGGTCCAAACCAAGTTAGGCTAATCATGGCAATCAATTAAATAATATTAAATTCACACCATTCTTAATAATACATAAAATTCCAAATAATATATAGTAAATTCAATTAAATTCAAAATGACAAAAATACCCTCGAACTGGAAATGATAAATGAAACACCCTAATCACATGGCTAGGCTCTAGGTTAAGCTGTCTCTAGTGTTACACTATCAAAACACCAAAATTATAAGTCATGATTTAAAATAGTTTTAAAAATGATTTAAAAATTACCAAAAATCATATCATGATTTAAATATCATTATTAAAAGATTAAAAATCACAAAATTTCAAAATTACCCTCATTTGGAAAACTGGGTGTTACAATCCTATCCATCTTAGAAAAATTTTGTCCTCGAAATTAAGATGATCGTACCCCTTCTAGGTCAAACCCAAACAATCAAGGTCAAAAGAGAACTTATCTAAATCACGCAATTGGAAGGATAACATATAGGATTTTGGTAGGTGGTATAAGTCTGAGGTCTAGTCTAGTCATTCTAGTCATATTAGACCAAAACAATCATAGGGTATCAAAACATACAATAATATGGTAGGGTGCAGCAATTTTCAAAGACTGACTAAGATATAGGTCAAGGACTCACCTCCAACTAGGTCTAGTGGCTGGAACTCCCTCCGAAGGCGGAGTCTTGGTTGGGATAAGTACAGCAGGACAGTCTCGCAGCTTTTGTGCAGCTGACCCACATAACAGGCACACCCCTCTTTTCTTCCTACAGTAGCCCCAAACATGTCCAGGCTTCTTACAGAAGGTGCAGGTAAGCACTCTCTCAGCTGGCCTCTGCTGAACAGAGGTCTGGACTGGGTAGGCTGGTCTAGGCTGATAGTCTGGGTGCTCACGGGGCTCTGGGTATACACTGCTCCTCGGTCTCTCAGAACTAGGCTCTCCTCCTGAATGTACCAAATCCCATAGCAGTTGGATCCCGCGGCCTGCTCCTTCAGGATCTCAGCCTGAACTCTCTGTGTCTCCAACAAATCCCGGAGAAGTCTGGATATCTGAGCTCCGTCAGAAAAAAAAACATGCCGAGGGTATGGTATAGGGTACCGCTCCTGGAGGCAGAGGAGGAGACGGGGAAGGACTCTTGGTCTCAGATGAGACTGCAGCTCTCTCCTAGGTAACAGGTGGTGGAGGGAAACTCTCTCGTGATGATGCTAACACCTCCTCGATGGCGGGAGGTGCCACTACCCTTGGGTCAGCCTGAGGGGTCACTACCTCCTGAGTAATAGGAGGTGGAAGTACACTATCAGTAGCTGCAGCTGCTCTCAAGCGACGGGCTCGGGTCATGGGTGCCATACTGAAAAGGATAAAATAAAACAACAATCATCAAGGCTGTACGGTAGTCTACCATCCTATCTAAAAACTGGTAATTATCAAATATAAAATAAGATAACTACTAATCATCTATAAAAGGGTATTATTAAAAAAAACAAAACCAAATGTTTGAGGAACGAAAGTCAATAGCATTGAATCCAATCACAATATAATATATATAGAAAGAGAGAGTGTTAGAGAAGGAAAAGCTAACATTATGTAAATGTTATGTGGTTTGTGTGAAATATACATAAAAGTGTATAGGAGGATTTGGGTCTCAACTATAGCTATTAAGTTACACTATTTATGGCATATTGGTTAAGCAATCTACAAGGCACAAGCTATTTACTCATAACATGTATGGCTAACCATATATATATGTGTATCTATATAGCTATATGAACATAACATAGAGATGAAGGGTTAGGTTTACATGGCAGTTGTGAACATTAGTATAGAGTGTCAAGTGTACATGGGTTAAAACTTGAAATGAAGGGTTCAATCATTCAGTTTAGTTCAACATTACATATTAGATCTAAAATTGAACTACACATTTGAAAGCAATGTAAAATGTTAACATGTATTCAGTTTTCAGGATTTTGGAGAAATTCGAACATCAAAACCAACTCAATGTTTACCACAACCACAACCTAACATGTAAGAGTATGAAACCTAATATTATATACCTACACACAATAATGTATACGGCTCAAAACATTACAATTAAAAACTACAATTTGAACTAAACACTTAGAATCCAAGGTTAAGGGTTTACTATATACACAGTCTCAGATTTGACAAATTCAAACACAAAACTCAACCAATTTCTTTAAAACTTGAAACCCTATATATAACATACATGTGCAGTGATGTAAACAACGACTAATAACATGAAATTTACATTTAATTTACGAATTTAATCTGAAAAACAGAGAACTAGTCACTGATACTGTACTATAATAGAAATATTAGGATTTTGAGAAATTAACATCAAACATGTTAATATGCATTTAGATAGGTTGGTAATCAAGTGTAGCATGCATACGTGTCAGGCAAGCATCTGGGTCCACTATATTCATATAATTTAAGGTAATACAAGAAATAATGGCAAGAAGAAAATAATGATAAAATCTATTCTGTTTATCTGTTTAAAAGAAGGAACCATTTTGAAACCAGAGCTATAATATCAAATCCAAGTTAAGGTCTATCAAAATTATCGATTCATTGTATTAGAAAAAAAAATAGCAAGAAGTTACACTAGATTTATAATAACAACTCAACTACTCCTACTCATACTCCTACTCCTAAGCTATTTGATGAAGGAATACAATTTATAACAACAGAATGGTACGATAGAGATGATATGTTAAAAATCTTCTCAAGATACAATCTGATAATCATATGCGTCTGTCCAAAATCACGTTACTCAGAGTCCTCGCCACGCCAGTAAGTAAAGCTGTGATAAACGATAGATTCTATATCTGGGGCATGCACCTCTATAATCATGTCGTCTGGAATTCTCGCTATGCCGACTAGTATAGCTGCAAGAAATTCCAAATCTCATAACCAAGATACGTACATCCGAAGTCAGGTCTCTATATTTCCGCCACGCCAGCTAATATGGCTGCGATAAACTACAGGTTCCATAATCAAGCAGACGTCTTACCATCCCTGTTATTCCCGTCAACATATGTTATCAGAAAATATCGTAATCCAGGCCATAAAATTCATCTCGATAGGAAAAATCAAAATCAATAACGATTCATCAAAATTAAATTCAACAACAAGGAGTGAGAGCGAACAAAACAAGGGAAAAGATTTTAAATTGAAGTTTAAATAAGATTCTCAAGGGTCGTCCCAGGAATCTCTCAAGGAATCCTAACTGTGATTGAGTACCTTCAAAAATATATCCTAATCCTACTACAGGCTGTAGTGATACTCTAGTTCGAATACCACTACATAAACTGGACCTGCATGGGCCACCACTAAAAACGTGTCACGACCCGTACCCTAGAGTAAGGGCACGAGACGTGGGTACGTCCAGCCTACGCCGCAGTGTCGGCGGTAGAACGCTGTCCTAGGTCACAACATCTAACAGTTAAAGGTAATAAACAGTTATACTCCCCGAATGAGGGTGACATAACAGAATATAACTCAATCACAACTAAGGTAGAACAGGATAAAGATAGAATGATATAAAAGATGATATCAAGAACAGAAGAAAACACAGAGATACAAATCCAGAATTCTAAGTGTCTAAATAAATACATATCCCAAAATCTCAGAATCTAAATATAGTAATCCAGAAAAGTAAAGACATCCTAGTCTAAGGAGTGTCATCCACTGCTAGCAGGTCCAAGTCACTAGTGATGTCTAATGCTGTACCAAGAGGGGTAGACACCAGAGCCTCATCATTCGCTGTAAAATTTTCAACAGGTCCAGTCAGGACGGGAACGAGCACATCTCTCAACAGTTCAAAAGAGGTTAGGAGTATAAATCATACAATAGAGTAAAATACAGGAAGTGCTGAAAAGAAAGTACGAGTAAACAGGAGATATTTGTAACTGAAAGTAAATACATGATAAGTAGAGACTGTAAGTGGCTAAGTGATTTAGAGTACAATATGGTTATGTAAATGGCTTAGGGGCACATGAATACAACTAAGAGGCACATTTATACAGCTACTGGGGATAATGATTACATAACCAATTCTACTCATCCTGCCCCAATCAATACACAAGGATCCATTCAAGTTACGTTATAAACACATGAATACAGCTAAGATACGTGAACTCATGTAATGAGTAGTACATGAGACACGTGATAAAGCACATAAAAGATCATAAGAATATGTGAAAACATGAACTAGTACGAGTACAAGGAGTACCTGATGCACATGATAAAGTACATGAACATGAAATACCCGATGCACCCGTAGAGGGATAACATATCAGGAAAGGATCCATATAGTACTAATCCGTGAAAATACGTGTCAGCATCATGTAAAGTAATCTAGAGCAAGAATATAGTCCAGATAAGTATGAAAAGGTCAGAGAATGTACTCGCCTGCTAACTGAATGTCCAAAATAGAAGTACTGTCCGAGGAGTGGTGTCTGGCTCCTATTAGAAAAGCACAAGTCACAACAAGTCCAGAATGGTAATTAAATGCACTACAATGTGTTCTACAAGAATCTATGTCAATCTAGACCAAAGTCAACTCTTGGTCAACTCTGGTCAACCCTAGAAGTCAAACTAGGTCAACCCAGTCAAACCTAAGTCAAATTAGTCTATACTAGTCTAATCTAGGCTCACTAGTCAAACAGACACACACATAGGCCATAGGTTAAGTGACTAGGCCATAGGCTAAACCATGCCTAAATCAACCATAAATCACCTATACACATGATATTATCTATATCTAAAACAATACACATATTGCCATACTAATATAATCTAATATAGGAATATATAACATATAGGCTAACTATATGTATATATCACACAACATATTTATATCTAATATATTTATAATATGGTACACACATGCATATAGGTACCCTTAATATCACATATATACATATATATGCATGTAGGAAATAGGAAACATATGTGTATGTGTGTGTGTGTGAAAACATGAGAGTGAGTGCTATGTGAGGATGTGTGTGAGAGAGCATTGTGTGCAACTTGTGTGTGTGTGTTAGTGACACTTGTGTGTAGATTAGTGTAACAGTGAAGTGAGGTGAGTGAAAACAGTGAGTGAGAGAGTGAACAGTGTGGCAGTGAAGGCATGAAGGTTGTGTGTGCTAGTGAGGACTGAAAAACAGTGCAATATAAGGCAAAACAGTGACAATGTAAAACTGGAAAACCTAACACAGTGTGACATGCATAAAAATCAGTGAATGTTCCCAATCAACAACCAGTTCAAAACAGAACCTAAACCCAGTTCAGTCAACCATACTCAGGTTTAACACATTGGAATCATCCCACAGTTAACAAAAATTCAGTTTAAAACAGTCCAACAAAACTCAGTTTAAAACAGCCCAACAACAACACCCAGTTTTCTGTCCCAAACCAAAACCAATTCAACCCCAAATCGACACACCAATAAACACATATAGGTGTACACATTAGAGTCCTAAACCACACTAATTAACAGTATTAGACAGGTTAAAAATGTTGAAAAAATTTGAGTTAAAAATCTGGAACAAAACAGTAAAATATGGACTGATATTAAGTATCAGAATTTTTGGGGTAAATGAGAATTGATCATTGAAATTAAATTAAAACACCAAATTAAAGGTTGGTAAAGTATATACTAGTTGTGCACGTGTCATACAATAAGTTTGTGTCCATCCAAGTGGACACAAACGTGTCCAATCAATTTTAAAAACCCAAAACAAAAACCTGGACACAGTGCAATGAACTAAACCTCGTGCACGTGTTCACAGAGTTCGTACGCACGACACGACACGACACAGACCTTGTGGTCGTGTCCAAATATCGATTAGGTCTAGGGCTAGCGCTAGGACACCCTGCCACATGTCTACGATATGCGTGCGTACGATACGACACGCATATCAGTGCTCGAAAACGACAGCCGCCAACACAGTATAAAATCGATACAAGAGCTCGTGCATGTTCGATACGACACGAGAGGCTCTGAGACTTGGAGAGCCTCGTGTCAGTGTCAGCCCCGACCCACGTGTCAATTTTCCCGTGTCCTCGCGACATATCCAGCGAGTTGTAGCCCCCGTGAAGCAGGGCAAGCAACTGCCTATGCACGCGCGCGCGCGACAGCGTGTTCACGTGTCTGTGCTGACTCGACACGACACAAAAACTACACAAAGACACAAGAAACTCATAAGCAACATATAAACCTAATTTTCTATTCATTTAGATTCCTAAAAATCACTCGAAATGTCCATTGGGGTATTTCATCAAACACTTGTACCATGACATTAATATATGTCCAAATAGGATACGAATCAGACTCAAAATCTTGGGTTACCTATTCCTACAGTTAGGTTAGGCCTAGGGCTCCCTAGATATGTAATGAAAATAGAATTCTATGGTGTAGAATGAAATTTACCTATGTGTATCAAAATCCTCAAAAAGCTCCAAAGAGAGGTGTTCCTCTTGATAGCCAAATTCCTCCAATTTGCCCAAACTCTAAAATTACTTAATAACAACAGCAAGTGGAATAAAATTAGAACCTATTGCAATTGGTTTGGGGGAAAAAGGAGTTGAAATGGATTTTACAGGATTTAATGAAGATGGAGACTTACCTCTTTCTAAAACTTTGTAAAAATTCCTAATGGAGGCTAGCCCTAACTTTGAGGATCATTAAATAGTAGGGGGGAATCAATGTGGCCAGCCATGGGCTGTTGGAATAGGGCAAGGGTTCCATGGTGTGGGCCTATGGGCTTTTAAGGCTTAAGTCATTAGTCATGACTTATGAAGTCACAAGCCATTCTAGCCTAATCAATTCCTAATCTCTCCAAATACGTTCTAATGAGTTAAATGTCACTAACTTATGTCAAGCTAGGGTTCCATAACCTAACCAAATAGTCATGACCTAGGTTAGCCTCTAGGACAGTCTCCTAAGTCAACACTAGTCAAAGTCTAAAATAGCACCAAATCAAATATACTAAAAATCACTGAAAATTCCTAATAAATATAATTAATACTAACCATGGTTAGCTAAGACTAGCTATGACTAATCTAGGTTAGGTCCAAACCAAGTTAGGCTAATCACAATACATGGCAATCAATTAAATAATATTAAAATCATACCATTCTTAATAATACATTAAATTCCAAATAATATATAGTAAATTCAATTAAATTCAAAATGACAAAAATACCCTCGAACTGGAAATGATAAATGAAACACCCTAATCACATAGCTAGGCTCTAGGTTAAGCTGTCTCTAGTGTTACACTATCAAAACACCAAAATCATAAGTCATGATTTAAAATAGTTTTAAAAATAATTTAAAAATTACAAAAAATCATATCATGATTTAAATATCATCATTAAAAGATTAAAAATCACAAAATTTCAAAATTACCCTAATTTGGAAAACTGGGTGTTACATTGGTTTACATTGGAAAGTCAATGGGGGTGTTCTTGGAAGATGAGCACAATCATGCATACCCTCTTCTACAAGAATTGTGTGATATTACATTGTGTTCTTATGTTTTTAATGTATAATGACAATGACAAAAAAATACTCGTGACAATTGATTTCCATCAAACATATAAAGTGTACACTATGGTGACAATAATAAATGTGTTACTGTAAGTGTTTACAATGATGACATGTACTTATCACTAAACATATATATTTATTGTGACAACAATAAAAGTGTTACTAAAGTTGTTTTGTGATAGCAAATGTCGTCACAAAAATAATTTTTATTTTGTCAAAAATTTTTATATTTATTTTTAGTTACAATAAAAGCTATTTTGTGACAATATTGTGCACCACTTATAATAGTTTTAGTGATGAATTTTGTTGTTACGGAAAGTTTACTATCACTGACAACATATTCTTGTCACAGTAGAGAACTTTCTGTGACAACGACTTTTGGTCGTCACCTATACTTTTAGCTACGGAGGTATAGGCTACCAAAATACGTCGTCACTGTACTCGTCACAGAAGATGTATTATGACGACTTTCATAATTTCTGTGACAACTTTACATGTCACAGAAACCATGTTTTCTTGTAGTGGGTAGTCTTGTTGACATTAGAATAGTAACCCTTTATAGTTAAATCTCTGTTGATTTTGACTATCAGTTTCATATAGGATATTAGTCTGCTCAGGAGATAGTAATCCCTCCGGCTTACCCGAAGGATAGTAGGATATATTGATGGTTAGAACAGTAATATTTTGTAGGTGTACTTTAGAAACAACAAGGATATTCGTGGTCGGTTTGTTTTTGTGGACTTGAATAATTTTAGGTTATTGATTCTCAAGATATTTCACTTAAGATTGTGATGCTAAATTTAGGAATTTAGAAATGGAGAAGAGAATGTAACTATGAAGCGATGATGATACCAAAATTGAATAAGATGTTTGTAAGAAGACATAGTGAGCACAAGGATTTTGGGTTATGGGGAAATTTAAAGATTTTGTGGAGATTTTAAAATTTAAGAAGAATAATATTTGAAGGTGTACGTAAAGCAAATACGAAGGTCGATTTTATAATAAAGAATAATCTTCGAATAAATTCGAGGACAGTAATTTGAACAAGTTTGAGGATTTCATAGACTTTGATCTAGAGATTTTGGATCCTAGTTAGGACAAGGTGTAGGAATTTAAATTTTTGGGATGATTAAGTGGATAAGGGAGAGTAAGATCAGAAAGAAGGAATAAGAGTTTTAACAAGAGCATGATTCGTGAGAAATGCCTTGAGAATTTAGGCTCTACTTCTAGGAGGGAGTTTTAGTCACCATACCTAATTTGAGGTGAGTTTTCGACCTAGGCTTTAGCATGTCTTTTGTGATATTTTGTTACACCCCTTGCTTGTATGTTTTGATACCTTGTGATTTCCTTGTGCTGTAGTATGGCTAGTATAGCTAGATGAGACCTCAGATTGACATTGTCTACCATGACCATGTATGTTATTCTTTCAAATTGCATGATTTAGATGAGCTTCTAAGACCATGATTGTTGGGGACGAGACTCTAGAAAAATACGACCATCTAAATTTCGAGGATAAAATTTTCTAAGGAGGGTAGACTTGTAACACCCACTTTTCTAAAATGAGGGTAATTTTAAACTTTTGCAAAAGTTGATTATTTAATAATAAAATTTATGATTTAAGGGGATTTTTAATTAATTTAATACTATTTAAAATTGTTGAATTATTATTTTGATGTGTTAGCTAGTGAACCCTAGAACTGTTGAGCCTAAAGACTAACCATGACCATGGAGACCTAACCATGTGATTAGAATGACTATTTACAACTTTTTATGCTAACGATATTTTGGTCATTTTGTGACTTTTGAATTATTTAGGATTTTAATTAATTAATAAATTTTAGATTATTTTAAAAATATTTAAATTGATGTATTATCATTTTTGTCTTTTTTTATATTTTAATATTTTGGGAATTTTTATATTTTAATATTGATTTTACGAAATTTGTTTAGTCAGGTTTGAGTTTCGTTTTGTTTCGACTTGTGTTAGTGACCCGGGTAGCTTAGACTCTAGAAGGAACCCCAAGATTAGTTGTCATGGCCCACAAACCCCACTAATTAAGTTAGTAAGTTTAGACTAATCTCACTTGTTAGATTGGTTAAGTTAGAGGTTTAAATTTAACCCTTTTGATCCCAAACTTGAACCTAACTTAAAATTAACCAAGAGGACTAGTTGAGGCCTTAGTCCCCCAAGGCCCAAATAGGGTTTAATGGTAGCCACTATCGGTAGGTTAGCCTCCCTTCCTTTCATTTCATTCTATCTTGCCTTTTTTTCGTTCACAAAGTGTTCTTTCCCAAATTAGAGAGCTTCCATCTTTGATTTAATCTCGAAATCCTTACATCCCTCCACCAAAACTTCCATCCAACCTTCTCATACTACCAAGGGAGGGAGCTAGCAAAGATTTAGAACAAAGTGCAAGAAGGAGTGTCCTTTTTGGAAGATCTTCATGTCGGAGCCGTGTCCTTGGGAGTATCATTGGGATTCCACTCCCAATAGGTAAAACCAACCCTCTAAATTAATTTTCTATGCATATTGGTTAGTTTTGAATCCATAGAATCCACCTCCATACATGTACCCCATTTAGATTCAAATTTGAGGCCATTTGGAGCTCTGTTGAGAATTTTAGATATGTGTCTTGTGTCCTACTTGATAGATCCCAAATTAGGATACCCCATGTGTATGTATGTATGCTAATAGTTTAAATACATATTTGAATTCATTTTAAAATGGTTAGAGAGTGGATTGATCTTAGATAGGTTGGTTAGAATAAGTTTCATTTGGATACCTATGTTGGTATCCAAGTATCTTGGCCTACATGTGTTTTTTTTGTCCAAAACAACTCAAATTCGTCATAATATTCATCCACGTTTTTATTAACCAAAGTAACTTAGAAATGTCATAACTTTTAGCTTAGAACTCCGATTAATCTCCCATTTTTTAAAAGAACCATATCGAAGTTAGCTTTATAAATATATATATATATATATTAATAGGTAAAATACATTCTAGAACTTTTTGTAGAACTGTTTGAGTGTCAGTTGTCCGAAAGACGAATGTGTTTCGGTATTTTTGTGATTTCGGGAGCTTTTGGACACGAAAATGTGATCCGTTTAAAGTTTTGGAAAGCTAACACAAAGGGATACGACATACGTTAATCCTAGAACTTAGTCCAATTAGTACAGTATTAGTTTTAAGTAGAAGAGTGACTATACGACATAGGCATTTTGTATAACCTATGAGCCTATGTAGTATGGATATTAAATGAATGTAGAGTATATAATACATGATATGTCAGATGAATGAATTGATATATATGATATGTATCCACTTTATATTAATATATATATGGTTGAATGCAAGCATATAGGAAAACAATCAATGTAATATATGTAAGTCGTGCATAAATGCATGAATGAAAGAATGATATATAATGTATGCATGAAAATATATAATGAATGCTAGATACGAATGCAAGGTATAAATGTAATGATAGATATGAATGCATAATGTATACATAATGTAATACAATATATAATGATAGCATGTATGGTAATGTAGAATATATGATGCAAGCATGCATATGTCCACTGTTTTCCCTTTTCCTTCCCTTCCCTTTCCATTTCAGTTTTTTCCCTTTTTTCTCTTTTCTATTTTTACATGTTGTATACAATGTATAAAATATATAGATGCATGTAAGTATGTAATATGCATGAATGACATGTATGTAATAAAAATAAGTATATGTATGCAACTTAATGATATGTGAATGGATATAATGCATGAACTGAAGTGAATGAATGATATATATATATGAATGAATGATATATATATATATATATATATATATATATATATATATATATATATATATATATATATATATATTTTTATATATGTATATATATATATATTTTAATATATATATATATTTTAATATATATATATATATATATATATATATATATATATATATATATATATATATAAAAATATATATATATAAAAAAAAAAATATATATATATATATAAAAATATATATATATATATATATATATGTGTGTGTGTGTGTGTGTGTGTTAAGGTAATGTAATATATGTATTCACATATATTTTGAGTTAAATATATGAGTTTGTATGCATATATTATATGTATGCATGTATGCAAGAATGAATATAATATAATGTAGAGTATGCATATATGAATATAATATATGCAAGTATATAATGTATTCAAATATGTATGTATATATCTATGTATGTATGTATAGGTGCATGAATGAATGCAAGTATGCATATATGATATGTATGTAGACATGTATGCAATGTATTTCTGTATACATGATATGTATGTATGCAATGTAAGTATGTATGTATGTATTTCTATAAACTGAGTTAACCTATAACCTTTTACACACATACATTCATACACCCTTTGGAACCATGTATCCCATGTTACATACACCTACCTATCATTAAATCTTAGAACATTAACACATATCCTTTCACACACATGCCAAACACACACACACACACACACAATCACTTACTCTTTTACCTCTCCTTATATATATATATATATATATATATATATATATATTAAAAATATATATATATATATATATATATATATATATATATATATTTTTTATATATATATAGCTTTTCTATATATATTTATGTATATGAATATGTGAATGTGAATAATATATAAACATTAAATGACTAAGTTTGTGTGCGTTGTTAGCTTATGGTTTAGTTTTGTGCTTGGTTTAGCAAGTGACTTAGGCTATGAGTTAGTAGCTATCTTGGATACTTGATTTGCATAGACTTAGTTTCTTTAGACCTACAATTGACTAACCAAGACTAGTTGACCATTGTTGACCCAACCCTAGCTAGTTTGAACACAGTTGACTAGAGTTGACCTATTTTGACTTTATAGTTGATCAGAGTTGACCAAGAGTTGACTTTGACCTAGATTGACTTAGACTCATGTAGATTGCATTATAATTTCAATTACCATATAAATTTAACTCTTTATAACCTGTGTTGCTCTAACTAGGACTCTGTGACTCCAGTTGGCCATCTTTTTATATCAGCTGTTCAGGGTATCAGACGAGCATATTCTCTGACCGTTTTATACTTGATAGAATTTATATTTATGCTCTAGATTACTTTACTTGATGCTGTCACATTGTTAACACGGATTGGTACTATATGGATCCCTTCATGAGATGTTATCCTCCTCGGGAGCATCGGGTTACGGCATGTCTTCACTTTCATCATGTACTCTGGTGCTTTCACCATTCATGTACACTTTTGTGATTCATGTACTCTCATGTTCACAGAGCCTCTCATGTATACTTCATTTGTACCTATTTATGGGCCCCCATATGAAATCATGTACAATAACATAACTTGTCTGGATCTTTGTGTATTGATTGGGGTACGGAGAAGTATAAATGGTCATGTGAATAATTCCAAAGTAGTGTAGTCATGTACGAACTTTCATGTTTATTATCAAGTAGTTCATATGCCTATCTTGTACTCTACATCACTAGCCACTGATAGTTCCTTATAGTAGATATTTCCTTACAGTCATCTATTTTACTTCATGTATATTCTTCAGCGTTTTATGTAGCTTACTCTATAGCATGCTTAAATTTCCTGTCATGATATGAACTGCGTGAGATGTATTGTGCTCGTTTCTGTCCTGACTGGACCTGTTGAAAATATTACAGGTAACCTGGAGATTCACAGCTAGCCTAGAGGACCAGTAGAGCTTGAAGTAGATTACTAGTTTATGGTTTAGTTTCTCTTTTAGAACTTATTTTTTAATAAGTGGTGTCTTGAGATTGTTGAGATGTTGTTATTTTGGGAGTTTATTTAAGTTGTTGTTGTCTTGAGTTTTATATAGTTGTTAGACTCCTGTGTTATCTTATCGTGCTTAGATTGTGATTGAGTATTATCGTATCTTATAATTGTCCTCCATTCGGGGTTGAGGTTGTGATAGGTACATTATATAATTATGTGAGTTGTTGATTAGATAGTGACCTAGAACAGCGTTCTACTGCCGACACTGCGGCGTAGGCTGGACGTACCCACTTCTCGTACCCCTACACTGGGTGCGGGTCATGACACTTTGGAATAGAACAATAGGATTTAGAGAGAACCGATGAAAGTGAATTGGTGAATGAGTGAGTTGAAATGATCAAAATTCTTCTCTATTTATAGTTTTTCCAAAGGCAAAACTCTGACAGAATTCAGGCAAAATTCGGACATAACACTATAAGAAAATCTCGTTAAGGTTCGTAACTGCAGGGAGACCAAGTTTTCAAACCTTCAAAAGATAACGACCACTAACCGCGAACTCGGGCCGAACTCTGGCCGAGTTCTGTCAGGGTTTAGTCAGGGTTTTTGCAAATTGATTTTTGAAAACATTTTTAGGGTAGCCTATTTGCCAGTATGACTCGGTGTACAACGTATTCCTAGACTCAATAAAAAATAAAAATTATGTTACATAAAGGAAATACAGACTCGAGTGGCAAACACAGCTTTGGTCTTGAACAGATCAGATAGCTATTCTCTGACAGTGTCCATGAGTCCAAAATATTTTTAAGTAGCCCGTATATCGAGACAGAGTTTAATCAATTTTTAAAATCAGGTTTGACCATGACCAATAGGCCAATAGTTTCCTATAGCCAGAGTGCCCATGCGTTGAAGGTTTGTTCTTAACTGCATTATTACTATAGAATTGGTAGGCACCCTATTGCATGCATCCCTTTATTTTCTATTTTTTATCACAGATTATATGGTATGTTCTTTAAGTATCTTGTTACATCCCTCTGAGGACCTGGTGATCTCTCGAGGTGTGCTTTCATGTCTATTCGCAGGTTCTCTAGCCTAGGGCCGTGATCTTCTCCATTCCTTCGAAGATGGTTGCTCTTGGTTCGTCATGTTATTTTATCCATCCTTTTCTTGAATATTTTTTCTCATTTAAAATGGTTGGTAGTGGATTTGTCTTCGCCCAACTACATGCATAAATGACAAAATTTATAGTTAATTTATATTATTATTCTTTTATTCTATGGATGAGATTTAGTTGTCATGGTTTTACTGTATTTTACAGCTTATGTATACATACGAGGATTCCATATACTGAAATATACTTCGTATGCATCAGCTGGCATGTTTATGTACTTAGTCCTAAGTATTTTGAGACTGGGCGTTACATGTTTTTGTGGTGGCCCATGCAGGTCAAGTTTATCACTTCGGTTATGTTATTGTACCGATTTGAACCTGCATATAGTATTAGAATCTAGGTATCTCGTCCACATGCTTGAACTCTCCCTTGAATCCAAATTCTAACTCTCGACTACCTTGATTTCCTTATGCTTGATTCCTTTCCACTTTAAATCTTATTTTTTTCCATTATACATGATAGAGAGTTTAGGAAGATGACTCGTACTAGTTATACGTGTTATATTGTTCAATCACCCTATTAGTTGGTTTTTATAAGTTGGATAGTATGCCTCACGGCCTATCACCCCATGTTCTTATAACCCATTAATAAACTATAACTAGGTGGCAATGAATATATACTAGTGTAGGAAGATATGTTTACCTATAATATAGAGATTTAGTAGCCCATAACCCACTGGTCAACCAAGACCTGGTACAAGAGACAGTAGGACGACTGTATAAACAGTAACACTGGATACGACTTAGATTCTTGTGAAACTTAAACGATTTATAACCGCTTTCATCATTATCTTCCGTGCTTATATTTTACACTACCGTGATGGATGCTGCTATTATAGCCTAATTTTGTAAGCTTATTCTTTATTGAGCTTGTTCAGGACATATGTATATTGGGGACGCCCACTAACATATTGTTTAATCAGAATCGGTGTATTATGGTCTGATCAACCTTGATGCGTTTGGTTCACTCTTTATTTGATTATCCTACGTGGATTGAGATATCAAGGTATCTAGGGCCTCATCTGTGACTGCCTTGACAATTTCTCTTGAATTATACATTCGTCTTTGAATCACGTAATTGTATTCAATGACATCTTTCTTGAACTCTTCATTGTTTTTGTCTTTCACTGATTTGGAAAGACGAAACGCTCGTATTTTATAGATAGATACAGAGTACCCCCCATGGCCATGATAGTTGTATACACAAGTGTAGCTATCATCGGCAAGCCATGTGACTACAACCTTGCCTCGAGTTACTTGTCCCCCCCCTCGACCCTAAAACTAATATCTTGACCTTCTAGTCATTAGAATTTGAGAATGATTAGGATATTACCCTTGGTCAAAACACCAACCTAGGAGACTAACTATTCGCAAGAAATAAATTATTGTAAGACTCTAATTATTTTTCTCGATTCTTGCTTTAACTATCAACCCGTATACCTTAAACCCACCCTTACTCGACCTAGCCCCACAGTTTAGACATAAGAGAAATAGAGAAAAAGTACGGACAATCATTTACCATGACTATAGTGGACATCCATCCCGAGATTTGAGTTCAACATGTATTATTCTAGTTGTGCAGATTTTGTTATTAAGACCTCACTTAGCATTGGAACATCACAATCACTAGCTTAGCCAATACCATAACATACAATACCCTGTCATATGATGATTTACTAGTTATTATCATTAATGCATGAGCACTACATTCGACACCATTAGAAACCTTATGACCGTAGTCTGGCAGGCTTTACACAAATAGCAATTCATGGCTTAGTCGTTAGAGATCTTTCACATGACGTACCTTAAAGTTCGTTACCCCATCGATAAGCTCTCGTATACTATAGAAGAGTGGATCCTTCTATTCTATCGACTCACGTATCGTTGTACGCAATCATTTCTATTTATTAGAAATTGGGGTACGATCCTCGAAACTGATTCAAAACTACCATATCACGTTATCGATCACATCGTGACTTATTATTACCAAAGGTCAAGGTACGATATTGCGACTCAAATATTCCTAACCTCATTATTCCTAAAACCATGTCCTTGTCTCTAGGGTGAATAGATTGTAAGCCATTCTTACTTTTAGGAATTATGGGATCATCGATTGATTGAGGTAAATTGGTTCTCACTAGAATGGTAAATTAGTGACTCGTGAACTACCACTTTCTTTTTAGATCTTTTGGTGTCCCTTACCGTGACTTTGATATTCGGAGTGTAATACTAGCTGTTACCTTCCAACAAAATTTATATGCAAGACCTAGACGAGTCCACCTTCAAGTAGACATATCATGTCCCTCTTAAACACGTCTCCTTGTACTCCATATTTATGATACGACTTTAAGGTAAAAAGGGCTAACAATAACCCTTACCATAATACTGATGAACTTTCTGACTTCAATTAGAGATCGAACCTCGACTCAATTCTTTTGACCCAATATACAGTTGTGACCTACTCGAAGTCCACTACACACATGTTGCTAGTATGTCACTCAATTGAGCCTTCTTGTTCTACTTAAACACAAAAGTCACAGAAGGCACATTTTCGGGCTTTAGGAACCTAGTTAACTAACCCGACTGACAATTAGGCCAACCACTTGAGTTAGAACCTATTCTAGGTTGCCCTAACCCAATAGGCATGGTCTCGATTGATTTTGCGGATCTTGTCCAATCAATATGGATTAAAACCAAAGACTTATTTGATAAAAGATTGATGTCCAATCAGGGAACCCATTAAACTCCAGTTAAACCCATCCATGCATATCACCATATACGGACTATAAAACCAAACTTATGAAATAGGTCCCGACACATATTATGTAGACTTTATCTCATGATCCACTTATTCCCCATCCATAATTTCCTTAATGATATTCCGTCGTAATCATGTTATGCGATGAATGGAATCCCATTGTACCAACTTTTTTCGGTTAGGCTTGACCAAGACCTCTCCTACCACCTTGATAAACGTAGCTATTACATGAGCAATATTAAATAAGTAATACCTAGACTTCCTATAGAGTCCATGACTACGACTAGAAGTACCTCATGACATCAAACACCTCCTTAAAAATTTCCATCTTAGAAGTCCTATTACTGTCCTCTCTACGTTTAACTAATTCATGTGGATTAGATAAAACCATGAACTTAGTGTGCTCTACCTCTTAGAATTGGATCCCACTCGTAACCGTTCTTCCAATTGTTTGGAAGTTGTGATACAATTTTTTGTATTACCTTTTATCTTCCTTTGCTTGTGCGTTTAGATAACCGCAGTAAAAGATCACAACCTTGATTCTTCAAACCCATTCTATCATAGAATAGTATCTTAGATAGAACTTCGAGAACAGAAATTGCTGAAGTGTATAGACAAGCCTCTCTAAGGACATAGGGTTCCTTTGAATTAGAAAATGATGGGGATAGATTGTTTCCAATTGAACCAATGAAACATCGGTTCATAGCGCCCACTTCTATCTGTATCAGTTGATACCCTCTACCGTGACTTTGAGAATTGGAGCACAACACTAGCGTTTTCTTTCCAACAAATTTTACCCTCTTGAAGTAGACCAGTCAAACTACACACATAACATACATGTTCCACACAAACGTACCTTCATGTGCTCCATTTTAATTACCCTACATATATGACATATTTTCCATAGAATAAACCATAGATGCCTATTTTTGTTCCCTTTTGATTTTAACCAAACAATACCAACCCATCCCCTTAACTAGACTGAATACACATGATCCATGCAAGATGCATCACACCTATGACAGATGTCTTTCACTCAAACAAGCACATGCCTCCAACGCGATACCAAGCACCAATCCCGTAAACACTAGTCACTATGACTTAAAGAACCCACACACTTAATCATATACCTAATCATATTCTATAGCAAGGTTCCAGCACATATAATCATAGACTCTCACTCTTGACCATGAATTATTTTGTCCCTAAAAATTTTCAAGCTCATCTCTTAGTTATCCTTGTCAGGCGAAGAACGAAATCGTTTTGAACTAGCAAGTTTTAGTTATATTCGAAAAAGAGATGCCTACTATCTTGATAAAACGTAACCCCTATAGGAAATGATGATGAATTACTCTTTGAAGTTATAGACCAAGAATGCCATGGCCATACCGGGCTTCACTTAGGATCCATGACTGTGGATATGAGTGCCTAATATTCTCACGCCTCTCTCTAGAAATTATCCTCCTCAGAAATCTTATAACGACAATTTTATTGTTGGCCAACTTTTATAAGTTGGGTAGGGCTTGAACCTAGAAAACCCTATCTTGTAGGATACAATGCCACTTTGGGTTCATGTGATAACCACCTCCTCCGTCGTTTCGAAAGTCGAGTTACAAATTAACGTACCTGCCCTCCCTTGAATTAAAACTCAGTATTTTAATATATTAAGGTTATTTTAATTTTGAGGACGAAATTTTTATATGTTGGGTATGATGTAAAACCCTTAAAATTTCAAAAAAAATTATTTTTTTATTTTAGGTATTTTATTCTGTTTAGAATATAGATATATAGTAAGTAAGTTTATATTTCTATTATTAAATATCTCATGTAAGCCCTTAAATTTTTTTAGTATTTTTATAAGTTTTATTTAAAATATTTTACAGTATTATTTACTTGACTTTTAATTTTAGATTCTTGTTAATATTATGGTAGCCGTTAAATACTACATTCTATGCATACATAATAGGACCAGTTTACGTACCAAAGACTTCAGGAAAATATTTTACTATTTTTGGGAAATTTAAGAATTTTATTATTAATTTTATCTTAATTTTTAATTGTTGCAGTATTTCCTTAAGTACTAGAAATCCATGTATTTATATCTAATAAATTGTGATATTAATAATAAGTAGGGATTGCTAAATTTTATATAATAGCCGCATAATTATGTACAAATATTTATTAGAATACTTTAGAAAAATATTTATGAATTTAGATATTTTTATTATTTTTCTAAGTTATTAAATAACAAATAAATATTTAGAGATTTATTTAAGAATATTTTTAGAGTTTATAATAGTTATAATAATATTCATTGATAAAAAAAGAAGAAGAAGAAGAAGAGGGAATTAAAGAAAAAGGAAATATAAAAATTTCAACCGTGTGCTACTGTTCCTGCGAGAATAGTAGCAACACAGCCCCGAACCCTTAAGCAAACTGACCCATATAACATCAAACAACTGTTATATATAAGAGAAAGAGAGGGAGAGAGAGAGCAAAGGTTCGATCGAAACCCTAACCCTAACCCTACGCTCGCTAGTCTCCTCCGATCCTGTCGTGTCGCCACGGAGCCGTACCGCCGCGCCACGGTCGACCACTGGCCGGTGCTTCGATTGAAGGCGCACCCGCACACAGAGGGGTACAGTACCTCACGCCGCGAGGTTACCCATTAACAACCACCTTTTCTCCTTATGTAGTTTATCATTTTTGATGATGTAAATTCCTATTGAAAGACTGGATGACCCTCTAGAAACGCCGCAGATAGATTTCCATGGAATCGAACCATTGATTCTAAAAATTGACACCAAGTTGTAAGAAAAATATGCCAAGATAGAACATAAAACAGCCCCAAACCCTCTGATTGGAAGACAGATTTGGGACCAACCATTTGGATTTTTTGAAAACCAACTGTACACAGTTCTAAACAACCTACAAGGCATTGAAACCCTTTTAACAAAAGTCAATTTCGTCAATAGAGCGCCGAGAAATTGGCTCCCCAAATCGACGAAAAACTATTTTTGAAACAATAAAAAAAATTCGATACGTCGTACGTTCCGACAAACCAGATGATGAGGTCACGAACTAAAGCCATTGAAAGGTGTGTATCGACTTTACAGACGTGTGGGATTTGACGGAATTTAAATTGGTTGCATGTGTGTGACGAATTTGATGCGTATCCGTCAAAATTCATCGTATCGACCTCTTTCCAAATTTCCTAATTACTTTTTGCACATTTGTCGTATCGAGACGAAACTTGCGCTAACAGGACCGTATCAAAATTTTGGTCCTGTGTGCCAAGTTTGGTCCTATTCTGAGAAGGTCGACCGAAACGCTATTTTGGCGGGCCCGTGACCCAATCCAACGGGCAAAATTGTGCACATCCTGTCGAAATCCAATTTTGGACATACTGTTGGGTTTGTCTCTTCAAATCAGACCTGTAGACATGTAGTTTGACGACTTTAGAGACCATAGATATTGGCATGTATTTCGGTACAAAATGGATCTAACGACGGATATCATTTTGACCAAAAATTACGACTTTGTCCCTATTCCAGAATTAGAATTTTGGATAGGCGTTTCCTAGATATATATTATACACCGAGAATGTTCTTGATGCTTGTTTCAGCAACCGAAACCGTTCGTGGATTTCGAGATTTCACTGCCGACGTACTTGATTGTTGGATTGTCATTTCTGCACCGCCAGGCAAGATACCTTGCCACCTTACTCTGTGATTTACTTATTCTTCTTTTCAGTTATTTATATTCAATATTATTTATCTATTGTTAGTATTATATAACAGTGCGTCCAAGACACACTAGGGTGCAAGCGACTTCATCGGTCATTTTACTGCTTTTGGTTTTATTCTCTTGCATTAACTTAGCCTAGTGACCACCCAGTTATGATGAGGTATTGGTATACCTCATACAGCCTTGACACATGATCATCACGAGTTGTGAGTCACATGTAGGACATATGCTCGCGTAGTCGGCCAGCCACCGATACGTATGAGGCGTACGGTGGTTAGGAGTAACTGCCAATAGAATTGTATGCTAGTGGACTTGGCAGTTACTAGAGGTTCCTATGAGTCATGGATGTGACCCTACTAGGCATTGGGTGGGAAGGACAGTTCCTCAACGTATGGGCCACGTATGCACTTCATATTCCTGATCCTGCTGGCCTCTGACATTCGATAAATGTTATGCTTTGAGGTCCCTGGTATCCTGGTGGGACCATACCGAGTTTCCTGTAGCCAGAGTGCCAATCCGTTGAAGGTTTGTTCTTAACTTCATTATCACTATAGAACTGGTAGGCACCCTATTGCGTGCATCCCTTTATTTTTTATTTTATATCACAGATTATATGGCATGTTCTTTATGTATGTTGTTACGATCCTCTGAGGACCTGGTGATCTCTTCCGGTGTGCTTTCATGTCTATTCGTAGGTGCTCTAGCCCAGGGCCGTGATCTTCTCCATTCATTCGAAGATGGTTGCGCTTGGTTCGTCATGCTATTTTATCCATCCTTTTCTTGAATATTTTTTCTCGTTTAAATTGGTTGGTAATGGATTTGTCTCTGTCCAACTACATGTATAAATAACAAAATTTATAGTTGATTTATATTATTATTTTTTTATTCTGTGGATGAGATTTTGTTGTCATGGTTTTACTGTATTTTACAGCTTATGTATACATACGAGAATTCCATATATTGGAGTATACTTCGTATGCATGTAGCTGGCATGTTTATGTACTTAGTCCTAAGTATTTTGGGACTGGGGTGTTACAACATGAGTCAGAAAGGTTTCAGCAGGGTTAGGGACTTGCCAGGGGTGTCAAAAAAAGTTTGACTCGAGGTTCTCAAATTTTCGAAATAGGAATATCGAAAAAACAATTTGGTTTTATACATCGATGTTCAAACTGAATCCTAATCGATTTCAAGTTTAATTCTGAATGAGATTTGATCTCATTTGGAGGAGATTCGAATAAGGATTTGGTAGAAAAAAAAAAGTTTGGACGAGTTTGATAGAGATTTGTTTAGATATGGATTTAAACAAAAACAATAAATTTTGTTCTTCCTCTCCTTCTCCCTTATCGGGTTCCCAGGACTACTGTTTCCACGGGGAACATAACACTGTAATAGTTTTTTTTCCTTTTATATATAATAGAAAATCTAAATAAATCCTAATATACATTAAAATAAAAAAATCTATAATAAATTTCTAAAATAATCTAAAAAATTATTATTGTAAAAAAGTTCTTCATTTTACCTATCATATATAAAAATATTTGCAAACTTAATATTAAATAAAAGATCTTAAACTTAATTTGCAAAATACCATATTCTTCTAAATAATTATGAAAAATACCTAAATTATATTTAATATAAATAAATAAAAAATTTAGAAATTCAGGGGGTTTCATCCATAGCCATGAATACTTCATGTCAGACTCCATTTCATATCATCATCATCTATCGTATCCATGTCATATGGTTCATTGTGTCAATGGACATGAATTTAACATATCATCCTGCCTAGTGTCGATACTCGATATCTATAAATAGACATCGACAATCGAATACTAATCGGATGCTAAGTACCAACTATTTCTACGTCATAATATATATAAAGATAGAAATAAAAGAATAAAGTAAAAAAGTAACATATACTGGAAACTTGGCAAGGTACACTTGCCTGGAGGTTGTGCAATAATTAGACAATATTTCGCAGACGACCTCGTCAAACCAACAAAAGCAGCAAATATCAGACTTCCGTAAACATCTCCTGATGCTGAAATGGACATCATCATCAGTCCCAGAATAAAAGAAATAGCTAAGACAGGCTATCCATAAGTCCAATTTTGGACACAAGGCAAAACAATAATTTTGGATCAAAATAGAATCCACAGTTAGACCCGCTTTGTACCCAAAAATGAGCCAAGACAAAGGTTATCTAAATTCGACAAATTATATGTCAATTTTGGCCAGAGCGATGCCACAAGTCCAATTGTGGTGTCAGATTTGGAATCCGATGTCCCGAGTTCAAAATTAGAATTTTACATGTTAGAAATTATGAATTCAAATAGGCACTTTTGGCATCAAATTGAACCAACTAAACGATATAATTAAAAAATTTATCTCATGAAGGTGGTTATACCTAATGTGCAGCAAAACTGGTGGTTCATCAAACAGAGCTTCGACGAGGGGGAAATAATTTTACGAAGTTGGCTCCACGAAACTGTTAAAAATAAACATGTTTAAACACTCAACTTGGAGACCGGTTTTTATCTATCAAACGATCGAATTAACGGTTGTCCAAAAAATTTATCCAAAGTTACTGCGACGGAACACAAATTCTGACTTTAATTTTGCGTATCACGACGATATTTTGGGTAAGACGCACAAATCGCATATACCGAGTGTCTGGAAGGATGATGATGCGTCGTGGGACAGTCTGAGGATTGAAAAAAATAGCCGAGACTCGTAATGTCGATCGGCCGACCGTTGTGCACTAGTGGCACTACCACGGGGTACACGAAAGAGGTTACAATGCTGGTTGTGGATGTGCGGCTGTGGCCGACCGGACGGTAGCGCGAAGGACGTCCTACGACGGGTGGTCCGCCGACGTAGTCGCCGATGTTCGACGTAACAAAAGGTTGAACGAACTTTTTGTTTTATTGAACGTATAAGGTATCTGTGTTCAAAGAAGGAAGTCCAAACCAGGATATTCTAAATACAGGGAGAAGAGGTTTCTGGGAAAGTGTGACGGTAGAGATCGAGCGCTGCAATAACGATCTGACGATAAATCAACCTTGTTATAGCTCTCTGGCACCTTTGATAGGACTCTGGGGTCACCGATCAAGAGGCTCTCTGGATGAGAAGATCCCTTGAAGATGGTTGGTTGGTTCTTTGGTTGATAGGTGGATGAGGGTGGTCGACTCTTTGTGGATAAAGATCGTTGCTCCTTTGAAGATTGTCGATTTTCAATGTTCCATCTCTTTTTCCTCGATGGAAGAAGAACTCCTTCTATTTATAGAGAATCGAGCACATATGCGATGTACATTAGGGTTTCTGAGATTTGAAAGAATCTACTGTCATTGCACGGTACAGGCTACTACGACGCTGACACGTGGCAGACATCGAGATTCTCCTCAAACGAGATCTCTGGTGGTTATAAACATAACCGAAGGAGGTGACACGTGGCACGTGCCAATTTGTTTTCTCGGATACAACCGAATAAATCTTGGGATTTCATCCTAGATTTGGAGTCTAATTGATCCTCGTCTAAGATTTAAATCAATCTGATATGATATCAATCATGAATTAATCCCTATCTTCTCTGGAAGCGGCAATTTAAATAAACTAATTGGGGTAGACCCATGCTTCCTGTGCTTCTGGTGAGAACTAAGTGTTGTTGTGCTTCTGGGGCTACGAGTAGACCATTCTTTTGGAGACGACGGAACCTCCGTGCTTTCAGGCGACGAGTGGACTTGGCTTCGAATGACGACGAGACTTCTGTGCGTATAGAGCAACTTATGAAGCTATGTTTCGGGCTACCGGATTCACTGTGCTATAGGCGACAAGTAGGCTTGTGCTTCAGGTTGGCGAGGTTACTCAACTTTTGGAGCGACATGTTGACTTGCATTAGTTCTGATAGGAGTTTCCAAGTCTCTTGTAGAAAGTGACTTAAGCTTCTGATCCGGAGCAGATAACTGCGTCGTGGGAATGGAGATGGTGTGAGCATATCACCATCTACACATCATATAGATACAGGTAAGTAGCTGTGCCTCTGAACAATAAAGGCGTTGGCTACGAAGGGAAGGGTATGACACCCTTGTGCGTCTGAGATTGGCGCAGGCAGATAGCTGCGCCTCTGGAGTGAAGATACTGGCTTCTGAAATAAAAGAAGGGAAAGGGTCCTTCCACCATCTTGTTTCTGAGGTTGGCGCAGGCAGGTGGCTGTGCCTCTGGCTTGAAGGCTCTGGCTTCTTTAAAGTGTCGGGTTACTGATATGCTTCTAAGAGTCTGCGCCCACAAGAATATCAGAACATGCTTCGGGGGAGATCAATCCTCCAGCGTGTGTATCGAGAAGAAGGAAGGCTGCGCTTCGATAAAGACTGCATCCTTTGTAGATCCCTCTAGGCTTTTGTCGAATCTGTACTAGATCCTTTGTAGAAGAATAGAATTAGTCCCTTATGTATGGTCCTGATGTGTCTGTACTAGACTTTGGTAGACATGACAATAAAGGGACTTCTCTCCATATCTTCTGTTTTGTCTTTTTAGTACTGAGACTCAGTCTTTTTCATCTTCTGTACTTTGGCGAAGGGATATCTTCAGCTGAGATTTTTTATGCTTCTACAAGACACCCTTCAAAGTGTCTCAAACTTGAGTCAAACATGGGATACTTTGAACAGAAGCATGAACACGTGTTAGGACTGTACGATCTGGGTGACAGCTGGTGTCACGCCTACCTCTTAGCATTAATGGTCCTGAGTCATCATTTCAGAGCTTGAGCTCCTGATGGCTTCTTGATATTGGAGCCTCTTGTGTCTTTGCAGGGATCACAAATCTCTTTAGCAGAGGAGGTTCAAAGTCACGTTCCTTTGGTCACTCGCAATACTGCCATCTGTCATAGAGTGGAGCTTTAGCTTAACTTGTAAGCTTCCTTCTGACCGATGTCTGGCTCATTCTTGGACCACGCGAACAGCCTATATAAAGGAATGTCCTCCTTCAAGAGAAGAATCAGCTGCTTCAACAATGGCCTTGCTTGCCCGATGTTCGGCTCCTGGTGATCCTGGAGTTTGTTTGAGGCGGCCGTCGGTGGCAAATATTTTTATCCAAAAAAGCTGTAGTAGAAATACCATTGGATCTCGAGATGTCTCGCGTCCTGGATGTCGTCGTCATCAATGGCATCTTGGACCTCTGCTTCCTGGGTTTGGATTGCTTGTCATTCTGACCGAGGAATAGCAAGGCCTGCTGCTGTGGTTGCTCTCTCCGGCCAGCTAGGGAGATAGGGGAGTCCTGTACTGGTCTTCATCCCCGGCTTGGGTCAGTAGCAGCTTTGGGCGGTAGCTTCCTTTTAACCAAGAAGTGATTGGCTCTATCACCGCCTCGCCCACGCTACTGAGAGCTTGTACCACAATTTCTACGAAGAGTCAGTAATAGGTCTTTATGGTCACATGTTTTTATATGTAGAAGCTTTCTTGTTCCCTTTACTTTTGTCTCTAGAATAAAGAAGGAATCTTCATAATGGATTTTCCTGACCAGAGGTAATATGGACGTGGTAGGCTTAATCTTTACCAGGGTATAGAAGAATAATCCAGACGTGAACTATTTTTTAGACCGCCGGGATAATCATAGTACTGATACGAGAAGAACAACTACTCAGAGGTAATATAGACATGGTAGTCGCGTCTTCTAGGAGTAGAGGAGCAATCCAGAGGTAATGTGGACGTGAAGTGCTTCATCTACTTAAGAGAATATATAGGAGGGAGAGCGAGAAATCCCTTACCAGAACTCATGGACACCTTTTTTAGGAGATATAGGTGCCTATGCTGGTTCTATCTTTAGACGTAATACTTCTTTAGGAACTTGCCTTTGATGGGCATCATTAGCAAGTCCCCATTAGGTTTAGCTAGCTGATAAGCACCATTGGAGTATACCGTTTCTATGACGAACGGTCCTTTACACTTGGGCTCGAACTTTCCAGCCATCTTGTGGGTCATCAACATCGGTCTTCGTACTGCCAAGACGAGGTCGCCCACCTGGTAGGATCTTTCTCAAACCTTTTTGTTGAAGGCCCCAGAGATGCGAGCTTGGTAAAGCTCAATCCTTTGCTGCGCGAGCAAGCGCTTTTCATCCAACGCTTCTTGCTCTTGTAACCGCCTGCGCTGATTGTCTTCGACGGTTAACTGATTAATGATGGCTACCCGTAAGGACAGGATTTAAATCTCCAAGGAAAGGACAGCCTCGCTCCATAAACTAAGAAGAATGGTGTACTGCCTGTAGGTGTACGAACAGTCGTACGGTAGGCCCATAGACATTCGCCTAACTTCTCATTCCAGTCGCATTTGTTGGAGGAGACAACCTTTTTAAGGAGTTTGACAATGGTTTTGTTGAATGCCTCGGCCAATCCATTAGCTGTCGGGTTGTAAGCTATTGACGCCATATTCTGAATTCGACTTTTGTCACAGAACCGGTAGAATGCATAGCTTACGAACTGAGGACCGTTATCGTGAATGATCCTTCTAGGAACTTCGAAGCGTTAAATGACGTAACGTTTGATAAAACTGATTACGTTGGAAGTCTTCACCTCTACCAATGGTATTGCTTCTGCCCATTTGGAGAAATAATCCGTAATGGCGAGGATGAACCGGTGTCCTTTGGAGGACGGTAGGCTGACTGGCCCACGATATCCATTCCCTAGGCTTCGAGTGGCCACGAGGCCACTGTGGGGTATAAAAATTCAGAAGGTTGTTTGATGAAGTCTGTATGAAATTGGCACACCTGATATTTATTTACATACTCAACAGCATCTGCCGTCATAGTGGTCCAGTAATAGCCCATACGGCGTAGCCGGCCTTGTAGCTTGGGGCCCAGCAGGTGGGCTCCGCAGTTCCATCATGCGCTTCTCTGAGTGCTTCTTGTGCCTCGGTATGAGATAAACAACGTAAGAGAAGTCCGTCGTATGAGCGACGATATAGCATTTTGGTGGCCGAATCGTAGAAGAAACGGAGTGAGCGCCTCCTGACAGAAGCTGCTTCTCTTGGGTATTCAGGCAGAATCCCATAGACTGCATAGTCTATAAATGAGAACCGCCAATCCCTGGTGCCTTCATCTGTTCCTACTTGTAACGAGTAGTTCTGACATGCACGCAGGACATTCTTTAGACAGACTGACTCCTGGCCCATTACTGAAACGGTATGATGAGATCCAACGGGGGCGGCTAAAGACGCGGGGAGACCAACTAGTGCGTCGGCCTCCAAGTTCTGCAACCGTGGCATATGTTCTATAAAGAATCCGGTGAAGGTAGAGATAATGTCGATTGCCGCCTGGTGGTAAGGGATTAAGTCCTCATGTCGTACCTCGTACTGACGTCGAACATGACTGATGATCAATTTCGAGTCTCCATAGGCCTCCATGTAGTCAACCCCCAGCTATTTGGCGATTTGGAGTCCGATAATGAGGGCGTTATACTCTGCAGCATTGTTGGTGCATGACTCCATAAGAGCATATGCACGATTGATAACTAGGCCGTTCGGAGTAACGAGGACGATCCCGACCCCTGCTATGATTTCACCCTTTGGCCCCCTCTTTAGGCTTCATCAAAGAACATGCGCCATACTGAGTTGTCCGAAACTGCGTTGGACTCCAGTACTTCATCTAAGATTTTTTTTGTTGAGTTTTGAATTTTCTGGCACTGGATGAGCCGCCAGGAAATCTGTCAACGCTTGGCCCTTGACTGCCTTCTATGGGACGAACACCATGTCGTAAGGAGTCAAGAGGATTGTCCATGTGGCTAGTCATGAATTTAGTGCCCCTGGCTTGGTCAGAAGGACTCTGAGAGGGTTGATCCTGGATACCACATGGATCGTCTGTCCGGTCACATAATGTCGTGTCTTCTGGATAGCGAAGAAGAGGGCGAGACATTCTTTCTCAACAGAATTATACCGGTGCTCGGCTCCAACCATGGTCCTACATAGATAATATATTGCTTGTTCGTGGCCTTCTTTATTCTTTTGGGCTAATAAAGCACCAAGAGAATGATCCATGGCTCGGATGTACAGTAGGAAGGGATTCTCCACGACTGGGGCTACCAGCACAGGAGGGCTGGTGAGGTACTTTTTGATGTCGTCGAACGCGCGCTGGCACTCTTCAGTCCATTCAAAAGTGACCCCTTTCTTCATTAGTCTGTTGAAGGATTGACATTTACCAGAGAGATTTGCTATGAACCTCCTTATATACGCCAATCTCCCCTGCAAACCTCGAAGCTCTCGGAGGTTCTTTGGAGGTGCCATGTCAAGAATTGCTTTGGTATTCTCCGGGTCGATATAAATTCCTTTTGCTGTGATGATGAAGCCTAAGAACTTGACATTGGAAACGCCCAGGAAGGACTTGGTTGGATTCATTTTTAGCTGATGTGTCCGCATTAGATCGAACACCGTCCGTAAATCATCCAAGTGGCTGGATTTGTACTTGCTTTTTACGACGATGTCGTCAACATAACACTCTACCATCTTCCGGAGATGCATGTGGAATATGGTACTCATAGCCCTTTGATAGGTAGATCCCGTGTTCTTTAATCCGAAAGGCATTACTGTGTAGCAATGCACCCCCTTCGGAGTTCGAAATGTCGTATGCTTTTTATCTTCGGGAAGCATCTTGATCTGATTGTATCCGGAGAATCCATCCATAAAGGACATCCGCTCGAAGCTACAGGTGTTGTCAATCATCACGTCTGTGATCGGGAGAGGGAACTCATCTTTAGGTCAGGCCGAACTGAGGTCTCTGAAGTCTATGCAAATTCGTATCGTCCCGTTCTTTTTAGTGACAGGGACGACATTTGCGACCCAATCGGGGTGCTGCTCTTCATGGATGAAGCCACTCTTGATGAGTTTGTCGACCTCCTCCTCAATAGCATCCATAATATTGGGGCAGAACCGACGCTGTTGCTGCTTGACCGATTTAACATGGGGCAGGATATTGAGGCGGTGCATGGCCACTTGCGGGTTTAGCCCTGGCATATCTTCGTAGCTCCAGACGAAGTCATCGATATACTCATGGATGAGTTGTATTAGGGACTGCCTGTTATCTTCTGTTAGACTTTTATTGATGGAGATGGGCTTAAGTGAGGCCTCATCTCCTAATTCGACCTGGACGACTTCATCTTCGGTAGGGGGTTCTCGCTGCTCAAAATGCCACCCCTATTGGGATCCTAAGCGCTGTGCCTAGGGTTCATCTTCGAAGTATTCGAACGCTTGGTCTTCATCCTCGACTGGGGGGTTTAGAGAGACCTTGTTAGCGGATAGCATTTCCTCGAAACCCCGAACGACTCTGTCATCAGAGTACAGGGTATCCTCTTACTCGTAATCCGATGCTGTTAGAAGATTGAACACTTCTACTGCCACGTCGGGGACATGAATGACGTCACGCTGCACCTCTACGGCTGGACTACTCTCAGACTGGAGAGTAATCGTGTTGGCCGTGATGATCTTCTCTTCGTAATCCAACAATATGATGTTGGCGTTAATGTGGCACTGAATTTGCCCCTTCAATACATAGCAGTCCCATGTTGAGTGATGGACGTACTGGTGATAATGTCAGTACTTGGAAGGTTCCACCTTTTCTACTTTATCAAGACGCCTGGGTGCCGGGATGGACAATTTGCCACTCTTCGTAAGCATCTCAAAGAGCTCCAGCGTATCCTCGCCATTGAAGGAGTAAGTCTCCCCTGGCCTCTGCGCTTCCGTAGACCTGGGGTTCGCAGCTGCTGAACCTTTAGAGATGTTGACGGTCATGGCTTGCTTGCCTTTTTCTTCTTTAGGGTTGTTGTTGTACGAGCGTCTCCCCTTATCTTCGGGCGCAGAAAAGTGTAGCCCCAAGAGCTGCGCGTCCTGGGCTTTCCTTTGTGCAGCATCCGCCTCTGTAATGAAAGGCGTCTACTCCGTGCAGGGAGCACTGTGCCATAATTTTGTAGCGGGCAGCATGCTCTTGCGGCAGGAGTCCATAAGCATGGGCTCAGGCATGCCGGGTGGTAATCTGAGGGCTGCCTGGCGAAAGTGCTTGATGTATGCACGGACAGGCACTTTCTCCCTCGGGATAATCCGTGCCTCCTTCATAGAATCGGTCCACGAACCGAGTCTTCAGGTCTTCAAATGACGAGATTCAGTCGTCCGAAAGACTGCAGAACCACTCATAGGCTACCCCCTACAGGGCTCCTATGAATATGTTGGACAAGAGGGCGTCATCCTTTGGCAGATGCCACGTTGCTGAGGCAAAGTACCTAAAGTATTGTCGGGGAGACCCCTTCCCTTCAAAAGGTGTAAGCGTCTACAGATTGTATTTGGAAGAATAGACGACGTTGTCCCACTCGGTAGGGTATGGCTACCGGTGTCACGATCCGCACCCGCTATAAGGGCACATGCATGTGACAATGCCCAGCCCTCACCGTAAAAACAGCGTGGAATACTATAGGTTTTTCTACTCTAAACAGTTATATATATATCAAAAACCTGTCGAGAATATGGTCAACTCCGAACGGAGGACAAGCAATGAATATATATGAGTGCTTAATCACAACTCTAAGATGATAAAGAAAAGACTAAAAGATAAAGACAACAAGACGATAAAATAATAACCTGTCAAGTCCAACACAAGAATATATACAAGTCCAAGTCTCTAATATAGTCCATAATAAAAACAGTCTCAAAAGTAGCTGGAGACAAAGTCCACTATAAAAGACCTACTCTAACTAAGCAATAGGTAAGGTCTCGCCAGGCGGAGTTAAGCCATGCTGGACCAAAGTCTCCAGGTCTAGGCCCACTACGTCATCCGGACCGTAGTAGGTACAGTAATCCCCCTCGTCTGTATCTGTAATATTTTTAACATATTCTGTCAGGATGGAACGAGTACAATCTACTAACAATAGTTCACAAGATATGACAAAAGCTATAAGACAGTAAATAGAGAGTATATACAAGAAAATTATGGAATGTACATGTGAGTATCATGGCAAGGTAAGCTGTAAAACTAGAGCTAGAACAAGGCAAGTAAACTGATTATGGCATGTACAAGAATCAAGAATCATATCTCTAGGTGTGTGAGTACTAGCTACAATATGTGGCCGGCTTGGGTCTGCACAAGGTCTACTGATCAGCCAATCCCACGTGGAGTATAGGATTGGTAGCATTCAAGGTCTACAAGAATAAACAAGGTGGGTAATGACCACACATCTACACTAGTACTCCCCGTCCCCGACTGGTAGAGTGGATCCAAGCAAGACACGTTATGAAACGGGATTCTACGAGAAGGGAGCAAGCCTCATCGAGAATCGGTGTCTATATACTGCACAAGAACTACAAGGGGCTCGCACAAGATATACCAAGATAACGAGGAATAACATCTCATGTCGGGATCCATGAATACCAATCCGTGTGACTAATGTGTCGAGAACAAGCATATCCACACTAATTACATGAATCATAACAATCATTATAAATTGGAAAAGTGTCAGAGAATGTACTTGCCTGTAATATGATATGGTATGTCTACTGGAGCAAATGCAGCGTCTCTAGGACCTATAGAGAACAAGACGTATCAATACTATATTTAGGAAGTAAAATCAAATCAATTTAGACCCTATTAAGTCATTCTAGGTCAAGGCACGTCAAACTAGGTTGTACGTGATCAACCTAAGTCATATTAGGTCTAACCGGGTCAAACTGGGTCAACGCAAATCAAACGGAATTAATCTAGGTCGATTTGAGTCAACAGTTGACTTTTGGTCAACTGGTCAACTTTGGTCAACTGTGGTCAACTCTAGGTCAACTCTAGGTCAATGGTGACTAATAGTTGACTAAATTGGATAAAGTATTGACCCATAGTTGACTTTTCGTCAACTGCACAAGTCTAATGGAATTTGGGACTAAATTGGATAAAGTATTGACCCATAGTTGACTTTTGGTTCAAAAAGTTAACCGTGGTCAACCGGGGTCAAGACTTGGACTAGGCGACTATTTCTAACTATTACCAACCTCTACAACCCATATCCAAGTCCATCTCGGACTTCGAAACTCAAATCTTGGCCGTAGGCCAATTCCCTATTTTACCCTTAAAAAGGGTAAAATTCTACCTTCAGCGATTATCTAGTTAGCCTACCTACGCTTAATATTTTGATCCGATCTCCTCAGGGTAGTATGACACTAGCCTATACATATATTACCTACCATAATACCTAGGTAAAGTGGACGTCTAGTCCATGATACGGCCCATTGCCGATATCTTAAATATTTTAAGATACGCAATGGTATGGTACGATACCGGCGCCCTACAACCCCGATTTCCACTCGGGAGCCTACCCGCAAAATCTAAATCACGTATTCTAACTCCACGCCAATTTTCATCGCGTTCCGATACTCCGGGCTCAAATTCGCTCTCTAACTCGATTATCTCTAAAATCCCTTCTAGCTCTTATTCTATTTCTCTTTCTTCACTCTTCTTCTAACTTCTTCTTCCTATTCTTCCTCTAATTCTTCTTCTAACCCCTTCTTCCTATTCTTCTTCTAATTTTCCTAACTTCTTCTAATTCCTTCTTCTCTAACTTCTTTCTAAACCTCCTTGAACTCCTTAGTCTTCTTCTTATTCTTATTCTTCTCAACTTATTCTTATTCTCTTCTTATCTTTTCTAATCTTTCCTCTTCTCATTCTCTCTAATTCTAACTATATACTACCTATCTATTTATATATATAAACATATATATATATATATATATATATATATATATATATATATATATATATATATATATATATATATATATATTCTATATATATTCTATATATATATATATATATATATACATATATATATATATATATATATATATATACGATGGGGTAAATTGGGCAAATGGGGGCAAAAATGGGGGGGGGGGGGGGGGGCAGCTGCCACTGCTGCTGCAGCTAGGTGGTGCTGCTGCTGCAGGCACCTGCTGCTGCTACTGTAGCTTCTATTGCTGTTGTTGCTGTTTCTTCCCTTCTTCTTCTTCTTCTCATCCTACTTCTTCCTCTACTCTCTTCTATATATATATATATATATATATATATATATATATATATATATATATATATATATATATATATATATATATATATATATATATATATTTATATATATCTATCTATATATATATATATATATTTATATATATATCTATATATATACATATCTATATACCTATTTATTTATCTATCTATATATATATATATATATATATATATATATATATATATATATATATATATATATATATCCATATATCTATCTATATATATATCCATATATCTATCTATCCAAACACTCATCCATATATATATATATACATATACACACATCTCTACATATAAATACATACACATACACATATCTATATATATATATATATATATATATATATATATATATATATATATATACATACACATACACATATATATATATATATATATATATATATATATATATATATATATACAAACACACACACACACACAAATACTCACACACTCACACAACACCACCACCACTCTCTACACCACTCTCATGACACCAATACCACTACCACTCTCTCATTCCTCTACACACACAAATACTTATATATAATACATACACACATATATATATATATATATATATATATATATATATATATATATATATATATATATATATATATATATATACATATATAAATACCACTCTCAAACACACACACCACCCTCTCACACTCTCTCACACACACTCACACAAACACACACATACTCCCTACCACTCTCACACACCACCACCATTCCTCATGACACCCATACATATCAACATACATATATACCTACACATATATATCTACATATATATGAATATACTACTCTTGTTAGAAAACCCCCAAATAAATCTCCTAACCTAGATTTTAGGAAACCTAATAAATTCTAGGGGCAAAGTGTAGAGAATCTCATCCTCTCCAATTATTGTGAAGACCTTAAATGGTAAAGAGGAATAAATGGAGAATTATGAACATACCTTGGTTGGTTTTCTTGGAGGAAAGGAAGCTTGGGAAGAAGAAGGAAATTTTAGAGAGAGAGAGAGACTTTGTGAAGAAGAAAAAGGGGGGTTGCCTCTTGTGGCCGGCCAAGTGGGGGGGGGGGATATTGGGTTTGGGTGAAGCCCATTAAGCCTCCAAACCCAATAGACTTAGGTTGGGTTGGTTCGGGTTTGGTTCGGTTCGATTTGGTCAAATTCTAATCAACTAATTAAGCTCTAAAATGACTAATTAAGCCATGGAAATAGGGTTTATGGTTTCTAACCTAATTAGGATGGTATGTGGGCAAGCCCAGCTAATATGTGGGTTCCACTAGGGTCCAAGCTACCCGTGTCTACAATTTGAGTCCGAATTGGATAAAATCCAAACCAAACCAAATTAATCCCAAAAAAATCACATAAAATATATAAAAATTCCTAAAAATTATAAAACTTGAAAAATGATGAAAATACACGTAATTTGAAAACTGGAGGTGACAAATCTACCCTCCTTAAAAAATTTCGTCCTCGAAATTCAAACGGTCGTGCTCTTCTCTAGGTCAAGCACCCAACAATCAAGGTCTACTAAATTTTATCCTAAGTTATATAACATGTAACCCAGGAAATCAGAACACATGCATGGTTTTAAATCTCTACAGTATCGTGTTATTGCAGTCTTCATTGGGGTTTTCTATTTATCTAGCATGATCATCACATATGCAACTAAAGGTACTAAGAAAGCAATCAACAATCAATGGATGTAAAGAAACAGGTAAAAGAAAGAGCAAGACCCTATCTCATAGTCCAATGCGTGCAGGATCCTCAACTGCCATCGCAAAAGCCCTATCCTGGCGGGGTATATCCTGCTGCTGGTGGAGGGCGTGATGCGGTGCCATAGGTGGCCTACCCTGTGCTCCCTGAGCTGCACGACGATGGTTCGTAGGACAATCTCTCAACTGATGTCCAGCCTCCCCGTAATAGAGGTACAAGCCCAGCCTCTTCCGGCAGACCTCCTAGATGTGACCGGGCTTCTTGCAGTAGCCGCAAGGAGTCCCATGCTGTGCCTGCCTCTGCTGAGTGTGCTGCACCTGCTGCTGAACCGGTGCTCTGGACTGCACCTGCGGCTGGTGATGCTGGAAAGAACGATGCTGAAACTGAGGGCGCTTAGCAGCCGCCGTACTGCTAGTAGCCCCCGAGAAATGATCACGCTCCCTCTTGGGCTTCAAGCCCCACTCCCGCTCTACCTTGCGGGCCTCCGCGTAGATCTGGGTATAAGTCTCATAGAAAGAGGGAATATGGATCTTGATATCCCAAGTGAGCCCCTCCCTGAAACGGCTCGCCCTGATCTCCGGGTCTCGAACCATGTACTCTTTGTATTGGCTCAGACGGCCGAACTCCGCTGCGTACTCCTCCACAGATAGACTGCCCTGCTGCAAATCTTGGAACTGTCACACCAGGTCAATCTTGTCCGTGGGGGAAAAGAACTTCTCCTTGAAGAGGAGCTTGAACTCTGCCCAAGTACGGCCCTCTCCAGCTAGGGCTGGCTCGTTTCTGAACCAGGTGCGTGCAATGTCTAGCAACTGCAAACCTACCGCCTCGACCTTCAGGTCGTCTGCCAGGCGGGAGGCTCTCATCTGCCGCTCGATATCCTCGAGCCAATCATCTGCATAGACCACACCCTCGGTCCCGCTAAAGTCATGGGGCCCGAGCTTCTTAAAGTCCTGGATATCTCCATACCTAGTACGCATCCCCGGATGAGGAGCCCTCTGCTCCACGGCTGCAAGGGCCAACTGATGGGCATCCTCCATACCCTGACGCATCGCGTCTGTCTACCTCTACTGAGCCTCGGCCTGGGCTCTCTGAGTCTCCAGCATCTGCTGGAAGAAGGTAAGTATCTGCCCCATATCTGTAGGCAGAGGAGGTGGAGGTAGAAGTACGTCTACAACTGGCAGAGGAATCCGCTGCGCAGGAGGAGGAAGAGCGCCCCCGACAGCTCCCGGCACAACGGGAAGAGCACCCGCAACCCCAGGGACTGTCATCGAGGTAGCTGGAGGAGTACCCCCGAGAGCTCCAACAGAAGTCCCATCTGCAGGGGAGGTGACCGGAGCCTGCCCGCCAGAGGTGGCAGACCTCTCCGTCTTCCCGTGCTCCTCGCCAGGAGAATGAGTCATCACTATCCTGGAGACAAATTGAAAAGAAGATATCAATATGGCACATGAAGGCAATATCAAAGGAGGACAGTTAGAATGCAGAAAATCAATATCAAAGACGGTAAGCAAGATAAGCAAGGAAAGATCCTACTGTGATTGAGCACTCTTAGCCTATATCCTATCCTAGATACGTACCGCAGGCTCATAATAGCACTCTAATTCGAGCGCCACTACGACATCGCACTAATTACGACTTCAGGACCTGCGTGGGCCACCACTAAAACGTGTCACGACCCGCACCCGCTATAAGGGCACGTGCACGTGACAACGCCCAGCCCTCACCATAAAAATGGCGTAGAACGCTGTAGGTTTTTCTACTCTAAACAGTTATATATATATATCAAAAACCTATCGAGAATATGGTCAACTCCGAACGGAGGACAAGCAATGAATATATATGAGTGCTCAATCACAACTCTAAGATGATAAAGTAAAGACTGAAAGATAAAGACAACAAGACGATAAAATAATAGCCTGTCAAGTCCAACACAAGAATATATACAAATCCAAGTCTCTAATACAGTCCATAATAAAAACAGTCTCAAAAGTAGCTAGAGACAAAGTCCAGTATAAAAGACCTACTCTAACTAAGCAATAGGTAAGGTCTCGCCAGGCGGAGCTAAGCCCTGCTGGACCAAAGTCTCCAGGTCTAGGCCCACTACGTCATCCGGACCGTAGTAGGTACAGTAATCCCTCTCGTCTGCATCTGTAATATTTTCAACATATCCTGTCAGGATGGAACGAGTACAATCTACTAACAACAGTTCACAAGATATGGCAAAAGCTATAAGACAGTAAATAGAGAGTATATACAAAAAAATCATGGAATGTACATGTGAGTATCATGGCAAGGTAAGCTGTAAAACTAGAGCTAGAACAAGGCAAGTAAACTGATTATGGCATGTACAAGAATCAAGAATCATATCTCTAGGTGTGTGAGTACTAGCTACAATATGTGGCCGGCTTGGGTCTGCACAAGGTCTACTGATCAGCCAATCCCACGTGGAGTGTAGGATTGGTAGCATTCAAGGTCTACAAGAATAAACAATGTGGGTAATGACCACACATCTACACTAGTACTCCCCGTCCCCGACTGGTAGAGTGGATCCAAGCAAGACACGTTATGACACATGATTCTACGAGAAGGGAGCAAGTCTCCTCGAGAATCGGTGTCTATATACTGCACAAGAACTACAAGGGGCTTGCACAAGATATACCAAGATAACGAGGAATAACATCTCATGTCGGGATCCATGAATACCAATCCGTGTGACCAATGTGTCGAGAACAAGCATATCCACACTAATTACATGAATCATAACAATTATTATAAATTAGAAAAGTGTCAGAGAATGTACTCGCTTGTAATATGATATGGTATGTCTACTGGAGCAAATGCAGCGTCTCTAGGACCTATAGAGAACAAGACGTATCAATACTATATTTAGGAAGTAAAATCAAATCAATTTAGACCCTATTAAGTCATTCTAGGTCAAGGCACGTCAAACTAGGTTGTACGGGGTCAACCTAAGTCATATTAGGTCTAACCGGGTCAAACTGGGTCAACGCAAGTCAAACGGAATTAATCTAGGTCGATTTGAGTCAACAATTGACTTTTGGTCAACTATGGTCAACTGTGGTCAACTCTAGGACAACTCTAGGTCAATGGTGACTAATAGTTGACTTTTGGTCAACTGCATAAGTCTAATGGAATTTGGGACTAAATTGGGTAAAGTGTTGACCCATAGTTGACTTTTGGTCCAAAAAGTCAACCAGGGTCAAGACTAGGTCTAGACGACTATTTCTAACTATTACCAACCTCTACAACCCATATCCAAGTACATCTCGGACTTCGAAACTCAAATCTTGGCCGTAGGCCAATTCCCTATTTTATCCTTAAAAAAGGTAAAATTCTACCTTCGGCGATTATCTAGTTAGCCTACCTACGCTTGATATTTTGACCCGATCTCCTCAGGGTAGTATGATACTAGCCTATACATATATTACCTACCAAAATACCTAGGTAAAGTGGACGTCTAGTCCATGATACGGCCCATTGCCGATATCTTGAATATTTTAAGATACACAATGGTACGGCGCGATACCGGCGCCCTACAACTCCGATTTCCACTCGGGAGCCTACCCGCAAAATCTAAATCACGTCTTCTAACTCCACGCCAATTTATATCGCGTTCCGATACTCCGGGGTCAAATTCGCTCTCTAACTCGATTTCTTCTAAAATCCCTTC